>CAJVGC010000508.1:3371483-3861700 GCA_910822075.1 Senecio squalidus
ATACTTTCTAGTTTATATTAAACTTTGTGAATATCAATTAGAAAAACAAACAAAAAAACACCTAGCGTTCGATAACACCAACATAACACGCCGTCTAACGATAGCTCAAACCATAAGGACTTAACACCGGACCATAATACTATAATTAGCCCTCTAATAGCTATAATTTTTTTACTAAACATAGTCTACCGGTTATATTTGTTATATATTAAAAATAACAACTCATTTAATTTAATTAAATAACGATTCGACAATTAATGGTAATAACTAATAACTTCCAAGTACAACACAACATTATAAGATCACGAGGCGTGCCGACCCGTGCGTTGCACCGGGATTGAGTCATTGGTGAGTCTATGGGCAAAATTGGATTGTTAAGCTACTACATTCCATTTGAGCATTGTATCAAACAACCGATGCACATAATATTCATTCTACTCAATCAGAGCTAATTTATTTTCATAAAAGTCAACTTAAAATAAATTCAATCACACAAATAAAAACTCGATTACTTCTTCGATTCCTTATTCAAAGCGCTACCAACATTTTCTTCTAAATCTAAACAATTCTAACTACAAATCGAAGCTTGAACTTGAAAATCTTCCAATTATCCTATTAATCAATCAAATAAACAGCATTATTTCAATCACAAAAGAACTCAATTACTTCTTTGATCCTTAATTCGACACTCTACCTTCCTTCTCGTCTAAATGTAAGTACAAAATGAAGCTTCAAAGTAAAATTATAATCAAATAAAAAGCAATGTCTCAATCAGAGCTAATATAATTTCATCAACGTCAACTAAAATAAAGCTGATAACTTCAATCACACATAAAAATAAAAACTCAGATCACTTCTTCGATCCATAATTCAACACGCTACCGTCATTTTGCAATACATCTAAGCAAATCAAACACGATATCGAAGCTTAAACCTGAAAATTCTTCTGATTATACAAACACAATAAAAAAAACTCTATTACTTCTTCAATCCCTAATTCAACGCGCTACCGTCATTTTCTTATAAATCTAAACAATTCTAACTCCAAATAGTATCATAAACTTAAAAATGCTTCTGATTATACAAATTAACACACTACAGTTAAAATTTCATCTAAATCTAAACATATCTATTTATAAATATATAAATCATAGCTTATAAACCTTAAAAAACACTTCGAAATAAAATATTAATTAATCAAAATAAACCTGATTCTTCGTGGAGAAGATTGAAGCAGACGATGAACAATCAAAATCATCAAGCAATCGATTCATTCTCATTCGCAACGCATCAACTTTTTCACTATTTGAAAACGATTCAATCACTAAATAGCCTGTTAAAAAAATCATAAACAATTAATTAATTGAATGAATTAGGATTTGTAGATGATGAAATTGATTATACCTTGTGAATTGAAGAATTGAAACTGATCGGAAGTCAGAGTTCCGGTGATTGTCATCGTTGATTTGATTTGGAGATATTTTTTGTGTGATGGTTTAATAAGTTTGAATTATTCTCTATTTAATTTTGGGAGGAGATGAGCAGCCACATAATGAAGGCTGCACAAATCCCCTTTTCATTGAAGATACCATTGAAAGCTGCTTGTTGTTATGGAATGCGAAGTGGTTATGGTTGTTTAATGGGTGGTTAAGTAACACAATAAATATATGGGGTAATTAATACTCAAACTCAAAAAGGGACTCAAGCTTTATATAGATAAAGATATTGCAAAATTGTATATCTCACACAGTTTTATAACTTCGGATACCCTAAATAAAACATGTCAAAATATATAAATGAGGCTTCAAAAAGAACATCCTCTAGAAATACGGTACTTTTCGATACAAATTATTCAAAAAAGTTTTTGTACTCAAATATTCTTAAAAGTGTCTTTTTCAATTAATATCATTGTTAATCCGTAAATAATTCATATTCATATTATAGGCTCATATTATATATCAAATTAGTTTTAATACCCGTATAATGTAGGGTTATAAAAAAATTGGTATTGACAAACATAAATAGATTTCTAGTTTAGTTAAGTTTTATATTAGTAGTAACAGATAAGAAATATTAGTAGATTATAATTTATCTTAACTAAAATTAAATAAAATTAATAGGTAAAAGTTATAATAGTTTTATTAAATATTATTACATGAGGTTTGGACAACGATCTGCTGCTTTGAGAACATAACTTTGTTCATGGCTTACGTTAAAAATGTGCCACCAATATCGAAAATAGACCACTATAAATGTATGTAACTTTGAAATGATTGACGTATTTTTAACAACGATATGTGATAATCAATGATAGATTGGATAATGATAGGTTTTTTCCACTACAAAGTGCGGGCATATACATCCTCGTTAACATAACGTAACAACTATGAATATAATGAAACGAATCCCATTTGCGAAAAGGTTGGTCAGAGCTTGCGTGTAACGCAATTCCTTTGAAACAGATCACGAGCATATGTCTTCGGGTACGTTGGTATAAAGCAACTTACTATCGGAGTTTTAACATGCCTAAATATACAGTAAGTAAGATGTGTATGTCTGTGTAATACGTATTGCAGCGGTATAAAATAATTATTACACAAAGATGAAAGAATCGAGTCGAAAATATATTTATTCGAGTGTCTAACAAACTCACATACATAACAGAAGTTTACAACACTTTATATGTGTAAGTATAAAACAGAATAACATTCATTGAATACATTCGAACAATCAAGATCGAGTTATCGAACTTCATATTTATGTAATTATGTTACGGTTCAATAACCACTTTCCCCGTAGCATGACCTTGGATACTCGTGGCCCAACCCTCTTCGGCTTTACTTAGAGGATACTTTGAGTCGATCACAGTTTTCAATTTCCCGTCCTTGACCAAATTCACAAGGCACTCGATCTCTTCTGCTTTTGGAGACAAAATAAAAGGCACTAGTTGTTTCTTCGAGAACGTGACTTTGTTCATGGCGTATGTTAAAAATGTACCACCATTCGGGGTTATATGGATCACTTTCCCGTTTGGGGTTAAGTTTGACTTGAACACTGACCATGGGACACCGATGGTGCAATGGATCACTATATCGTACTTCTTACCCGATGGGCTTTTTAGTTCGGCTCCTTCGGGTGTTTTGTAGTCAAGAACCTCATCCGCTCCTAAGCCTTTAACGAATTCAATGTTACGAGCCCCACATGTTGCGGTGACATGAGTGTTTCCTTGTTTTGCTAATTGGACCGCGTAATGGCCCACGCCGCCTGAGGCTGCTGTTACCAGGACGTTCGTTAGTGGTCCTGTTTTGTCCAACTTTAGTCCGCAGCTTACAGTGAGGGTATGGAAAGCAGTGCCCCCTGCGACAACTAGACACGAGCCATCCGCAGCTGATACTTCTGGTGGTCTTGAAACTGTTAAGGTTTCCTTAGCCACGGCATACTCTGCTAGTCCGCCACCAGGAAGCCCCTGTTATCGAGTGCAAAAGAAAATTGTCAATATGTAGAAACTTCATTATAAAGGTGTTAGGTAGGGATGGCAATGGGCGGGTCTGGGCCGGTCTTTTGTGAATCTAGACCTGACCCATGATCCAATAAATTGGGTCCGGGTCCGACCCATTAGCTATTGGATCTTGATCCAACCCAAACCCAACAAATTTAATGGGTCGGATCTTGACCCGGATCGACCTATTTAATATTTCATTTTTTGTTTCTTCTAAATATTAAAAATTTTACATCATCTTGCTACATACAGATCCTACCCTGGAATTATTTACTAATATTTTTAATAAACTACTATATCTTATTGTATTTATACTAGGAGATTTAGTGAATCCAAAAAGTAGACACAGCAAGCTGCCAATGAAATGATGTTTCTGATAATCTGTTACAAGTGTAAATATGAAATGAATGATCGTGCAAAAATATGACTATTTCATAAACATTTCTTACGGTATGGTGTTATACAACTAAATTTCATTGTTTCTACAGTATAATATTCTCAATATTTGTATATTGGTTGGGGATTGAGTTCATTGTGATATACGAATTATTCTTTCTGCTTGAAAAGTTGATACGATCACACACATAACTGAAAGTATCATTTCTATTTTTTGCGATCGACAAAAAAAGTTGTTTTTTTTTTAGGATAAAACCTATTTTTAATCAATTAACAGTTAATAAATTTATATATTTTTTATTTGGGTCGACCCGGGCGGGTCATGGATTGATCCATATAAAGATCCATTGTAATGGGTCGATTTATTGGATCACTTATTGTGTCGTTGGGTCCTATTTTTAGACCCATTATATCATGTTATTGGGTCGGGTCTGGGCGGGTCTGGGTCAAAACCTGACCCATTGACAGCCCTAGTGTTAGGTGACAAGTTGAATAACACGTCAAAATAGTTTGCGTTGAAACGAAATTTTTTTAGTACATGTTAAAACACGATAGGTCGACTAGAGTTAGCCCTCTCTTTTGGATGTATAACAGTAGCATAGAATTGTAATCGATTCTCGGTTTCTACACAGGATGCCCATCAGGAGTCGAAGGCTGTAACATGGCTGCTGCTATGAAATGTAACCTTAATTCGTTCACATATTTATGTTTAGTTTTTTTACATATTTATTCATATAATTAATAGTTATATCTTTGTTAATCTGCAGCAATGAAGCAGCGTATGGAAAAAGAGGTGGACGAACTTGGAAAAATTGGTCGGTTTATCAAAGCAAAGATTGAGGAACTCGATAAAGAGGTTAGAATTTGGATTCTAAATATGTAATTTTTTAGCTAGACTCTTGCAATTACTTGACCAATAACTTTTCTGACTGTAGAAATGCTTTTTCTCTTTGAGGTCCCAGTAATCAATATAAATTAGGCTTATTTAACTAATCAACACATATTATGACCAAAACAGACTGTTTCGTGAAAAAATTAGGGAGTTTGGGAAGTAGAAATAAATTCTATCAAATTATGTTTGATAAAGGGTAAAATGGTAATTTTATTTCATCTTTAGATGATGAGTTTTGGTGGAGCTGGTATGAAATTGAGTGTTCATCCCTCATATAAGGGTCGAGATACCCCCTTAATTTATTATTTGAGAAACTACACCTTCGGTACTAATTTCTTTTAGGAAAGCCGTTGTATTGAAGTATTATATAAATCTCTTTCGCAGGTAGAGTGGGGCAAAATCAATATGGTTGAAGCCGAAAAACGACTACAGTGGTTCACGATGCGGCGCCAACATCCAGTCATAGTACGTTCTTACTGTTGTTATTTGTTAGTGAAATAAATTACCCGAATTATTAATTTAATACTACTTAACCGTTATATTCGTTTGCAGTTCCTTGAAGAAGAAGTTTAAAGACAAGATGTCTGAATTCCAGGTACGACAGATGCATCTATCGTTTTAAATCCTATACATATTTTATCATATGCTTTGGTAATACTATTTTCACTATTCAGTTTGTGTGAATTAATGTGTTCATTATCATGATAATTAATATAAGAAATAATTTTAGGACAATCATACAAGGAGTGATAAAGAGAAAGAAGCATTAGATCGAGCAATTGCACTTTCTTTGGCTGAAGATTTGAAGAAACCAGACGGTAAGGTGTTAGTAATTGATAGATTTCGAGACTCTTTTTAACACATGGTTAGTCTGAGTTATTAATGAGGTTGAGTACTTGGGTTGCCTCGGCATATCAAATGGGTCAAAAACGAAGAAAGAAGCTAAGGTCATTAAACTTGCACCAAAATCTGACATAAGCTCTGGATCCTTTATGGGATTTCGCTAAATCAATATATGACCGCTACCTGAAAGTAACATATGAAAACCGATATAAAAACATCATCATATGATATGCTAAAGTTTGATGGTGTTCGGGATCTGATGAAGTTGGCTATGTGCAGGCAGAACTATTATGGATTAACTGTGAAGCAGAGTTAGTTTACTCAATGGAAGATTTTCAAGATCTTGAGTACTGTGACGGTGATAAAACTCTTATAGGAAAAGAAAGAATACTAAAAGCTATAAATTTCCAAGATCCTCACGTCAAAAAAACCATACTCGATTGCTTGAGAGATAAACGAATAGTTCTATTCAAATCAAGAAAAGATAAAGTTACTAGAAATTGGTACATAGGATATTTAGTGTCGTTTTTGCATAAATCGAGTGACACTCATGGAAGACGTAGGTTAGCTGGAGGAAGTGTTAGCCAAGGAACACTTATTGTCGTTGTAATTGTAACTGCAGTTCTCACACTTTGCCTTGCTGGTGGGCTTTTATATTGTTATATGAGGAATTATGGTATATCCGTGGGAGAAAATGATGAAAAGCCTCTTATAAGTTTAAGTATGAGCGGAAAATCAGCTAATGGTACATTAACCAATCTATTTTCGTTACAATTTGGTTGCTGTGTTTTTTTGGAACTGAAGTTTTTTGTTAAAATTTTAGGTGATTCAAAAAAATCATCAAATGGAGAAAAAAATGGGTTGTCGTTGGATGCGAGTTCTGTTGAAATTCCGCACGTGAAGACGTCTTTGGATCCTAAGCAGCCTCCGGATGGAAGGGTACAGTCGAATTTACGACATGCTTTGAAGCCTAGAGCTGTCAGGGCAGAATTGTCTTTAAGACCAGCTACAAAGACAGAATTGCACCCAAGCATTCAAAATAAAAGGTTGTTTGTTTTATGACAGTGTAGCATACGCGTACGCTACGTGCAACAATTTCGTGTAGGTACGCTTATCAAAACTCTACTTTTCTTTTAATGCATGCAAACACGAAATCCTAAAAAATAACACGATTATTTGGAAACAAAACATAAAAACGAAGAACACAAAATAAACCAAAATTAAACAACCGCAAAAGATAAATCACGAGCTAGAATGGGGTGTTAGGCCTTCTGAAGAGAGGTGTTTGGATATGAATGTTAGGGTTTTGAGTATGGAAAATTTAGGTGACGAGTTAGTAACAAAAAAATTCGTTAACGCGTTTTTTTGCCAACTCTTCACCCAAATTTTCCAGACTCAAAACCCTAACATTCAAATTCAAATACCTCTCCTCAGAATGGCTAACATTCCATCCTAGCTCGCGAGTCGTCTTTTTCAGTTCTTCAGTTTTTGGTTTCTTTTGTCTCTTAAATAATTGTGTTATTTTTTACGGGTCTCTACATTTTTAAAACCATTTGGTTTGCTGGGGGAAAATGGGAAATTTCAAAGTAAAACTCGCTGCTCACATGTTAATGAATTTACTTGACCTTCGTTGGAATGAACATCAGCCACCGAAACCTGAGGACGGAAGACAGCAGCTCAAACATTTGGGTGAAAAGTCTTTTCATCTATCTGTTTGACCTCCGGTATTCCGTTCTCCAGCTTCGTTGGATACTTATCTTCTTTCCAACCACACTCGACTAACTTCATTTATATGTAAGTACCAAGTTTAACTTTGGAATTTTCCATTTTCCCCCACCACTTCAAATGGTTTCGAAATGCGTGCCTCGAGTTCAGAAGTCTGGTGTTTTTTGTGATTTTTTTTCAATGGAATGTAACTAATACTATTTTGTTTTTTTGCCGGTATCCAAAATGACAACTGCTCGGGAGAAACTTGAGGACGGATAAATCGGAGAAGTGGAAGACTGATACTTTTTTGTTACTACCCTATGTACTCATTATTTAGATAACTTCAAATGGTTTCCAGCTTTGAAAATCGCATCCGTGCAACGCACGGAATACTTTCTAGTTTATATTAAACTTTGTGAATATCAATTAGAAAAACAAACAAAAAAACACCTAGCGTTCGATAACACCAACATAACACGCCTGTCTAACGATAGCTCAAACCATAAGGACTTAACACCGGACCATAATACTATAATTAGCCCTCTAATAGCTATAATTTTTTTTACTAAACATAGTCTACCGGTTATATTTGTTATATATTAAAAATAACAACTCATTTAATTTAATTAAATAACGATTCGACAATTAATGGTAATAACTAATAACTTCCAAGTACAACACAACATTATAAGATCACGAGGCGTGCCGACCCGTGCGTTGCACCGGGATTGAGTCATTGGTGAGTCTATGGGCAAAATTGGATTGTTAAGCTACTCCATTCCATTTGAGCATTGTATCAAACAACCGATGCACATAATATTCATTCTACTCAATCAGAGCTAATTTATTTTCATAAAAGTCAACTTAAAATAAATTCAATCACACAAATAAAAACTCGATTACTTCTTCGAT
Source organism: Senecio squalidus (assembly GCA_910822075.1). NCBI lineage: Eukaryota > Viridiplantae > Streptophyta > Magnoliopsida > Asterales > Asteraceae > Senecio > Senecio squalidus. The sequence goes on from CAJVGC010000508.1 coordinate 3,379,733, forward strand.
TCCTTATTCAAAGCGCTACCAACATTTTCTTCTAAATCTAAACAATTCTAACTACAAATCGAAGCTTGAACTTGAAAATCTTCCAATTATCCTATTAATCAATCAAATAAACACCATTATTTCAATCACAAAAGAACTCAATTACTTCTTTGATCCTTAATTCGACACTCTACCTTCCTTCTCGTCTAAATGTAAGTACAAAATGAAGCTTCAAAGTAAAATTATAATCAAATAAAAAGCAATGTCTCAATCAGAGCTAATATAATTTCATCAACGTCAACTAAAATAAAGCTGATAACTTCAATCACACATAAAAATAAAAACTCAGATCACTTCTTCGATCCATAATTCTACACGCTACCGTCATTTTGCAATACATCTAAGCAAATCAAACACGATATCGAAGCTTAAACCTGAAAATTCTTCTGATTATACAAACACAATAAAAAAAAAACTCTATTACTTCTTCAATCCCTAATTCAACGCGCTACCGTCATTTTCTTATAAATCTAAACAATTCTAACTCCAAATAGTATCCTAAACTTAAAAATGCTTCTGATTATACAAATTAACACACTACAGTTAAAATTTCATCTAAATCTAAACATATCTATTTATAAATATATAAATCATAGCTTATAAACCTTAAAAAACACTTCGAAATAAAATATTAATTAATCAAAATAAACCTGATTCTTCGTGGAGAAGATTGAAGCAGACGATGAACAATCAAAATCATCAAGCAATCGATTCATTCTCATTCGCAACACATCAACTTTTTCACTATTTGAAAACGATTCAATCACTAAATAGCCTGTTAAAAAAATCATAAACAATTAATTAATTGAATGAATTAGGATTTGTAGATGATGAAATTGATTATACCTTGTGAATTGAAGAATTGAAACTGATCGGAAGTCAGAGTTCCGGTGATTGTCATCGTTGATTTGATTTGGAGATATTTTTTGTGTGATGGTTTAATAAGTTTGAATTATTCTCTATTTAATTTTGGGAGGGATGAGCAGCCACATTCATGAAGGCTGCACAAATCCCCTTTTCATTGAAGATACCATTGAAAGCTGCTTGTTGTTATGGAATGCGAAGTGGTTATGGTTGTTTAATGGGTGGTTAAGTAACACAATAAATATATGGGGTAATTAATACTCAAACTCAAAAAGGGACTCAAGCTTTATATAGATAAAGATATTGCAAAATTGTATATCTCACACAGTTTTATAACTTCGGATACCCTAAATAAAACATGTCAAAATATATAAATGAGGCTTCAAAAAGAGACATCCTCTAGAAATACGGTACTTTTCGATACAAATTATTCAAAAAAGTTTTTGTACTCAAATATTCTTAAAAGTGTCTTTTTCAATTAATATCATTGTTAATCCGTAAATAATTCATATTCATATTATAGGCTCATATTATATATCAAATTAGTTTTAATACCCGTACAATGTACGGTTATAAAAAAATTGGTATTGACAAACATAAATAGATTTCTAGTTTAGTTAAGTTTTATATTAGTAGTAACAGATAAGAAATATTAGTAGATTATAATTTATCTTAACTAAAATTAAATAAAATTAATAGGTAAAAGTTATAATAGTTTTATTAAATATTATTACATGAGGTTTGGACAACGATCTGCTGCTTTGAGAACATAACTTTGTTCATGGCTTACGTTAAAAATGTGCCACCAATATCGAAAATAGACCACTATAAATGTATGTAACTTTGAAATGATTGACGTATTTTTAACAACGATATGTGATAATCAATGATAGATTGGATAATGATAGGTTTTTTCCACTACAAAGTGCGGGCATATACATCCTCGTTAACATAACGTAACAACTATGAATATAATGAAACGAATCCCATTTGCGAAAAGGTTGGTCAGAGCTTGCGTGTAACGCAATTCCTTTGAAACAGATCACGAGCATATGTCTTCGGGTACGTTGGTATAAAGCAACTTACTATCGGAGTTTTAACATGCCTAAATATACAGTAAGTAAGATGTGTATGTCTGTGTAATACGTATTGCAGCGGTATAAAATAATTATTACACAAAGATGAAAGAATCGAGTCGAAAATATATTTATTCGAGTGTCTAACAAACTCACATACATAACAGAAGTTTACAACACTTTATATGTGTAAGTATAAAACAGAATAACATTCATTGAATACATTCGAACAATTAAGATCGAGTTATCGAACTTCATATTTATGTAATTATGTTACGGTTCAATAACCACTTTCCCCGTAGCATGACCTTCGATACTCGTGGCCCAACCCTCTTCGGCTTTACTTAGAGGATACTTTGAGTCGATCACAGTTTTCAATTTCCCGTCCTTGACCAAATTCACAAGGCACTCGATCTCTTCCGCTTTTGGAGACAAAATAAAAGGCACTAGTTGTTTCTTCGAGAACGTGACTTTGTTCATGGCGTATGTTAAAAATGTACCACCATTCGGGGTTATATGGATCACTTTCCCGTTTGGGGTTAAGTTTGACTTGAACACTGACCATGGGACACCGATGGTGCAATGGATCACTATATCGTATTTCTTACCTGATGGGCTTTTTAGGGCGGCTCCTTCGGGTGTTTTGTAGTCAAGAACCTCATCCGCTCCTAAGCCTTTAACGAATTCAATGTTACGGGCCCCACATGTTGCGGTGACATGAGTGTTTCCTTGTTTTGCTAATTGGACCGCGTAATGGCCCACGCCGCCTGAGGCTGCTGTTACCAGGACGTTCGTTAGTGGTCCTGTTTTGTCCAACTTTAGTCCGCAGCTTACAGTGAGGGTATGGAAAGCAGTGCCCCCTGCGACAACTAGACACGAGCCATCCGCAGCTGATACTTCTGGTGGTCTTGAAACTGTTAAGGTTTCCTTAGCCACTGCATACTCTGCTAGTCCGCCACCAGGAAGCCCCTGTTATCGAGTGCAAAAGAAAATTGTCAATATGTAGAAACTTCATTATAAAGGTGTTCGGTGACAAGTTGAATAACACGTCAAAATAGTTTGCGTTGAAACAGAATTTTTTTAGTACATGTTAAAACACGATAGGTCGACTAGAGTTAGCCCTCTCTTTTGGTCACTTTTTATGAATAATCTAAATCTATAAATATAACTATTTAGCAAGTTGTTCGAGTAAAATAGACTTTGGACGTCTTTCAACCTGTTTGACCCATTTGACTATTTTGAGATAAAAACACAACCAAATCGATCCATTCATAAGTAAATAGGTCGAAATTGTCACATCTACTTTAGTACTTTTATTTACTAAATAGAGCTACGATCACCGTTCCAAAATCACACTCAATCACAAAGAATAAAACGAAACTTACAAGGTGAGTAACAACTTTGTCCCCAACTTTAAAATTCTTTACTTCAGGACCGACCTCCACAACCTCTCCTGCTACATCAGTAACTAATCCAACGGACAACGAAAACATGTTAGTTTGAGTAAAAACCTTGTGGGAACGATATACTTATCAACTATTAATATCAATGCATGTTGAGTAACAAGTCAAAACTGATTAACCGTCACCATTTAAAAGATAAAGAAAAATTATAATTGAACGAATATGATTGCAAAACTATAGTAGTAAAAAAAGAATGATGGAAATATCAAACTAACCCGGTATATAAGGAAATTTTGCTGGGAAAATAGGTCGTGCTACGCCTTTTTGAATTTTCCAATCAACGGGATTTATGCTTCTTGCTTCAATTTTCAGCAGAATCTCGCCTTTACTCGGGGCAGGAATAGGTACTTCAACATGCTGCAAAGATGCAAAAATATAAACACAACTTCACTAGTTAACCAGTTTGTTATCACTTTTAAAACGGTCTATCAACTTATCGCGTATTTTAAAAACATTTCAAATGCATATAAGTACGTTTAATTTGAATTTATTACCTTCAAACCAGCCGCCCCTCCACCGTAAGAATCATAGCATACCGCCTGCATCGACTTTTTGGCCATATTTATTCGCTGAGATTGAACGATGTGTTAGAAGGTTGCTAGATGAGATATGAATGACATGAAATAAAATGATTGAAAGTTTATTGATAAATATGTAACATCTATAATAAAGTGGCAAAGTCAAATAAATGATACAAAAATATCTTCTATTCAACTTTTAGATTTTTTTTTTTTTTTTTTTTTTCGGTCAATGACAATGAGGTTTAATTCAACTATTCCAACATCTACTAAAATATCTAAGAGCGCTTTCAGTCATGTGTTATGGATGATGTTATGGCCGGTGTTATGCCTCCATAACTTGAGTTATGGCTGACCGTGCCGTGTTATGACCGGTGTTATGAGACCTCGTTACGTATGTAACGCCGTATTATATATTTTTTTAACTAATATTTATAAAGTTTAATATAAATAGCTGGGTCCAGAGTTTCGTGTTTTGGTTAGGGGTATTTGTGGTGTTATGTTATGCTCTTAGTTATGCTGACGTGACCATAACACCGAACTTTCCAGTGTTATGGCTACGAGCGCTCTAATAAAAGTACGAGTGTTAGATAACACAATTTTTAGGGATATGGTTTATAGATCCGAGTACTTTGGGGTCTAGCGATTTTCCCTTTGTTATCATCAAAAAGATAATGGATTATTACCTTTATTAGAGTCATTTTTATTAGACGTAAAACTCATAAAACAAGTGACAGTTATTTATTAACGAATATAAAATTAAATAAAGTATGTCTTAACTTGTTAAACACAACTCTAAATATTATGATAATCATTTTTCAAACAATAAATGTGGATCGTGGATTAAATTCATTCCTCTACACTTGTGAGTATTTGGGTTAGTTGTAACTTGTAAGAAATCGGCTTAAAAGTTATGCTACGACAAAATTTGTGAGCATCAGGTACGATGACTCGTGAGCATTCCACACCCGAAGAGGCCCTAAGCGTGACCATCATTGCAAGGTCAACGTGGAGGGAGGACGTACACTCCGTTTCTTTTTGGTTACATATTCTATGTTTTGGTAGATACTGAAACAGATCCAGAATAATATATCGAATATTACAAATCGAGTTTATAAATTCTTAAATGCTCGAAAAAATATCATTATTCAAGTCAAAACAAGTGATTCGAAATATGTTGAATGAGACTAATCATCCAACTGAAAAGCGAAAACCAACTCGAGACTTATTTTAATATACTTTCAACAAGTATTGAGTAACCTAATTCACCAAATAATATGATTATTCATTATTAAGAGTGACACTCTACCAAACTATCCAATTATTATCACTTTGAAACTTACTTAATTAAAGATATAAATCATCAATAATTACATTAGAAGAACGAAAATATGTGACTTAGCGGAATCAAAGTGTTATCTAAGCTGTCACTAACGAAACAACAGAAAAACGTTCACTTTATAGTTTATACCAGATTGATTGAGATACTAATCAAGGTAATCAGGAAATAGCGAGAAACACAGCAAAAAAGTTTAGACGTTGAGTACCCAAAAACACAATCAACTTTAAACAAATATGTACCAAAAGTTAACAGTTAACGCTTCTATTTACACACAAAAAAAGTCTAAACCGAATGATAATATAAACACTAATATAAACAAGTTCATTAAATACTTACTAAACGATGCCTTCATGTTATTTACTTATTTTCCTCGAGATTATATACAGTCTTCACATATTCCTCTGAATCCCAAAGAAACGAACCAAAAGCAATCGCCTCCAAAACAAATCTCTTCAACGTTGCAAAAGATGTACATATCATTTCATCAGATTCCACGTTACCAAAAAGCGCAAAACTATGTTTTGCAATCAGATTCAACGCTTCCTTAGAATTCGGTTGAGCACATTTCGCTAGTGAATCAGGTGCAAATCCCATTAAATAAGAACTCAATTTCTCTCGTTTCTTTGTACCTTCAAACTGTGATGTTGATATTGTGTTAAGGTTACCACCAAAGACTAAAATCTTTCGTCTGAATTTGTTGAAGATCATGTCATCAATGGGGTCCACAAGACTCATTTCTAAACGGTGTCTTAAAGTGGCGGATTTAAGAAAATAGCCGAAGAGAATGGAAGCCGTGTAGATTTGGGAAAGATTGACTCGTTTGATTTTAGTTGTGGCCCAATTGTCCGTTACACTAAAGTCTGGTCTCCAACCAATAACAGATGTCAAATGTTGTCTTATCAGTTCTAATATTTCGAAACTGTGAATTGACTCGAGTTCCCAATCTTTTGATGGGTAGATTTCTAGTCTGTTGTTGTAGATACACTTTGAAAGACGTGGAATTAGATGGACTTTGAGTTCGGAGAATTTGTAACAGATTAACATGTACATCACATCTTCTACAGCGCTTTTGCATTCTTGTTCTTTCAGATCAGCAATCCTACTGTTAACATAAATACATATTAGATAACCGAAATCTGAATTATGATAAAATTTACTTTCCTTTATATGCGATCACCTAACAATTTCAACAAATTTCTTATAGCAATTTATGAAATTTTCGTTTGTTTTCAATCATTAAATGCGAACACACTAATTGACCTTTGATAAATAGCCTGACATAGCTCGAGAATTCATTGAATATATGCCTAATTCCTGCGATTCTTGCGTGATTCTTTGAACTTCTTATAGCAATTAACGGATTCTTTTGTTAGTTACAAATCATTAAATGCTTGAATATGTGCCTAATTTCGACGAATTTCGTCTGCTACTACTTAATTTGCAGTTTATGACTAACACTGAACAGACTACTTTCCCTTCATGTATCACTAATTAACCTCATCAAAATTACGTGTTATATGCCGCTTATTTTTGGACTTATGAACTTATTTCCTTCCGCTTAATTTTCATAAACCTATTTTTTCCAGCTTACGAGCATATTCCACTTTTAAGTCATAATAAGTTCGTAAGCAAATAAGCTCGTAAGAACAAAAATAAGCTAAAACAAACACCGTTCAAAGGCACAATTCTAGTAAATCTATTATCGTTTTCGATAATCGATCACTAATTTCAACAAGTTAATACCTAATCATATCCGATCAATAAACAAATACACAATTCATAATATCAAAATTCAACTTAATCAATAAACAAATTCTACAAAAACTCACCTATGAAGACAAGCTTCAATCGAATCAGCGGCCAACGATCTCCGTAAACACGCTTCATCGAGTTCCGAAACGAGATTCTCCAGCGTCTCTCCCACAGCATCATGAAACGCTTTCCGTTCATTCAACAAAACAGTCGACAAAAACCTTCCGGCCGGTGTAACCGGTTCAATCGGCGTATTCAAGCTACTAAACTTACAATAACCTCCATAACTACTTCCACAGGAAACAACAACCGTACGACGTCGTTTCGGTAAACCGGAAAACGATAACTGACGGTGTGAAATTCCGGTATTGTTGATGGTGGTGAAAGGAGAAGAAAAGCAGTATTCCATTCAGTGGAAGATTGTGAGGGTTTAGAGTTTGATTGGGGATATAGATACAGATGGTGTGTATGTATATATATATATATATATTATGGAAAGTGGATAAGGGTAATGGGGTTGGTTGAAAATTGTGATGTATGTAATAGGTTATCAGTTTTGTATTGTTATAAGGAGAGGATTGAGGAGAGGATACGGTGGAATGGTCCAATAAGAGCTTTCACCTATCTTATCAACTTTTTTACTTTTTACCATGTGGTTTGACACTAAAAAATAAATTATTCTATTCATTGGGTTCGTTCTCGGCTCGCTATACCCCATAACGAGCGTTATCACTTCGTCATGTCTCGTTGTGGGTGATTGTTGTTCAGGTAACAAGTCGTGATGAATGAGGTAATGTTTCAAAAATATATAAAAAATTTAATTTTTTCTTTTTAAATATTACCGTTAGGGTGGCAACGGCTAGTATATTTTTCTTTATTCTTCTTTTTCACATTTTGTCTAACCAAAACCCACGATATTTCTCAGTCTATCTCAATCTTTTTATAAAAAAATACATACAACAAAAAATAAGTTCACATTCTTCAACCAATCTCGATGTTACGGATTCGTTATCGTCCGAATTCGAATTGGCCGAATTACTAGTTATAGCGGTAGAAGTTGTTGAAGAAATGGAGGAGGATGAAAACGAGGCGGAAAGTTCGCGTCGGAGTGAAAAAAAATGGGCAATATCAACCGCGATCGAACTGCACCAAACGAAAACGTGCTACGACATTACTTCTCCGGTGAAAGCACGTACCCGGATGAATATTTTCGTAGACGATTTCGTATGAGAATACATAGTTTCCTCAAAATAGTCGAAGGTATATCTAATTACTCCGTAGAACCTTTGTCCGACTATTTTAGATATTTCAAACAACGACCTGATTATACGGGTAAAATGGGTTTTAGTTCTTTACATAAATGCATCCACTATGCGTATGATGGCGTATGGGATTACTCTGGAGGCTTTTGACGAATATTTACAAATGTTAGAAAGAACATCATCTGAATCCCTATATAATTTTTTAAAATGTGTAATCCATCTTTATACAACGTTTATTTAAGAACCCCACCACAAGATGATGTTAATCGTTTATATCAAAAACACGATGAGGTTCACGGGTTTAAGGGTATGATTGGTAGCATCGACTGTATGTAGGCGTTGGGATCAATGTCCAAATGCATACAAAGGGCAATACACACGAGGTGACCATGGTTATCCAACGGTTATGCTGGAATCCGTTGCGTCGTACGATCTTTGGATATGGCATGCTTACTTCGGTGTCGCGAGGTCGAACAACCATATCAACGTGCTTAAACAATCGTCGTTGTGTTCATGATATGCTCAACGACTCATCCACGGATTACGGATTCACCGTCAACGCCCACGAGTACAATAAAGGATATTACCTTACAGACGGTATATATCCAGAGTGGTCTACATTTGTTAAAACTTTTTCGTACCCACCAGACGAACCGCGTCAAAAGTTTACACGTTTCAAGAGAGTGAGAGAAAGTATATCGAACGGGCATTTTGTGTTCTTCAAGGTCGTTGGGGGATTATAAAGCATGCAGCGAGATTTTACAAGATGGACAAGTTGAGAAGAGTTATGTACGGGGACATCATATTGCACAATATGATTGTTGAAGATAACGGACGGTCGATTTATGATGCACATGAATGGTATGCTCTTCCGATTACAGGTGTTATCGGAACTTATAACGAGAGAGTGAATGAACGTATCCGGATTAATAAAGAGATTAGAGACAGGGGTGCACACGACATACTCCACGAGGATCTCGTGGGGTTCATTTCGACACTTGCGGAAGACTATCGACAACATTAGCTATTTTTATTCTATGTATTTATATATTTTTTTTAATTATTGTATTGTAATTTTATTTTTATTGTATTTGTTTGTATTTTATTTTAATTATTGTATTTGTAGTTTTATTTTTATTAATAAAATGTTATATTTATTCTATTTAAATGTTAAAAAAAAGAAAAAATATGTGGTTCCCACGTCTGACACAACTCAAATTACCACTCCACCAAAAAATTCACAACTTAGGTTGTGGATGTCATGTCAGCAAAAATTTCCACAACCATCCACAACTCAAGTTATCATTCCCCATACTCTTATCACTTGGTATTATCTAAAAAAGACTACGCATTTTTTATTTTTGTTACGTAGGTGATTCATTGTTGAAAAATCAGAGTTTCGTATTAAAGAGTAATACTAATATATATATCACCATTACGTATCTTATCTATCGGTCTATCAACTAATACTAATATGTATATCAATATCTAGAACCGGATTTGTGTTAATAGTTAAACATTGGATCTCTGCTGCATATTCTCACCTTCGTACTATTAATTTACAAACTTTATCGAAGAATATAGTATTTCATACAACCTCCGTGATAAGTCACATCTTAAAGGTTAGATCCTCCCCTCTTCTACGCTCATCTCTCTAATGTCTCGTGGATATTTCTCTTTATCCTCTCGTTTTTCTTCCTTTGTTTTTCCATCCTTTATTTTATTATGCTATATATCTTCTCATATTTTTCTTATTGTCTTAGTTCCCTCCGGTCGTGTCGAATGTGAGATACATAATATTCAAAATAAAATTACCATAACAAATGTCACATCACACATCAACTATATTAAACCGTTTGTCGAAAGAATTTTTCTAAGCATATTCTCTCGAGTCTTGATAATGGGACCATTTAATATTATTTTATTTTATTTTTAAATAATACTAATTTGATTTTATCTTAATCCTTCTTTTTTGGCTCTTCACTAACTTTTGTCGCCACTTATTTCATATTAAAATTTAATTTAATATTTTTTGTTGGTTAGTTTAGTGTTTCCCTTTTTAAAAATATGGTGTGGTTTGATTTTAAATTTGTAAATTTAATCAAAACTGTTGTTATAGATAAGGGGCATCCTTTTGTTCTGACTCGTGATTCGTTTTGACCTGTTATTTAATCCGACTCGATTCTTTCATTTTCCCACTCCTAAGTTTTGACATTTGAGGCATATTTAAACCCAAAAAGACATGTTAATAACGAAAATATATATATAACCAAAGTCCCTATATTTCGAGTCTGATAACCAAAATACATGAGTCGTTATTGATATCCAATTATTCTAAAAGATACAAATGCAAACCTTCAACGATCATTTCGCATTTTGGCTCACCGCCCACACATTATTTGCATATTTAAGTGAACCAAGCTTAACCAAATCATAACTTCATTGCAACACTAGATGACTAGATTAATGTTCCATAGTACAAAAGATACATGTAACACAAAATAATAGGTAAAACAATTTTTTTCGGTTAAATTATCCGCTTTCAGTTTCCCTAATTAACACAAAATCGAGTCTCCTACTCGCTAACTCTTTCAAATCTAAGACTTTATAATGTAACACTCGGGAATTTGCATGACCCGAAACCTGCGAAAAAACATTACATTAGAAAAATTGATAATACAAAATCTTCACATGTACATCTTGAATACTTATAACAAAATACTTACTTGGATTTGTAGTTGTTTGGACCGCAAGCCCATTAAAGTAACAAGACCCACCCAGTTTCTGAAACTGAGCCCAATAAGAACTAAAAGCATAACTCGCATGCGAAACCAACGAGTCGGGTTTAAAACACTTCCCGCCGGGTTGGATCGGGTCACAAGTACCGTTACCCTGTCCGCAAGCAAAGGACAGAGCACCACCAAGCAACGTCGTGTTAGCTCCACGCGCCGCCATACACCAAATCTTTCCTTTGTAAGGCTCATTATTAGTAGGCTTAGGTAACTTCTTTTTAAACTCGGAATCTGGGGTTTTACCGGATAAATCTATCTCGTAAATATTCGACCCGTTTGGGTATAATAACCCGAAATGGCGTTCGGTACCTGGACCCGTTTTTTGGTTTTCGTTGTATAAGGCGAAAATAAATGATGGGAACACGACTTTTGGCTTTAAGGGAGTACCCGGGTTTTTTGTAAACTTTTTAATCACATTTCGGTTATAAGTCGCGGAATTGAAAATATTACCGCCGATTTGGTCAACATCGCCGCCATTAGGCCAACCCGTTTCTGCAATAAAAATTCGGATATTTGGGTACCCGGCCCGTTTCATAGCAAAATAAATAGCATCAAGCATTTGGTCTAATAAGTTAGTGTAAACCAAACCGGTAACTGGATCCTTATAAGACGAAATATTCGGTTCAAGCAACGCGTACCCGAGTTTGATATTAACCGGATCTGCTACCCAAGCGAAATAAGTATAAATATCAATAAAAAAGAAAGATTTAGTCCTGTCGATAAACTGGAGTAATGGAGTTATCACTGAATCCGATACTGATGACCGGAACTTCCCACTTGATGGCGGAAACGAACTTTCCAAACAGTCGATCGCCAGTGGAGTACCCACTTTAATCTTTTTTACTTTATATAAAACCAAAGACTTCCTAATCCGGCGCATTGCGGGTACCAGATTAAACCAGGTCACATTATCTGGTTGTGAAAGGATTTCATTTCCTACTAGAACATATCGGATCATGGTTTCAGGGTAAAACGGTACGACATTGGTTCTGATCCATTCGTCGGCTAGAGTTTGGTTTGTGGACATTGATGTGATGATTTCATTTGGTACCATTACTGATACTTGAATGTTGGTGTTTTTTAGTGCTTTAAGGATTTTCGGGTTTGCATCGTAGATTTTGACTCGCCCGGCTTTCAGGCTTTTGATTAGTTCGACGGATTTGGATGGACGAGGAAGGTTGTTTCCGAGTTGACCATAGTTTACACCTGGTTTGGCTGCAATTTTTGCATCTGTTCATCGAGCAAACAATCAAAATCAAACATCTTTCGATATAATAAGTTTGTTGGAAATGCGTAGCTAATTATAATAAGCTTATAAAACCTATAATATGACGGGAAAAAATGAGTTTATGATAAATAAGTCGAATCAAATAAGCTCGTAAGTGTAAAATTTTTCTAAAACAAAAACCCCAAAAGCTATACGAGCTCCTTTTTAGTGTTTGTTTCATAAGCCCAATTTTTTATGGCTTATGAGCTTATGTAAGATTTTCCAGCTTTTTTTTCTTTGATAAGCTAATAAGCTAAGACAAATACTTATCAAATATTTATAAACTTTTATATCATAAGTCATAAGCTACTTATCTTACACAAGCTTAAGCCTATCAAATAAGCTTACAAACACCCCCTAACTAGAATCAAATAAACTAGTAAGCCAAAAAAAATAAGCTAAACCGAACATGTATTTTGTATCATAACATAATAGAAAATAAAGAAATAAATCATTTAGCTAAAATGTCAAACACTTCTTACAATAAACTCACCGACAATATTCTTAAACCAGAAAAAAACATAAAAACAGAAAATAAATGAATGAAAATAAAACATTAAGAAAAACTTACAAGATTGAGAAAAGAGGAGAGTGAAAATGGGAATGAGAAAAATGAAACCCATTTTGTGGGTATTCTCCATTGATGGAAATGGAAGCTTGAAAACCAGGAATATAGGAATGAAAAGAAGTAGATGAGAAGTAGTATTAAATAAGGATTAGAAAAATATGAATAGTTTATATTACCGTTGAAAGAATCAAAGTGTTTTTAATTGTGAAGTTGAAGATAGTTAATTAAAGTTTTTTGGGTTTTAAAGAGGGAAAAAAGGTGTGTTTGGTTGAGAAAATATAGAGAGAATCTAGTGGTAAAAGTACTATGTCATGAATGAAAAAGTGAAGCATATAATTTTTATGTACTTTTATTAACATACTATATTATTATACTATATTATTGTCCCGTGATAGCATGGACAAAGATAAATATTAAATCGTAAACTTTATTTTTATGTAGATTTTAAGTTATTATAAAAAGACAATGTTGTACATATAATAACATATATACCTTTACGTTTATACACATGTTGTTTGTATTTATAATAATATATATATACTTTTACGTTTATAAACATGTTTTGATATTTTTTATTAGAAGATTTTAAAATATTAATAAGGTAAATCATAGTCAAAATTGAATGATTTTATAACTAATTAGAATTTTGTTTTTATTTAGTAGAGATGAGAATTAAAGAGTAATATAATTATGTATTGTAAGAGGGTGTAAAACGAAAATATTTTTTGATGACATCATCAATTTGATTAAACGGATGACATTAAGGAAGTTAACTCATCTAATGGTTCTTAATTGACCATGTTGCATTTAAAGCCTCTCTTTTTTATATATTAAAGATTAAAGATAAAGATGGTTTGTGTATAGAAAAAGAGATGGAAAATTAACAAAATAGTCCTACGATATAATAATATTTCAAAAGTAAATCACTATACTTTATTGTCGTGAGAATTAGATTTAACATATGATGTAAAATGTAAAAGACGGTGCAAGAACGAAAAAGATGGTTTGACGACATGTCCACTTTGAAACTGTTTATTTTAAGCACGTCTCATTTCCGTCAATTTTAAATAATGATAAAAGTAGGGCGAAAACTTTTTGAGAATCAGATTATTAGACCACTCCCAGCGGGAGGGTGAGGACGGCGTTTTGGCCGAAAATAACGGCGTTAACGGCTGGGGCAACGCCGTTTAGGCCGCGTTCTTGCCGCGGTGTTGCTCCGGTAACATGGCGTTTTGGTTTTTTTTTTTTTTTTTCTTCTTTTCTTTCTTCCAATCTGACATTATATATATATATATATATACATATATATATATATATATGGGAATATATTCCCTACACCTTAATGTAGGGAAATTACCTACACCAAAGGGCTTATTACCACCTTTTTCATGCTTTAAATGATAATTAAGGGTTATTTTATGTAAATTAAATAGTAAAATGACTCATAAGTCCATCAAAAAAATCTTTAACTTTGCGTTTCACCAACATACCATTCCATGAGAATTAGATCGAAAAAAATCGTACAAAGAAAATTACTTGTTATAAACCAATTTCTAATTTTTATGTCAACTATATGTGAAAGCCATTCAATTAATAGTATTGAGTATCTACGAAAATAACCCTCAAGTATCCCTTAGTGACAATAATAAGCCCTTTGGTGTAGGTAATTTCCCTACATCAAGGTGTAGGGAATATATCCCCTATATATATATATATATATGGTTGCAGGTTTGTATAGAGGGGAAGAAAAGAAAGTTGCAGGTTTGTATAGACGGGAAGAAAAGAAAGAGGAAAGGGTGGGGAGAAAAAGACAAAAAAGAAAAAACATCTTTTTTTTTTTTTTTTTTCTAATAAATGTTATTAAATTAGTAATAAATTTTATTTATGATTTATATAAAATGTATTTTGTATTTTATTTATTTTAAATATTGTATTTTTGTTTTGTATTAATATTAATAATGTTTTGTATTAATATTAATAATGTATTAAAAATAATATTAGAAAAGGAAAGAAAATGAAAAATAAAAAAGCTTGTGGGTCCCAGTTTTTGGTGTTATGAATGGGGGTGTTTAGTGGTGTTATGTTAAGTTGGTGTTATGGTGACGTGGCAACGAAAAATGGTGTTATTGGTGTTACGGATGAGAGTGGTCTTAATATGATTGTATTAAATATGATTATAAATTGGTTTTCTCATAAATATATTACATGTATAATTAGGGTTATAATGTAAATATACGAAGACGATTGCGATTTTATCCAAATAACAATTATTGTATTTTAAGTTTAAAAATTATATTGCTCGTTATTCTAAAACACGTACCATTGTTCATACTTCATCTAAGACCGTTAAAATCTTCTTTAGGTCAAATGTAAGGCATCTGACATGAGTTTATGGGTGAAATAAACGATATTTGAATAAATAACGAATGATGTTATACATTTAGAAATAAAGTACAAATAATGTAATTTCTTAGATTTAAAGTAGAAAGTATGTTATTTTAATAAATAAATAAAAAAAAACATAAATACAGTATATGTAATTTACTCATTTAAAGTTAATAAAGAAAAGTATAATACTTTTATATACTGTATATGTTTTTTTATACGGTTGACTTAAAAAAGATTATATGTTATAAATAATCTCAATTTCGAATAAGAAATTTTTTTTAAAACATATATTAGAAAGCCACTAGCTAGAATAGGCGTCCACGAAAATTAATCTATAGAGTAATGTTACATTATATAAAAAATTATAATATTGTATAACAATTATAATATAGAAAGCCACTAGCCCACTACCATTCATGTCAATGTATCATAAATTGTTTCATAGAAGGTGGAATATATATATAAGAAGAAAATTGGGGTGAAAAGTCTTGATAAAAAGGCAAATAAAGCAAAAGTCAACACTTTCTTCTAAAGGATTTTTAACGAGGTTTTTAAAACCATACTTGTTGCGACCGGATAAAAAATTTTTTAGTTAAAATTAATAAGTATATGTTTACAACAATTATCATACCGTCCACAATATTAATAATATAAAGTAAGATTTTTAATGTACAGATACCTCAAGAAAAAAGTTTTGTCGAGTTTTGATAAGTTTTTAGACGTGAATTTAGAACGGAGTTTTGATAAGTTTTTAAATTTGAATTTAAAAAAAGTCTTACCACTTTGATAAAGCCTATGTTTGACAGGGGCTTATTTGAGGTTTAAACTAAAATTACTTGGAGCTTGAACTTTTTTTAAAAAAGTTTTGTTTGGTTTGAGCTTATTTGTAGAGCTTATTTGAAAAATAAACTTTTAAAAAATAAGCTACTTCAAGTAGCTTAAAAAAGTGGGTTGGACTTATATGATGGTATATTACATATAAAATTTGTCTTATTATACTATTATATACTTTTTAGTCATTTTACATTTTTAAACTACAATTTCAGCTGCTTTCCAAACACATTTACGAAAAATAAAAGTTTCAACTTTCAGCTCTAAATATAAACTCAAGTTTTCAGGTCCAGCTACAAGCTAGTTTTATCAAACATACCCAAAATCATATTTGATTAATCAAATATTTCATACAATTGTAGTATATAAATATAAGATAAAAATGACTATTCATTGAATAGTTATTTTTGTCTTGCTAAACCTTAGGGATGGTAATTATAATATAGATGTGTTTGTATTTTTATTTTCTAAAAAAAAAAGTTATAGCTTTTTGGAGCCACGTAGACATTCAATTTGACAATAACCTCTAAATCTACGCACTTTTATAAGGATGAATATCACTCACAAAAATAAACCCTTCGACGAGGCTCGTATTAAAAACCTCCCTTTTATCAGAAAAACCGTTTACCATCTAAGCAGAAACTATATAGATGTAAATGTGTTATATATGTCTTTAAAAATAAAATTTGAAATGAACCTAATCTTATCTTTTATTTATCGTATAATGTCCATAAAATATCGATAACCAACACCTTTATCAGCCAACGTGCTTATTCCTTAAACAACACAAACACGCTATTTAGTTTTGTTCAAGACCGATACAATAGGATGTTTAGAGAGTCTTCCCAAACGGAAACCCTGAAAATATTTGTAAAATTAGATCATAGAGGAACCAATCGACATAATATCAACAAGAACAAAGATTCCGTACACAACATTAAGTGGTCTGGACCATGTAGATAGATATAGCCGTTGAAGAAAACATAGTGGGGTTTGTAAAAATGTAAAGCACAGCCACTCTCCCTTATTTTCCACAAAAGACACTACATGGTTAGAGCCCGGTACATATTTTGTGGATATGATGCTCCAAATAGTATGTATTGGTGTAACGACTTTTAAAAATTACGTCAAACTTTTTTGTTGTATTATTTGATATCCGGACCAAATGAAATGACGAGGGCCAAACATTTGTCATTTCAATTGGTTCAATGACCAGCGATATTAACTTTTGAAAACTACATTAGTTTTAACGTAATAATTAAAAGATTTGGAATATACGTTAAATTTGAAAAGGACCGCATCGACCATAATGTAACATGCTATTGTTCTTGCAATATAGTGATATACTTGTTATTGTTTGCGTATTATTTGACTAGTAAACTACTACGGTATTTTTAAAAGTAAATAAGTTCAATGAGTTAAATGAAGTATGTTTATCATCAAAAGTTGTTTTCTTGGTGTATATTAGATGTTACACATATTATTGATTTAATTACATAAATGGTCTATATGATTTGTCGGATATAAAAAACTAGTCCTTAGTACTTTTGGTTTATTTTTTATAGATTTCGGTTATATAAATGTTACAAATCCAGATCTTATAGTCTTTTTAACCGTTGCGGTTTTGTTCCCTATGGGTTGCAAATAGGGGTGTAAACGAGTCGAGTCGAGCCGAATATGACCGAACTCGAACTCGACTAGATTGCTAAAACTCGAGCCCGACCAAGCTTTAAATTTCCTGCTCGAGCTCAACTCAATTATTAAAACTCCTGCTCGAAACTCGACTCGAGCTCGATTGAGTATACGTTTCAAGCTCGAACTAGATGAATAATCGTGATATAAACTCGACTAGATTGCTAAAACTCGAGCCCAACCAAGCTTTAAATTTCCTGCTCGAGCTCAACTCAATTATTAAAACTCCTGCTCGAAACTCGACTCGAGCTCGATTGAGTATACGTTTCAAGCTCGAACTAGATGGATAATCGTGTTATAAACTCGACTCGACTCGCTTCATATACATATTACCTGATATAATAACAATAATCTAGTAATTTTATATATATAAAAAGGTAAAACTGTCATTTAGCAAAAGCTCGATAAAGTTCGTGAGCCTAACGAACAGAGTAACTTAAAGCTAGAACTTGACTCAAAAATTTGCTCGAGCTCAAACTCGACTCGGTTAAATAGAGTCGACACGGACACGGAAGTTGCAACTATACATTCTGTAGCTCTTTCCTTGCCACATTGAATGTCACCTTATTTTTCATTTTTTTTTTATTCTTCTTAATTATTATTTTGGTGATTATTCTTTTTTATAAAAGACAAAGAAGTTTTGATTATAAAACATCTCCAACATTTGGCATTTTCTAAAAAAGTAACATTTTTCTATAAGTTAAATGTTGTTAACTATCTCTATAAAGGTTATTATTATTAAAAATATGTAGTTAAATAATGAATATAAAATGTTTTAGAAATTATGAAGTTGGCATGTTTGTTAATTTAAAAATGGAGAGAAACCTAATAGAAAATTAAACATATAAAGTCAGATTTTCAATGACTACATTTTTGTTCGTAAATATTTTACCGACATAAAAAATGATTTTTTTACTTGAATAAAAGAAAAAAAGAAGAAGAAATCGTAATTAAGAACACATTTTATCAAGATGTTGATTTATCTGAGAATAATACCCCGGATTCCTTTAGACCCACACAACCATATTTCAAGATTGTCTATAAGTGATGATCAACTATTGTTTGGAACCCCTCGAGAGGTTAAGCTCGAACCTGAACCCACAAACTTATTTGAAATAAGAAAAATATATCGTTTTGGTAAAAGCTAGCTAATTATTATGATAACTTTAACCATAACCGATATTAACAACACTTACAATAAAAATATAATGTTTTCGAAAATAGAAATGAAGAGATAAATTTATTGGCTCAAGGTTTATTTGAAGGGTGGCTTCGGTAGTCGGTACTTGCCCTATTTCTCTTTTTCTTATTTTTTATTTTTATTTTGTGTTGGTTCACTAGATGTCCTCCATATGTGTTGCAAGATAATTATTCTAACACTTTGGGATGATAAATTGACAACAAAAATAGTATTAAACAATAACAAGTGATGAATTTTTTTAATCGATCTCTAGAGTCTTACCGATCCGTCTCATAGACAATATAAAAACGATAAATCTTGTAAATGACGGAGAAGAGACACAAAGTCGGGTTTGAAGTCGAGATTTCCATAATACCAACTTCTAGGGCAAGAAGTCTATTAAAAACAACACTCTAAAAAAGAGAAGTACTAATTGATGTTATTAGACTTGTCCGTTTTGCTATTTCTCTTAGTGATTTTAGTGTGATCGCCAATTTTATATTATTTAATATACTAGAAACCGATGAGTTTATTAACTTAAGTTTATCGGAGTGCACACTAGATCAAAATAGCTCAATTCACAAGATATAGCAGGGGTCAAAGTGGTTGCACTGCCCTAGGGCAGTGTCCAGCTTCGGATAGAATCATACTGAATTTTTTCCATCAAAATGGTCGGTTATGATCAAAAACTTATTCATACCGCTTTTAACCACCATATTCATTCAGTGTTGCTTTTGTGGTTATGTATGAAATTCGGTTTTCATTTTACATTATACACAACACACACATAGTTAGGTGTTCCGTTTTCGTTTTCTTGTGTGTAAAATCAAAGTGGAATTTCTATTATTCTGTTCATGATACCCAAAAAACGTAAAGGGTTGAAATACTTAAATCTAAAAGTTTTCTACACGGTTCAGAAATATATATCCAAATTATAACTCATATAACACTAGAAATTTCAAAAAACGTCTAAGGATCAACATCGACTTTTCCTCTTTTCTTTCTTCCTCTTAAAATAGAAGATTGACCTCAACGTTACTCCAAAATACTAAAAAGAAGCCGACATGGTGTATCTGCGAAGCCGTTATCCATAACCGTTAACAAACATCAATAGTTCATGTGACTTCTCTTCGAATTTAGTAGGTTAGATATCTTCCCTTTCTTTTATCAATAAAACTTAAATTGGCTACAACTTCATGGTTTTGTCATAAATCATCATTTTATTCGTTCCTAATCATACTCATAACTAAAAAATCTATTAAACTAGTTTGAACTTAGGCCCCCGAGAGGCTATGCATTTATTTGGGCTTTCGATTTGTCAATGATATGGGTCAATATAGCCCATTTATAAGTACAATGAGAAAACATAAACATTGTTTTATTCGTTTATATCGCTTCTTTTATTCTTTTTCTCATTTTTTCTTCCCATTTTTATTATACGAATCCGCCATCTTTAATGCTTAAAAGTCGGAATGAGTTTAGGCTTGAATAAGGCTAGTTTAAGTTTGTAAACACATACCGGACTACACCTAAGTACATAATTGCACTATTAGAATTAACACATGTCCTTTCCATTAAACGACTTAAGAAGTTAAATACAATTCATACAACCTTCAACCCGTTTGAGTTATATGATCCATATGACAAATAATTTATATCATATAACTCAATTCTACCCATGTTTGACAAACCGATCTATATTATCGCCTCTATTAAAATCCAAATAAGAAAATGTTATAGAAAAGAAGCGTGTCTCTTTTCCGACCTTTATGACCCGTTAAATTAAAGATGTCATATATACCGAATCAACTTATCGGTCTCTTAACAAAATTTATTCCTATCCAAATCATATCCAAATATTTATATTAGTTCTAATAAGTTTTTAGTGATTATATATGAAATATTCAAAAAGATTTAAAACAATAGCTTAGATTAGCTTAATGAGTCATTGATGATTCCAATATTTGTATGTGATTGTGGATTTGTGGGTGTCAAAATAATAGTTGGTAGTTGATGATTTGATACCAAAATTTCTAGGTGAGATACACTTCAATTTCAACATTGGAGAGCAATCTTTTGGGATACTCAATTTTATACCTACACATTGTTCAAGATTATACCATTAATCATTGCCTAGGATCATGTTAAAGATTTTGATAAAATCCATAAATTACATTAAAAAAAAGTGTCATACTCAATATTAAATATATGGATCTTGGACTTTTATTTAAACTAATTCATGAAAGAAAATGCTAATATGCACTCAAGATAAGACCCCTTCTTTTATTTGTTATTTATTTCGTATTATTGATCATATTGTAATTAACAGTTCTAATACAGTTTTGAAAGTTTAGATCATTATTTAATATCGTGTCGTAATTTTAACATCTCCTTCCACGGTTATATTGACTCTATGTTTGATATTGTCTCAAAATGAAATACGTTTGAATACATGTTAAAGTCGTGTTATGTGATTGGTTGTAAACCAACTTCAAATACAACTTATGACCAATACACCCATTTATGCCCTAGATCAAGGAAGGGAGACAACATAAGGCTAAATTTCTAGTATTTGGTTGGAGAAGGAGACAATATCATGTGTGAACAATAGAAAGTTGCTTTCTATGAAAAGGACCAAAAGTGGGAAAAACTATGAACTCATACAAACACAGTTGGATGGCACAATGGAAAACAACACTTAAACCCACCCATAGCATAAAGTTTAGAATACAATGCTTATCTATTAAATATATATATATATATATATATATATATATATATATATATATATATATATATATATATATATATATATATATATAGGAGTAGGATCAAATAAAAAGTGTTAAATTTGTAAAAAGTGTGAGAAACATTGTGGATGTGACATGTGGCAAGCTTGGAAAAAAAAATATTTAGCAAAAAGATATTTAAAAAAATAATATTTTTTTTTTGAAAAAAAAAATCATAAAAAAATTTTTGGAAAAAAAAAAAAATTTGAAATTCTTTTTGATAACGTCATCTGCCACGTCATATGATGCACACACAAAATATGATGCACATTAATGATACACAAAAAATATGATTCATATAAATGATCCACACAAAAAAACTATGATATTCAAGTATGATGCACACATAAAATGTTCATCATAGATGTGTATCATAAATGTGCATCATAAATGTGTATTATATTTTTTTCGTACATAATTTTTTTCGAGCAAAAAGAAAAAAAATTCTCGAAAAAAAAAATTTCGATTTTTTTTTTAATATTTTTTTTATTAAAAATATTATTTTTTTATTAAAAAAAAAATAAAAAAAAAATAATTCAGGCTTGCCACATGTCACTCCCACAATGCTTCTCACACTTTTTACAAATTTATCACTTTTTACATGAACCCTCCCCTATATATATATATATATATATATATATATATATATATATATATATATATATATATATATATATATATATATATATATATATATAGGGGAGGGTTCATGTAAAAAGTGTTAAATTTGTAAAAAGTGTGAGAAGTGATAGTGTTAGTAGGGAATAGGCTCGATACATATAACCTATAAGCCCTAAAAAGCTAACACAACACAGGATAAAGGCTAAGTCCCTTCTACATCAAGGAAAGGCTCTTAGTCCCTTCCACATTATGCAGGCTCTCAGTCCTTTCCCGAACATCCGACACTTAGGCCCTGGTACCCGACACTCGTGCTCCGGCGCCGGCACTCAGGCCTCAGCTCCCGGCTCCAGGATCCAACTGGCCGGCTCCCGGCCTCCCGGCTCCCGGCTCCGGCCTTCCGGATCCCGGCCCTCCGGCTCCCGCCTTCCGGCTCCCGGCTCCGGCCTCCCGCCTTCCGGCTCCCGGCTCCGGCTCCGCCTTCCGGATTCCGGCTCCCGGCTCCGGCCTCCGCCTTCCGGCTACCGACCTCCGGCCTCCCGGTCTCCTGACTCTCGGCTCCCGGCTCCGACCTCCGTCCGGCCTCCCGATCTCCTGACTCTCGGGTTCCTGGTCCTTGACTTCATTGGTGTTCCCTCTAAGCACTGTGCCAGACGGTCTTAAGCTCCTGCCCTAGGATTCAGACCGTTAGCATCATTATGAACAAAGGCGTTACCCTTTGTTCTCCCATAATGATAACAATAATGTCACGAACGTTGGAACCCCATGAATAGCATTCAAGAGCCATGATAAGCCTTTATGGCCAACCGTTTCCCATGTTTGGGATTGTTGGGTATAAATACCCTACCCTGATACAGTTCAAGCAGAGGCCAACACTCGATACATCTCTCACACAGATATCTTCATCACTTACATACTTACCGGAATACTTACTCACCGCAGTAACCACATTCCGATCACCTTCTTCAACCAACCACTTGACCACCTTAGGCTCGCCAAGAGCTTGATAGGTTTGCACTGCTTAGCAGGAGGTCAAGAGGTTGAACCCCAAACACCCAAGTTACTGAGCCTGCTACTATTTGCTCAAACAAGAAGCATTGTGAGAGTGACATTTGGAAAACTTGATTTTTTTTTTAATAAAAAAATAATATTTTTAATAAAAAAAATATTTAAAAAAAAAATCGAATTTTATTTTTTTTGAGAATTTTTTTTTTCTTTTTGCTCGAAAAAAAATATGATACACATTTATGATGCACATCTATGATGAACATTTTATGTGTGCATCATAGTTGAATATCATAGTTTTTTTGTGTGTATCATTTATATAAATCATATTTTTTATGCATCATTAATGTGCATCATATTTTGTGTGCGCATCATATGACGTGGCAGATGACGTTATCAAAAAGAATTTCAAATTCTTTTTTTTTTCCAAAACTTTTTTTTTTTTTTTTTTTACGATTTGTTTTTTTTTTCAAAAAAAATATATTATTTTTCTAAATATCTTTTTATTAAATTTTTTTTTTCCAAGATTGCCACATGTCACTCCCACAATTCTTCTCACACTTTTTACAAATTTAACACTTTTTATTTGATCCTACTCCTATATATATATATATATATATATATATATATATATACAGTGGCGAAGCCAGGATGAACTTGAAGGTAGTTCCTTCAATTTTTTTAGTAAAGTGGGTTGGTTTGAGACAAACGGATCGGGTCAGATTGACCAATAATACAAATGTACGATAGATAAAAAGATTGGACAAATCGAAATAAGAAATAAACAAACCATTGTTTTCTATTTTTTCGTGTTTCACATAGGCATTCGTTACTATGGTAAAGTAAAATATTTATTTGACTAATTTTAACGATTGTAATCTAAAATGTATATTATTCGAGTATCCAAAAAATTAACTTTATAGTGTTATTATTTACTAACTGGAGCAATTTTTTTTTCTAGACATATATAATGTGAAGGGTTAAAATGTATTTATATATAAATAAAAGGGAATATGTACTAGTTTCAGTTTAAACTCAAAAACTGAAAAAAGAGGCTTGGCAAGACTTGAACCCTGGTCACCAAAATTTTTAGTTGTTACATAAAGTTGAAAAACCACACAGGCCAAATCATTATTTTGTAATATATGTGTAAACCAAAGATTTTACCCAGGTCCTTCCAATATTTTTAGCCAGGTCCTTCGAAAAATTTCGACATCGTTTCTAAATGTTTTTTAAAATTAAGGTAGTTCCGCGGACCTACTTGGCCAAAGCTTAAATTCGCCCCTGTATATATATATATATATATATATATATATATATATATATATATAGGGACTGATTCATGCGAAAACTCTTATTTCTGCGAGAACTGCGAGAACTCTTAAAAAAAGTGTCAATTAACATGTAATTATGTCGATTGACATGTAAAAACTATTAAATGTTAAAAATCTAGTAAAAATATAAATGAAAAATTAAAAAAATTATATAAAATCACGCGTATTTAGAATTGTTCACATGTGAACATTTGTTTTTCAAAAATGAGTTCATATATGAACGACAATTTTTTACGTCATTTTATATGATTTTTTTTTTAGTTTTTTACGTTTATATTTACTTGATTATTAATCTCCAAAAGAGTTTGCATGTGAATGAACAAAGTGAAACGTGATTTAACACTTTTTGTAAGAGTTCTCGCAGTTCTCGCAAAAACAGGAGTTCTCGCATGAACCATTCACTATATATATATATATATATATATATATATATATATATATATATATATATATATATATATATATATATATATATATATATATATATATGTTTTTGTAAATAATACTTTTATTTAATCATAATATTTTTATCAATAAATTGATTATATATATTCATTTTTGAAACCAAAGGCCCTTCCATTAAGATCCAAATAAACACTTGTGAAATGGATTGTCATTCCAACAAGTTATTATAGTTATAACATGAACATTATAGGTATAATCAAAAAATTTGGTGTACAAATCAACTATCGTTCCTTAATTATAGGTTTCGACTTGTAGTTGTCAAATTATTGAATTAGACATTTCAATCATATTTTTTTTTTCTTTTATTGTAAAATATAATTTTGAAAAGAAATGAAGGGAAGTGAATCTTAATTTTGTGGTAAATGGAGACCCACCTTAATGATCATAAGGTGTAACCACCACCATCAACTTACTCTCCCTCTAACCATAATCATTTCTTTCTTTCTAGTGGAAGCAACTATAGTTCTCTTAATTTTGTGAAGTGTTCATTAGTTTGAAAAACTTATAAAAAGTTGAAATGATAACCATAAAAGAAAGAAAACATAACCTTGGCCGAATAACCTAAATCGAGCTAAACCATTGTTATCCTTCGTTAAGTGTAGTTACACATTAATACAGAAAAGTTCAACGACAGAAACAGATAACTAAACGCAGAATAAAAAAAATTAAAAATGATAAAACCCATCCATATAAGTTTCTACAAATGATACCAAAAGTTGATTAGCTTATTTAATTTAAGTTACCACTTCTTTGTTGAACCTTAGTGCTCTAAACTAACTTAGCAACAAAAAAAATGTCTTTTGAAGGTCACAAAGAAGACATGCCATGTGATCATTGCCCATCATTTGAATAAAAATTAATCCCATTACAAAATGATTAAATAAATATAGTTCCTAATAAAGTTTCAACAATCATTTTCTAAAGAAAATAATAAAAAGGAAGTCATGCAATGAATGAAGACAGAAATATATAATTTCACAATTCTAGTTTCAATATGTTTTCAAGATTCTTTTCTTGGATTAATATATTATTAGAAAGTAATTAGCAAAACAAAAGTTATTACTTTTGATCAAGATAGAATAATGACTAATAGTATCATAACGCGTTCTTACAAATCACTTTCGTATAATTAGTGGCATGTAATCAATTTTTCTCATTATTAGTTCTCGTTTTACATCGACATCGAGCATATAACATTTTTTCTCTTTTAAACCAAAAACATATAACTTATATGTACTTCTAGCAACACCTACCTTGAATAGATAAATTAAACCGCCCACGATTTATATATATTAAAAAGAATATATCGAATACGGTCTAAAAAACAACTACAAGCAAGTTGAATACATGAATCATTTTCCCATAAACATATGCATACACGTTATATACATACACATTGCTAAAACTTTTTTATACAAAAATTCTGACAAGAGTAACAAGTAGAGGTAAATAGTCAACATTTGATTATGCAACAGATATTTGCAAAGACTTTTTAACAAATAAAATACAATATGTTAATATATAAATTATCATATAAGTATCTACATAGATCTAATCAATAACTGTTTTTTATTATCAAAATTTTAATAGAGATTATTTTTTTCGGGTCACGGTTACAAGCTATAAGTGAAGTCCTAAAAGGCATAACGTTATTTTTTTAAAAACATATAAAACATTTTTAAAAACATTCAATGACATCACCTTCATTATATGATTGAGATTTTTGGTTTAAATATTTATTATAATTTATGGGGGACAATTCTGGCACCTAACCATATTTATTTATATAAATTAAATTAAAAATTACTTTCTAATTCTTAACTCTTCTATAAATCATATCATTTTCAAAGAATCTTTTTATTAATTAATTCAATCCAATAATGCAAATCCTAATAAAATAAGAGGGGTAAAGCTACAAATGTCCAAAATATTTAACTTTTTAATTATTTTTTTTGTATAAATATTATATTTTAAAATAATTACCATTAAAATTTATTTTTTTACTAACTACCCACCTATGAATTAAAAATTAGGCATCTTTTTACATTACCTGTAAATCCACTAAAATCTTTAACTTTTCTTTTGTCACACCAATATTTTATAAAAGTAGATGAGGTTTTTTTAATTTTTTATTTATCTTTTAATATTTCTTTTTATAAAAGTTGAGTTTGTGTTCATTGGGTCTAGTCAGAATTCACCAAAGCCAACCTGGGATTCTTCTAATTATTCTTTTTTATTTTAATTAAATATTTATTTTAGATTAATAAATTTAATTATATTTTTATTGATTTAATCAGTAATCATGAACAAGTAAGAACAGAAGGTTCTCTTTTTGGTTTTAATCTGTGAAAGTTACATGAGCAGAAAATGTGGCAGAAACTATGCAAATTAATAGATTTTTATTACAACTTATTAAAATTGTTTATTAGTCAGTATTGACGGTTATCAACGTTTTATTGATAGTTTTGATTGTTATGTATCCGAGTAAGTTTAAATAATTTTTATATATTACACACCTTAATACTTCTCTATTACAAAAATATATATTACAAATAATGTGAGATGTATAAAGAAAGAAACCATACAATTACATACTAAAAATACATATTAATACAAAAATTATTGAAATGTTACAAAGTATAGAAATATTAGGAAGAATATTGCTTCAATTAGCCCTAAAAATGGATCAATTAGCGAAATAATCGTTCAATTTTCTTTAATATGAACCGGAGATGATATGTTTTCTATATACAATAGTTTTTAATGGTTGCGGTCAGAGCTCGATTTTCATATTAGATGGTTGATCATGAGTCGTATTGAAAAATGACGTATCAAGATCGAGATTTTCACCAAACCCCATTCGAACAATGCTTTGAAGATCATCTTGACCAAACCCCGTATACTGTGGAAAAGGTTCGTGGATTTCGTGAATAGGTTGGGTCATTGGGGTAGACCCGTTGAGGAGTGCTTGTGGGTTTTGTTGATAAAAAGGCGATGTTTGTTGACATAAATTCCCGTCTGATTGATTAACCTATAATTACATTCATACATACGTAAGAACCCTAACTCAAAAGACTTTTCATTAGAAAAAACGAGGTTTTTGGATTGAGAATTTAACTTACATTTTGCGGGAGTAGGTTGTTGGTGTCAAAATCGAGAGTTGGATTAACCGTAGCTAACTTCATTGAAAGAAACTATACAAGTACATAGATTACGAGAAAAATTAGATTATCGGCTTTTCAATTATAATCAAGAACTAAACATTTAACAAAGAATCTTGTGTTACCTCAACTTGCCGTTGCAACGATTGAACGTAATTGATGATTTCATCTAGCATAACTGCTTTTCCCGTCACCTATACGTCAAAATAATACACTTTTAACATTTAAAAAAATTGATCAAGAAAGTTTTTTTTTTTCGACGCCAAAATTATCAAAACTCGTATTTTTAGCCAATTTTTGTCACCCAAATTGATCAAGATCAACATTTTTAGGCATTTTTCGACAAACAACCAAACCCAACATTTTAAGTCATTTTCGCAATTAAAATGATCAAAATGAACATCTTTAACCATTTTTCGTCATAACATTCAAAAGTCGACATTTTTAGCAATTTTCGCTACTAAAATCGTTCAATAAAACAATATTTCCCCCCTCACCTTGTCGCAATTCGGTACAAGATCTTGAAGAAGCTTCATTCTTTCACTAATCTTCTCTCTTCTAACCTAAAAACAAACACAAAATTGCTCATTTCATTAACACCAAAATCTTGAAATCACCAAAAAAAAAAAAAAAACTTTTAAATTTTTTGACTTACTCTTTCTGCTAAACTATGACTATCAGTAGCTTGCCCTCTTCTTGCTCTAACATGAATATAATCCTTTGGTGCCTCAATTGTCTTCTCATTTTCTTTCGATTTTTTCGAATTCGATTCATCAATAGCTACTTCCTCCTGAAAATTCAAAAAGATTCGATTTTTATTCACATTCGAATCGAATAAGTTCACATTTCCATCTGGGATTTTTGTAATCTAAATGGGATTATTACCTTTTTCGCAAGTGATCCAACTTTTCGCTTTCTTGAATTCGTACTTTTATGATTCTTGATACCAAGATTTCCACTTGGAATTTGCTCAGAAACAGAGGACTCTTCATTAGAATTTGCATTTGAGTTGCAAATTCCACTCATTTTCATATGGGTTTGTTCTGAATTCTTGATTTCTTCAAATTGAACAGGAAATCGATCCATTTTCAATGCTGGACTACTCATTTTTCGATCAATTTTAAGCACCGGAAACTCTGTTTGATTTGAATTTACCCCTAATGGATTACCTAGAGTTCTACCATTAAAACTCTGACTACCAAAACACGAAAACTTTGCAGCCCGCTCTGCGAAACCAGGATCAGCTGCGATTAATGGCAAATTGGGATCCAATGAGATTGAATTTCTCATTCTTGGTAAATTTTCTTTCACAAATTGATCCATAATTGGCAAATTCATCTTCTGTGGTGATGAATTCAATGAAATGTTAGCTCTAATGTTGTTGGAAATCGTCGAATTTGAAACAGGGGAAACAGGGGAGGTCATCATTTGGTTGGAAAACATCATATGCTCAAATTGAGAATTCTGATGATTCCCTCGAGTAGTCGAAAAATTCATATTGGGGATCATTGTCATTAGATTACGTTGCATCGACTGCTCGAATTGCATTCCAGAATTAAGAAAGAAATCTTTATCCATTATTAGATAGAAATTTGATCAAATAAAGTTATAAAAATACAAACTTTTTGAGCTAAAGTTGATAAAATGAAGGTAAAAAGACCGTTTTTTCGAGCTAAACTTGATAAAATGAAGGTAAAAAGACCGGTTTTTCGAGCTAAATCTGACGATTCGAAGGTAAAGAAACAATCTTTATGAGCTAAAATCGAAAACCCAAATCAGAAATTGTGTTAAAATGAGGAATTGAATGTAAAGAAACAATCTTTTTAAGCTAAAATGAGAACCCAAATGAGAAATGGTGTTAAAAAGGGATTGAGTAAAAATTACATTATATTTATATGAGATTGAGTAAGGAAATTGAAGTGATGAATGAAGATTGTGGGGAGTGTGAGGGTTTGATAATGAAAGTTTGGTGTGATGGTGATGCAAATACAAGCAACACAAATATTTTTTTTGATTGAAAGATAGGGGGAAGGTTTTAGGGTGAGTTACATTCTAGTTATATAGGAGAACTTTTTTTTTTCTTCTTTTCTTTTTGTTTTGGGGGGTGGGGGGTAGGGTACCATAGGGTGGGGGTAGGGTACCTTAGGGTGGGTAAAGTGTAGGAGTTAATATATGTGGGGTATAAAAATTAGGGAAAGTATAATGTCATTTTTAATGTCAAAAGTTAAAACACAAAGGTTTCTACTTTCTAACTTTATTTGCAACTAAAAGTATCATTAAAGATTAGTATGATACCTACGCGATATAGCGATAATACTAAGTATATAAATTGATGGTACATATTTTGTTACAAATAATTTTACGAACGATGAAGATTTTCGGTTATTAACATTCAATTAGTTAGAAATTCTAATGATTAACTCTATTTATTTGAAATTTTACACACTAAAAATTGATTATTTTAAGTTTATACAAAAAGAAATATAATTATTTCAAAATTTTAAGTATATATGATATGTGTGTTATGGAGTTATATTTGTAACTATTTAATAAATGTTTAGTTAAAAGGATTGTTTAGTAATTTTACAATGCTTAAATTTCAACACTTTATATCCAAATGTTTATAATGTATATTGTTTGAGCAAATAGTAGCAGGCTCAGTAACTTGGGTGTTTGGGATTCAACCCCTTGACCTCCTGCTTAGCAGTGCGAACCTATCAAGCTCTTGGCGAGCCTAAGGTGGTCAAGTGGCTGGTTGAAGAAATATGATCGGAATATGCTTACTGCGGGAAGTGTATAGGTATTCCGGTCAAGAGATGATGTGTGCAAGTATGAGAGTGGAGAAGATGATGAAGCTGGCCTCCAAAACCTGAAGTGTGGAGTATTTATACCCAACACTACCAGGTATCAACAACGTATGGCAATGATGACCATTTATGGCTCATCAATAGGATTCCAACGGCTATTAACGTCTATGTCATTATATAACTTTATTAATGCTCTGACGGTTACACTCAAGGATTAGGCTTGAGTGTCTGACTGGTAGGATGTCAGGAGTATGATACTGTGAGATGAATCCCAAGGCATGAGTGTTGGTTTGGAGGAATACAATACTTATTAGATACAAGGTATAAGTATTGGCTCTGGAATGCCGGGCCAAAAGCATTAGTGACAGCCTAGGCGTAAGTGCTACCAAGTGCCGAACATCGGACCACGAGTGCCGGACGTCGGGCTATGAGTGCCGGACACCGGGTCATGGTGTCGGGACTAAACTCCCGGACACGGGGCCGGATTCCCGGACGCGGGGCCGAGGCTCGGGTGCCGGGGCCAAATTCCCGGACACGGGGCTGGATTCCCGGACACGGGGCCATTTTGCCCGGACATGGGGCCCGGTCTCGGACACGGGGCCATTGTGCCGGGACACGGGGCCTGGTTCCCGGACACGGGGCCTAGTTCCTGGACACGG
Source organism: Senecio squalidus (assembly GCA_910822075.1). Lineage (NCBI taxonomy): Eukaryota > Viridiplantae > Streptophyta > Magnoliopsida > Asterales > Asteraceae > Senecio > Senecio squalidus. The sequence goes on from CAJVGC010000508.1 coordinate 3,411,605, forward strand.
GGCATGGTTCCCGGGACACGGGGCCTGGTTCCCGGGACACGGGGCCTGGTTCCCGGACACGGGGCCTGGTTCCCGGACACGGGGACTGGTTCCCGGGACACGGGGCCTGGTTCCCGGACACGGGGCCTGGTTCCCGGACACGGGGCCTGGTTCCCGGACACGGGGCCATAGTGCCGGGACACAACTCTCGGATCCCGGACACGGGGCCATGTTTCCTGGACACGGGGCCATAGTGCCGGGACACAACTCCCGGATCCCGGACACGGGGCCATGTTTCCCGGACACGGGGCCAAAGTGCCGGGACACAACTCCCGGATCCCGGACACGGGGTCATGTTTCCCGGACACGGGGCCAAAGTGCCGGGACACAGCTCCCGGATCCCGGACACGGGGTCATGTTTCCCGGACACGGGGCCATAGTGCCGGGACACAACTCCCGGATCCCGGACACGGGGCCAGAGTGCCGGGGCACAACTCCCGGATCCGGACACGGGGCCATGTTTCCCGGACACGGGGCTGTTTTACTCGGACTGGGGCCGTTTTACCCGGACACGGGGCCTGGTGCCGGGGGCATTTTACCCGGACACGGGGCCGGGTGCCGGGGTCATTTTACCTGGCCTGGTGTCGGGGCTATTTTACCCGGACACGGGGTCAAGGACCAAGTGTCCGGACGCGGAGCCTTGTGTCGGACGCCGGGACGAAATGTCCGGATGCTGGGGCCAAGTGTCCGGACGCCGGAGCCTTGTGTCCGGACGCCGGAGCCTAAGGGCCGGAGCTAGGAGATAGCATGCAACCTTTTGTAAGTCTAGTTATGTGTTTAGGGGGTTAATGGGCTATGTGTATGAGCCATTCCCTACTAACACTATCATATATAGATATAGATAAGTGTCTAGAATATATATATTAAACTTTATTCTAAAGTCTATTGTACGTATTAAACTTTAAATTGGTCTATTGTATGTATCTAATTTTCAAAAATAGCTATTATATGTATTTAACCTTCAAAAATTTGCTATTGTATGTATTTAAAAATACGTGTCATCCATATAAGATAGCACATAAGTTGTCACATCATCAGTTTGCTAAGATTTTATTGGTTGGTTACATACAATAGCGATTTTTTAAAGTTAGATAAATACAGTAGACAAATCTAAAGTTTGATACATACAATAAACATTAGAGTAAAGTTTAGTATATTTCCAAACATTTTTCCATGAATATGTGTTTGATAGAATATGTTAAGATTTACATGTCAAACTGACTATATTGGGCCGGGTTATTAATATCGAAAGTTGTAACGAGTGCTTAATCGTAGCTTATAAACATGTGTTTGTTTACCCATTTTGCGGAAAGCTATATGGTGTAGTACTTAAAGATGTAACTTTGTATTGTTATTTACAAAGATATAATGATTATAGGTGTATGCTTATTAGTCCCAGTGTTTCTCTTCATCGTTATGTAATGTTTTAGCATCATGTTATAATAGTTGTTTAGTGTTGATGTAATGTTTGATTGTAAGATTATGATTTTTAAACTATAGTGTATTGTGTATTATTACGTGTATCTAACTCTCGTATCTTTTCTATTTACATAGTTAACGAGATTTGTGTTTTGTCTACATATTATTGTATTATGTAATAATGTAAAATCGTCATTAGAGTCGTCACCCAAATCAAGAATTAACCTAATTCATTGACTTACATGGTCACACAACTTATGATTGATCAAGGATCCGATGATGATATGATTTCTTTTATTTCAAATTAACAATTTTCAATATAAATTTTCCATTCATTCGTTTTGACCTATACCTCACATATATGATAAATCGATATTGTAAAGGACGATGCTTTAGTACAAGGTAAAGCAAAGAGTTAGGTTTTCTTGTCCTTTGCCGACAACGAATGGAAAATTTGTCTAACGAGTGGTTGGATGTGTCGCAAACATGATAAAACGATTTCATATCATGTCGGGTTAATCACTTTGATAATAACATTTTGATAAGAAAGACACATAACACTTAACATTACTAACAATTTATAAATAGAAAAGTACGATTACATTAAGAATTTACAAAGTGGCAGAAAACGAGCGGGTAACAAGCTGCGCCGCTAACCCTTTTTGGATTGCAAAGCCGATAAGAATAATCTAGTTTTGACTATTCAAAATAATATTTAATTTGAAATAATAAAATTACAAGAATATTATCATATGAATATATAGTGGACATATGTATTAGGGTCAACAAATGTCAGACACGGAAAATAATGGGGGTTGAAATGTAACTTCAAGGAGGGTTCTTTTTGATACTTGACAGCAAAATTCTTTAATGTAAGCCGTGTTAGTGAGTTGTCTTTAGAGTAAGTTAATTAAGCCCTCTAACTTTAATTTAAGTGCAATTACACCCTCTAATTTTATCGTTTTCAAATATCACTTTCGATATCGATAGCAACAATAATCGTTTTCTCGTACTCGTTTTTGTTACGTGTTGTACATCGTTTCGACATTTTCATCTTGATGGTTTTCCCTCTTAATCCGTATCTGACATGTACTTGAATCTTGATTGTATTACTTCATATCAATCTCTATCTAATTCGTTTTTAACTTAATCAAAACTTTAATCACAAATAAATTACGTTCACATACTTCGGTTTGTTAACATCATCCACTAATACATGACACAACACTTACTAATATCATCATTCGTAATACTAAGAAAAAAGTTCATGGTCTTATCGTGATATCATTGCTTTAAAATGATATTTCTTTCGACACATTTTAATTGTCCGGATTTCTATTTTCAGTTGTCCTAAATTTATTATCCGCATCCAAAAATAAAAGTTACTACCTTACCAACTTACTAACAATAACGGATAAAGATTTTACTGTTCAACTTGTTGAGGATACCATTTCTTTTTAACCTAAAAATACACAGTTTAATAACACTGTTGTAACATGTTTCGAATTCTTAATTGACCACCACCAACATTCCAAGAGTAGCGGAACTTGAAACTTTTTTTTAGGAGGGCTAAAACAATAATATTTTATTGGGCTTTAAAGTTGGGAGGACCAAAGTCCAAGTATTTTTTTTTACACATGATTTTTTTTTTTTTTTTTTTTACACTAATGGGCCTAAGCTAAGGGGGTCAGCATCTTTCTGGGTCTTGCTAAAGCTCCGCCCTTAATCCCAAGACCTTTTGTAAACACATAATATCGTAACGTTTTAGAACTAGATCACCTTTATAACGATTTTCGACATTAATATCATTCAAACTTTCCTAATATTATAGTAACGGTTAACATTGATATTTGGAATATAAAATTAATGGTTTGCATTTCAAGGTGTATTTTCTCTTATTTCGATGCAAGTTTACTTTGTCGGGCAACTCTCTCCCAATTCCTAATCATTTAATAATACTAAAAAGATAATCCTACTTAAAAAATAATTCTAGGGTTTTTATAGTCAACCGAATATTTGTGTTGGGTGATTTGGGTTAAAAGTCAAAATAGATCCAAGACATAAATATGACACATTTATTACACATTTTAACGAAAATAAATTGAATGTTATTTTTGAGTTTACACTTCAGAGTTTTGGTTAGTTTTTAAGTACTTTGAAATGATCTATTAATAGGAAATTAAGCTTTTGATTGGTTTGGATGCGGGGATTCCGTCTATCGTGATCTCTATTATCCGTCAAACAACGCTTAACTTTATAATTTTAAAAATTTGAAGTGTTTATCATCCAAAAACATATTGTGTTATAAATTTATAAAGTTATAATTCAACTATTAATATGTAACTCGTCTAAAATGTTACGATGATGTATCTAGTTACTATAAAAGACAACGATTTATTAACACCCAAAATCCTTGCCTAAATAATAACCCGACTATTTTTTTTGCTTTTTTAGAAAGGCAAAGTCACAACACACGACTAGTATATATTTAACATATAACCTCTGAATTGATGGATCAAGATGATATCAATAGGTCAATGATCCATTGGTACTGAAATTTTTTTAAATAAATAAATTTGGATAATTTAGAAAAATATAATTATAATCGTAAAATAAATATGTATGTTCATTATTTTTTAAGAGTTTTGATAATTGAAAATTTATGGAAAATATTATTGAAGGAAAAGTTAGAGAATTAAGGAGAAGAAAAAAGGGCTTATTTTATTTGGGCCGGGTCAAAGATAGCATTAAAGTCCGATTCGTAAGCGGTTAAACCGACATTGGTCGGGTTCATACAACTAATTAATATATTACTCTATGCACTATATTTAAGTAATACAATAAAAATAAAATAAGAAAATAACATGATTATGTATTGGATGACATCAAAACAAAAGTATGAAAAAATGAGCGAGTTAAATAACGAGTTAAATAACGAATGTTAAACCATTAGATTTCAAGTCTCACAGCCATAAATCGTTGTCCTAGTTCGACGATCTTTGCTTGAAGAGAATTAAAATCTACTCAAACGTAAATATTTATATAAAATTTATTATGTCATTCAAATTAACATCCATTTTATACGTTTGAGGCATAAATAAAATCAAACTTAACATCATATAAACATTCCAAGTTTAGAAATTAATTTATACACATATAATGAGTGTTGAAAAATTCTATAAGAACTTAAGTTGAGTCTTTAAATACTAGAGCTCGGTTCGTTATATATTTCGAACTTATTCGAACATGATCCATCTCATTTGTAACTAAGTAACCAATTTTTAATATATATTAAACGCTTTAATAAATGTAGTACCTTGCACAACCTGCCTATATACAATCACTTGTCACATAAATACAGTTGAAAATAAAAACAAGTGTACCTCATGTCGGTGATCGTTATATTCATACATATTTATATAAAATATCTACTATAAGATTCGAGGGTCACCTCACATACACCATTAGGATAAAGGTTTGGGTTAGGGCTGTCAATGGGGCAGGTCTTGATTCAGACCCGCCCAGACCCGACCCAATAACATGACCCAATGGGTTCAAAAATAGGACCCAACGACCTAAAAAATGATCCAATAGGTCTACCCATTTTAGTGGATCTTTACATGGATCGATCCATGACCCGCCCGGGTCGCCCCAATTAAAAAAAAACAAATCTATTAATTAAAATCCATATTAAAGGTACAAGCTTTACTACATAAGATACAGATCATTAAAACACGGTTTCTAATTTTAGATTGACCAAACATGTATCGAGAACATAAACCTTATAAATGTTCATAAAATTCATGCATACTTGAGTTGTACATTACAACTCAATGATCCATCAAATTCCAAAATTTTAGAGTATTCTCAAAAAGTGTAGTACAACCCAGCAAAAGAGTATGCATTGACATCTTGTACTGCACAACTTCTTAATGCAGTGTTTTATAAGCATGCATGTATATAGTTAATTACATATAATTAGATATAGCAAAAGAGAGGTTATATATATATCAATAACTATCGAGTGTTTCTTAAGAAAAAAAAAGCTTTTCTATTTTAGAGTTTTGTTGGTGGTTAAGAGGGTAAGCGAATAAGACATGAAAAATAATAAATATGATATTAAAAAATTATTATTATTTGGGTCGACCCGGGTCAAGATCCGGCCCATTAAATTAGTTGGATTTGGGTTGGATCAAGATCCAATAGCTAATGGGTCAGACCCAAACCCATATAATTGGATCTTGGGTCAGGTTTGGATCAACAAAAGACCCGCCCGACCCGCCCCATTGACAGCCCTAGTTTGGGTTATTTATGTTACTATTTCATTTATATTGTTTCTTCAAAATCAATTTGATTTTTCAAATCTAGTATGTAAAATGTTATATTATCAAACATTCTTTGCAAATGAATTATAAATGTAAAAAAAAACGAGTAATTATTATGACGTTAAACTCCCGCTTTTTTGTTTATCGTTATAATCTAATATGTTCAAGTCGAAGTTTAGAAGAGTTTTAACTTTTCCCGTTTGTAAGTGTTTCAAATGTTAAAAAAGTGAAAGGTTTAGTTCTATTTTGAGTGAGTAGAAGTACCAGACTTTGAAATACCAAACGGGTACCATATTGGTTGTATTCGATACTACTAATATTGATTGTATTCAGTAATTTGTTTTTTACCATACTAACCTTTGTTGAACAATTCATTTTGATACTGAACTCCGTCAATCTGCTTCTAAAATTACCTAGTATCTGCAATTCAGTATCGGTCTAGTATTAGTGTATGCAGTTCGCTCAATCCGTAGTTTTAATTTTTATTTTCCTACAAAACACTAAAACAAATATCTAAATAGATTTTAGTGATTTGATATGTTTTCTAGGTTTTATATGGTACATGCCACATGCAGATCCTTTGTATTTTTCCGTGAAAACTCATTTAGATTTTTTTCTTAAAAATTTATAATTTCAAAATTAAATGTGATGGGTTTGTCCCATTGGTAGGAGATTTTTCCCCCCTACATATGTAACTAACTTTGGTGTAAGGTTTGTGGGTCGCATACTGCCCAAATTGATTTCATTGTGGCCCCAAATCACTAAAATTGTCGTTCTAAAAAAAAAAAAAAAATAATAATAAAATTCAAAATTAGATGTTTCGCCATTGATCTTTTCAAATTTAATAATTAAGAAGTTTAATATGTTTGTACAATTGTACCTTACAATAAAATGAATTTATTTAAAGTATACCTTCTAATTTTTATTTTTTCTCATTTCTTTTATTATATGTTTTGTAATATAAATAATTGTAGTTCTTCGGGTTATTTTCTACCACGTATTATACACATTTTATGCGAAAACAAAAATAAATATTATAACGTATATAAGTCAATTACATTTTCCCCAATTTACCAGAAGCCTTTATATGATATACGACAAAATAATTTTTTTCTAGATATTATAAAAAAATTGTTGGCATGTCGATTTCAGAATCATATTGGTCGAGCAATCTTAATTAACTTGTCGCGTACTACATATAATCAAAGGGTTACACGTCATTAGGAAATTGTAAAGTTTATTAAGTATCTTTTAATTAGATATAGTGACATAATTTAGACATTACAATAGACACATTGAAAGCAATTGATTCACTAATTTCAACACAAAATGGTTAGATGAATTGAAGAAAAGACAATACATCTATGTGACAATTTTATTTTTAAAAGTTATGAAAATGATGCATGAATGCATAACAGCATAAGCTTAGTTGGTTAGCAATTACAAGTATTTATGTGCCAAAGTGTCAATCTCATTATTGGTGATTTAAGCACCAATTATTCAATTAAGCTTACTTTGCATTTTTATTAAGAAATTTTATTTGTACAAGAAAATAAATAAAATAATTCATACATATAAAAATAAGAATTAATCATCAGAATAATCACCTATCACTTACACTTTACAAAAATAATCATCTGATTCGTGACGAATTTCTCGCGACAGTTTATCGTCGCGAGAAATACATAAAACAAAATCAGACCAATAAAAATCAGACACGTCGTCGCGAAAATGAATATTGACCCGAGAAATGAATAGTGTCGCGACAACGTGTCGAATTTTTATTGGTCTGATTAAAATATATGTACTTTCGCGACGACAAAAATGTCGTGAGAAATCTATCGCGAATTAGGTGATTATTCTTGTAAAGTATAAATGATAGGTAATTATTTTGGCAAGTTGCTCTAAAAACAACACTTTGATAAATACTCATTAAAGTTTAATTTTAAACCATTAGATCACTATAATATAAGTTACCTTTTTTTTTTTAAACGACAATTCTCATACGGGCCGGTAATGGAGTATCATCGTGCCACCATTACCGGCCACCCCCATGCTCGCCCAACCGGCCACCCCCATGCTCGCCCAAGAGGAAACCTTCTGGAGAGGCTCGAACTCGAGACCTCTCCTTCACCAGGAAAACCCCTTACCAACCAGGCAGAACCTGATTGGCTATAATATAAGTTACCTTGATTAGAAAAAATAATAGAATGTTACCTTATTGAGAAATGAGGAGGCATAGTAAGTTACACATCTTGCAATTTTCCTAATCTTATATGTAGTTTTCATTGCGAGTTTCTGGTATCGGTTTTTTATCTTATTTCTCAAATCCTTATGTTAACCCTTACGAAATATGTACATGTTAGAGCATTAATTAAACCATTAACCCTTAAGATATATGTATATGCTAGAGCATTAAGTCTACTAAAACTTTCCATTTAAAATAGAATTCGTATTTAATAACGAATCAATTTAAGAAAAATTTGAGTTCATTAACTATATTATTCAACTAAAAGGGGAATTATCGGATTATATTGATTGCTCGTTTATTGTTTTTCAAACTATGTTTTGTGGACGCATTATAGAAAAACTTGATAAATAAATAGATATCATTGTATAATAAGATTTTTTGATATAGATGTAACGGATAATCTTAAGAACTTGAAGATGATGATGTAGAACCAAAGTTAATTATTCATAGCACTTGGCCAAAATTTATTTTGTCGTAAATCTAACACAAGCTATCAATCTTATCTTACAAAAAGATAACTAGAGCTTTCTTTTCGAGTTGACATGAAAGGTGCGGTTAGTGCACCATTAATTGCACCCAAACCCTACACGAGTCGTAAGCAATAGATTCACGTTTATATGTGACTTATTTATCTACATAGATCGGAAATTAGGGAAAACTACAAATTTGCGTAATTTAAGCTATGACATTTCATCGATCATCAAATTAATATTGTACTATTTGTAGTTTTGTTTATAATGATATTTTATATAAACCTTAAACAACCTTAACAGCTAATATTCTAGCATGCTAGAGTGTGAAGAATGATATATTATGTATTAGATTAGATTAGATGCCATTTATGTTGTTAAACTAAAAAGAATGAATTTAGTTGGAATAAAAGTACAAATAAACGAGTACTAATTATTAATAATTTAGTCAATGGCTTAATGCCTTCAAATATTTAGTTAATCATAGAATACAACTTATATAAGTACACCAACTATAATTGATTTCTTTTGCCAAAATATATTTTTTCAATTGTCAATACTTTGTTCCAAAAAGAATGAATTTAGTTGGAATATAAGTACAATAAAAAGAGTACTATTTGTAAATTAAGAACTTAGTCAATGTTCTAAAAAAAATAATTAATCATAGAATACAACTTGCCAATGTTGTTTGTCCCATTTGTAGGAGGCTGTCATCCCCTAGGGGAGGTCTCGGATTCGAGCCTCCCTCTAGGGTTCCTCCTTAGGTGATTATTAGGAGATATAGAACTAACTTTGGTGTAAGGTTCGTGGGTCGCATGTGGCCCCGAATCACTAACATTTGCCGTTTCAAAAAAAAAAAAAATCATAGAATACAACTTAATTAAGTATTAAGTATTAAGTACAATATACATTTTCTAAGTTAACAATATATAATGTGAAATTTAATAAACATAAAAATTGTTTTATATATATATATATATATATATATATATATATATATATATATATATATATATATATATATATATATATACTAGATTATTGTCCCGCGATAGCGCGGACAAATATAAACTTTGATTCGTAAATTTTTGTTTATATAGATTTTAAGTTTGCTTATAGTTAAAATAATATATATACTTTTACGTTTATATACATATTTTGATATTTTTATGAGGAGATTTTAGAATAACAATATGAAAAATCATAATCTAAATTGAGCGATTGATAAATAAAATAAATGTTTTTTTTTATTTCAGTGAAGAAGTAAATGAAAGAGAAAATGTAATTATGTATTGTAAAAGGGTGTAAAATATAAATAGTCTTTGATGACATCATCAATCTGATCTAACGGCTGAAATCTAAGAAGATAACTCATCCAAGGAACCTTATTTCGCCATGTGGCATTTAAGGCCCCTCTTTTATTATATATTAAAGATTAAAGATGTCCCGCGATAGCGCGGACAAATATAAACTTTGACTCGTAAATTTTTGTTTATATAGATTTTAAGTTTGCTTATAGTTAAAATAAAATATATACTTTTACGTTTATATACATATTTTGATATTTTTATGAGGAGATTTTAGAATAACAATATGAAAAATCATAATCTAAATTGAGCGATTTATAAATAAAATAAATGTTTCTTTTTATTTCAGTGAAGAAGTAAATGAAAGAGAAATTGTAATTATGTATTGTAAAAGGGTGTAAAATATAAATAGTCTTTGATGACATCATCAATCTGATCTAACGGCTGAAATAAAAAAAGATAACTCATCCAAGGAACCTTATTCGCCATGTGCCATTTAAGGCCCCTCTTTTATTATATATTAAAGATATATATATATATATATATATATATATATATATATATATATATATATATATATATATATATATATATATATATATAGAATTAGGATATAATAAAAAGGTTTTTAAAATAAAAAGGGTAGGGAGTGTTGTGGGGCTGACACGTGTCAGAGAAAAGAAAAGGTCATTATTATATCCAAAAGGGTATAATAGTATTTTTAACAATCCAATTTTCAGATCTACATTTAAATCCCTAAATCAAACCCTAAATCAAAAAAATATCTCTCTCTCTCTTATCAAAAGAATCTGGCGACTGTGAATTAGGATTCCGGCGAGAATGATTCCGGTGTGACAAGGTTAGTACCGGCGAGAAAAATTCCGGCGAGAATGATTCCGGTGTGACAAGGAGACGATTTTGACAAGGTTAGTACCGTTCATGTATGTTTAAAGATTGAATTCGAATTTGAGCATCGTTATTGATATGTTCTTGACATTTGAACAGAGGATTGTTGATTGGCGATCTGCGACGATTCTTCCGATCTGCTCCCGCCGCCGGTAACCTCGCCGAAACAGTGGTTGCTGACTCTCTTCTCCGGCGGTCATCGACAACACAGAGTTGTCTTCTCCGGCGACAACTCCGACTCTCTTCTCCGGCGGTCATCGACAACACAGAGTTGTCTTCTCCGGCGAGAAATCATCGGCAATGATGGCGGATTTCAGGTGGGGATATGATTAGGAAAACATTAATTTTTCATTTTATTATTATTTTGATATTTACAGGTTTTGTTTTATTTTTTTCTTTTAATAAAAATGGAGATTATGAGATCGAGGTAGGACCTAACTTAATCATGATATTGTAGTGAGATTTTGTGATACCGGCGATTTCAGATCCGCGAGCTTCAGTTTTCCGGCGGATCTGCTCGACGGAGTGCCGGAGTGACGACGGCTGAAGATGATGGCGGATTAGGGTTTTTATTTAAAGTTATGCACAATGTTTTGTAAACTTATGCACAATCTTTTTTGTAAATATGCACATATATATTTAATATTTACGCACAATGTTTTGTAATTTTTTGTATAAAAAACTTACATAAAATTAATGCACAAGTTATTTTATAAAAACCGATACACAATGTTCGTATTTTTATATTGAAATTTTTGATGCACATAAAACCGATGCACAAGTTATCGATAAAAGTATGCACAGAGATTGAAAAAATTAGTAATCTGGGAAATTAAAAAAAAAAAAAAAAAAAAAAAAACAGATTTTCGCAAATTACCAAAAGGGCATGAAAGTTCGAAATAATTACAAAAATGCCACCGCGTTGACTTTTTCAAATCCCTTTTTTGTTGACTAAATGAGTGGTCCACAATCCTCCTTATCCTTTTTATTTTAAAACCTTTTTACAATAACCTACCCCTATATATATATATATATATATATATATATATATAAAACAAACTTTAATGTAAAATAAGTAAAAAGAATTTAAAAAATAATCTATAACGTTATAATTTTTGGATTATCCTTCATTTTAATTATATCTCAAACTTAAAAAAAATGAACTTTTATTATATATATATATAGCTATTTTGATATTTTTAAAACGAGTTCTAATGATATTCTGCGATCAAGTAATTATTACAAACATTAAAAAATTATATTTTGTAAATCAATAAATGATTTTAAAATAAATGTCTTGATATTTTAAGGTGTTTGTTAATCATAACATCAGAGTTATGGTTAAGATAAAAACTTTATGCTATCACTTACATATAATAATAATCATCAAAAAACAATCGTCTAAAAATGTTACTCATATATAGGGGATCATTCTTTATTATTTATAGTATAACCGTTTAACTGCTCTAAAACATTTATATTTAGCATTTTTATATTTTAAACATGACCTTAATTATCATTTTCTTTTTAAAATACAGTTTTCTATATTTCATGTTGCACCGCCTTGAACATGAGTACAATAAAAAATAAGGTGTGTTTGGTTTTTGGTCTATCACATGTCCTCTAAATACCCACTACAAACAACAAAATTAATATACAAAATAATAAATAAAAAAGTCATAATTTTAAAATACAATACATTAACATTTTTGTTTTGTATCCGGTCATCAATCAATTCTTGAATAATACCTTATTATTATTAGTATCTAAAGTGGTTAAAAATATTGATATATAAATTCAGTATTAAATATTTAAATTCCAAAAGATATTAATTATTAAATTAAATATATGATAATCAGTCGTTAAAAAGGTAATGTGGTAAATAATATATGGATTAGATTAATTTTAGATATCTTCATTTTTGAGAGTTAGGTTTTGAACGAAAAGTAGACCATTTATGTAACAGGGTGTTTGAAATTTCAGCAAAACGTGCAGCGGATAACAAATTATAGTAAATATACATGTAATTTTGGACTTTAGGAATAAAAACCGTAATTTTAAACAATGTACAAGATTAACTATGTAATTTACTCTTTGATTAATTTATGCATCATTCATCTCCATTCTCTAATGATAAACATTTTAGTTTATGGTGTTATGCAACAACATAAAACATGCTGACCCGGGGAAACCGATTTGACCAAAAACCAACCCTATGTCACGTTAAATCCGTTTGTTAGACGGGCTATACGGTCATGTCTCGGTTAGCAAGTAACAAGTTAGGGTACTTATCAACCAATTTATGGTAGTGCATTGGTTTCCGGTTGGGTAGTTTCAACCCGTCAACCCACCAACCAGAACCGTTGTTGTGGCGGGTCTCAATAATGACTAGTGGAAGGCTTTTTCCATGTTCGATATGTTTAGGTGTTTGAAAAAAGTAAACTGCATAAAACGGAAAATTTATAAAATTTATTGTTATTTCAAGACATTTGATTCATCAAAGTTCGTTCAAGGTCATAATAAGATTAACATACAACGGTTACAGAGGCGTTCAAAGCATAATTTCATACCAGAAAGAATTAATAGCAACATCACAAAACTTTTCGTCCTGTAGGTTTTGCGGTATTAGTTGCACTCTAGTGTCCTAGCGGCCGATTCAAAAACCTTCGTTAATTCCATCTTTACCCAATTTCCAGCATATATGTAGTCAACGGCATTTCTTGCTAGTTGAAACAATTCTGCTTTTCCAAGACCTTTAATATGACGTAAAATCAGTTACAAGGTAAATAAATATAAAGGGTATGAATAATTGCATAATGTTAGAAGATTGAATTGTACTTACCGAAAGTAGAAGATGCGAGGGCATATTCATTGGAAAGGTTAGTGGAGAATACCCCTGAGTCATCTGTGCAAAGGACTATCGGATGCTTTGCTTTGTAAAGCTCGCCTGTAAACAAACATATAAATGAGACCCGCAAAATGAAACTGGAAGCCCAAGAATGTAAAACTTACCAAAATGATGAAGATCTAAGGAAGAAATTGTCTCGGTTCGGATGTTGGATGTTAAACATATTTCAACCTGGGAAGGAATTACTTTTTAAACTTGCTACTGAGTCAAACAATCGTAAAATTGATAACGTGATTTTTTTACCGGGATTTTTGACAGTTTCAGTTTGCTCCATTCCTCTTCTTGAAAGCAACACGCATGCCCGATTCTTCCAGGAACAAAGTCGAGCATTGCTTGTATTTCAACTGGATTAGGTACCTAAAAACAATATGCCGTTAAAGTAAACTACTATAATCTAAGATCTAATGCGTAAAACTTTAGGTCAACCATGGAAAATAGAGTACATATCGAAAAAAGAGAGAAGGACCTCGCCGCAGTGTAGTGTAATTGAAAGACCTTGTTCACTAGCAAACTTCAAAGCCGGAAAAAATGTTGCCCTGTAGACGAATCTAATAGATTTAAACTTATATTTAGATATTACAAAAACGACAGACAAAACATATAGACTCTTGATTTCTACCATTCACCGACAGTTGGATTGCCAGAAAGGTCGATTCCAACAACACCCATATCCTTCATTTCTAAAGCAAGATTAACCTGAAATGTTACAGTTTCAAGACAACGGGCTTATTTGAAAATTTAAAAATGAATTTCTCGGAAAAACATACCGTTTCCATTGCAGCTGCTGTAGATTCACGACGATCAATGCTGAGCAGAAGTCTAACATATATCTTTTTTTCAGTTCGAGCTTCACAGTTTTGATTAAGATCGTCATCTTCCTTAGAGGAAAAGTTGACGTCAAGACTAGTCACGGATCTTAAACCCTCCACAACGGCTTCCATATATGACCGCTTGCTCATGCCTATTGAATCATTCCTCTGTATACTTTAATTATATCAACACCGAGACTTTTACCAGTCTATATAAAATGTTATGCAGACGTTTAAATAAGTAGAAATTTTCCCTATTTTGTCGTACCTTTGGAGTTGTTCGTAACTCCAAATAAACCACATTCTCAGCTGCAAAATCGATAATGACCTATAAAAGACGAGGGAAAAAAGAGACACGAATAAATGATTACGCTGTAAACAAAACTAGATCAAGTTAAAATGAAATTAACGTACTTCTTTAGTAATCCTTGTAATCGTTTTGTGGTCGGTGGTAACCATATGGATGAGATCAAACAACTTAAACACCTCACGCAGGGATCGATCATCTAATTTTTCAAAAAAACTTATGAGCACAGTAATACATTTCCTAACAACAAAAATATTGAAAAGAAGATACATTACTTTTCTTGATAACGTGTTCGAAATCTGAAAACACAATGGTGCCCTTTTCTCCCAATTCTCTAGCTAGTTCTCTGTTAACAACAGTTTCGAAAATTACATTCAGGTATGAAGTAGTAAACGGGGAAGTTTGTTTAAGCTTATATTTGAGCTTACAAGCTTATTTGGTTCCGCTTATTTTTAGGTATTTGTTTTAGCATATTTTGGGGCTTACGATCTTATTTGTTTCGGCTTATTTTTCATAAGCTCATTTTTTTTTTTGGTTTATTTCCGAATTATGAACTTATTACCTAATGTTAAGTTATAATAAACTCAAAAATCCCTTTCTAACCAAACATAAGCTCATAAGACGGAAAAATGAGTTTAAAAAAAAGAAGCAAATAAATACTTAAGTCCAAAAATAAGCTAAAACAAACACACAAGCTTCCTTTTTTCCACTTGACTTTGAAAATGGAAAATAAGCTCATAAACTATAAAACATAAGCCGAAACAAATAAGTAAATATAAGTCGAACCAAATAAGCTCGTAAACCCGAAAATAAGCTAAAACAAACACTATCATTAATCCCATAGTATGTGTGAGAAAAAAACATACATGAGAGTTGAATTTCTAATGGAGCCATTAAGATGAGCATGTAATTCCAGTTTTGGCAAACTAATACACCAATCCATCATTCCTTTTTTTTAGTTACCGGAAACTTAGGGACATACGGCTGACTTGCGACGGAGACTATGATATCGCCGACAAGCCATAGCCCCCCTATAATGATTGAAGTTATATATATGGTAATATACGGATAGATGAACTAAATGTAAAATTATTTGATATTATAGATATGGATGATTATTGAATTAGATATATATATATGATAATTTATTATTTGAAATATAACTTTTAAGAGTTAATTACATAATTGGTCTCTGTGTTTGTTCCAAAACAACGGGTCCAGTCCCTGGGTCACAATTCGTTCGGGTCCAGTCCCTGGAGCCTATCTTTGGTTGCACGTTTGGTCCCTCCCTCTAACAATCGTTAAAAATTATCGTTAAATGTCTCATGTGACAGGCACGTGATGGGTAAAATAGACAATTCGCCTTTCTTTTTCCCCCTTCATGTGTTCTTCCCCAAATCATCTCCAATCAATTTCCCCCAAATCAAAAACCCTAATTTCTCAATCACCCAATTCCCCACACTAAAACCCCAAATCAAAAACCCTTCATTTCCCCAAACCCAAACATTTCCCCCCATTATTCTGATTCCTTGATTTCACTATTTTTCCCCCAAATTTCCATTTTTTGTTCAGGAATTAGGGTTTCTAAATCATCACTATAACCTAACAATTACTACACAAATTAATCACATAATCATCATCCAATTGAATTACAATAAACGCGATCTGGACGATTTCAATTATGGTTTCATTTTCACATTCCCAAAGGGAAATAATTGTGTCGGTCCCCGTACTGGTTTCCTTCAACCCGTTACTGCCGCCGTCTGGAAAAACCGCCCACCGGAAAACACTCTTCCTCCACCTCCGACCACCAATGATTCATCCTCAACCACCACAAAAGGAAAGATTTATCTGCATCAAAAATATGTGTCAAAATCTGATTCAACATCTACGAAAAACAAAATACTATATAGATAAACGAGGTTGGCCAAATTTTGATGTCCATTTGTTGGGTGATTTGAAATGGAAAGATTTGATTTTTTTAAATTTTTTCAGAAGTTTATTGGGGAAGAAGATTTGAAGAAATTGACATGATGGAAATCTGATTTTGAAAGACTGTATCAACCAATCTATACACCCTTTTTATTTTATTTTTTTTCGTTTTTTTTTTTTTTTTTTACATTATGTTTTTCGGTTCATTTTAATTACACAAATGGTCCTTTTAGTATCAAAAGACGATAATACCCATCACGTGCCTGTCACATGGGACATTTAACGATAATTTTTAACGATTGTTAGAGGGAGGGACCAAACGTGCAACCAAAGATAGGCTCCAGGGACTGGACCCGAACGAATTGTGACCCAGGGACTGGACCCGTTGTTTTGGAACAAACACAGGGACCAATTATGTAATTAACTCAACTTTTAATCTTTAATAAATGTAGATTTAATTACATAATTGGTCCCTGTGTTTGTTCCAATTTAACGGGTTCAGTCCTTGGGTCGAAAATCGTTCGGGTCCAGTCCCTCGGGCATATGTTTGGCTACAAGAATAGTCCCTTTGTCACTTAAAATGACTAAAATACCCTTAATAAATAAATATTAATTTATTTTAAATCATAAACACCCATCTTCTTCCCCAAACATTATTTCCAAAATCAAACCTAAATAAATCAAATCAAATCTTTCAATATCATAAATTCATATCAAAACAAATCTTCCAATTTCTTCCTCAAATCATTAACCATAACCTTATTTTACACTTTTCCCTTCACACCCACCACACTTCACAATGAATCATCACCTAACAACCGACAACTTACCACCGCCGCCGCCGCCATTCCAACCACCACGTTCCTCCTTCACCTGCGAACGCCACCACAACGACACTTTCACCGGTTTCTGTCCTACATGTCTCTCCGAACGTCTCACCACCGCCACAGTCACAGATCTCCGCCGTACCAAATGCTTCTCCGTTACAAGATGGAAAACAGTATGCAAACCGAGATCTATTTCATTATCATCAGTATTTTAATCTGAGTTTTTTGTAAGTTTGATAATTAAAATCAGTAGTGATTTCGTTTTTTGATTGAGCGATTTGGGAAAGAGATTTGATTTAATTTTGATTTATTTAGGTTTGATATTATCTATTTAGGGTTTGTTTGGGGAAGAATGTAGTATATGGTTCTTGTTCATGGCAATTTTTGATTTGGGATTGGATTGGAGATTTTCTGTGATTTGGGATTGGGTTTAGTGTGATTTGTAGGTTTTTTTGTAATTTGTTTTTTTTTTTTTTTTTTTTTGGTTGTTGTATAATTAGTTTTTTTTTTTAAATTAATAAATAAATTTATATTTATTGTTTAAGGGTATTTTAGTCATTTTAAGTGACAAAGGGACCAAACGTGTAACCAAACATATGCTCCAGGGACTGGACCCGAACGATTTGTGACCCAGGGACTGAACCCGCTAAATTGGAACAAACACAGGGACCAATTATGTAATTAACTCATAAATGTAATATGACGAAATAAGGTCCTTTTGATAGATTAACTTCTTTGATTTCAGCCGTTAGATCAGATTGATGATGTCATCAAAGATTATTTTCATTTTATATCCTCTGAGAATATATAATTACATTTTCTATTTCATTCCATCTATACATAAAAAAAAAACATAATTATAAATTACTTATAAATCGCACAATTTGAATTATGATTACTTTATTGTTATTCTTAAATCTCCTAATACAAAGTATTAAAACATGTGTATAAACGTAAATGTGTATATTTTATTATAACTATAAACATGTATAAACGTAAAGATATATATGTTACTATACGTGTAAAATTGTGTTCTCATAATAACTTAATATCTACATAAAAATAAAATTTACGATTCAATTTTTATCCTTATCCGCGCTATCGCGGGACAATAATCTAGTTTGTAAATATAACGGTGTATTTAGTTTGTGAAAATTATTTTTTTTTGACAAAAAAAATAGAAAACGAATTTAAATTGAGTTTTTTGCAAAAAAATTTGAGTATAAACAAAAACTTTAATTTTCACTTTTAAGAACACCCGGTGTGGTCTTTGTTCTCACTCGTTGTGGGAGTGAGAACGAGACAATGCTCTCGTTATTACACCGTCCCCACTCGTTGTGGGGGCTCGTTCTGGCGATGATTCTCACAACAACGATCGGTTGTGATTTTTTTTCCAACGGCTTACTTTTTCAAAAAAAATCTCACATTTAATTTGCAACGGCTAGAAACAATGCCGTTAAAAAATTAACTTTTTTTTTTACCTACAATTTCACCTATAAATACATCCCCATTTTAACCAAAAAATCACACCATTAATCAATCTCATTCTATCTTTATATCTATAATCTCATATTACATGCACTTTCCAATCGTAAAAATGTCTTCGACTCCCGAGTTTGTGTACAAAAAAGGTGGCATGGTTCACGTCCGAGTTGGCTAATAGTAATCGTCAAAGTAAACAAACAGTAGATGCAAGAACAAGTTCAACCTAATCCGATGATAGTAGAAAAAAGACAACTTCTCTTAAGTTTGGTTTCTGACGGTTCAACTGAAACAACCGCCTTTGACCGAATCCCAAGCCGATTCAACGTGATTTCCGCCCCTCCATCTGTTTTTCAGTTGGAGGGGCGGATATCACTTTGAATCGGCTTGACATTCGGTTAAAGGCGGATGTTTCAGTTGAATCGTCAGAAACTAAATGTAAGACAACTTGTCTTTTTCTACCATCATCGGATCAGGTTGAACTTGTTTTTGCAGCTAGTGTTTGTTTACTTTGGCAATTATTATTACGCTACTTGGACGTGGACCATGCCACTTTATTTGCCCACAAACTCGTGGCCTACATTTCGACACTTCCGGATAACTATCGACAACGTTAGCTTTTTTTATTTTATGTATTTGTATTTTTTTTAGTTATGGTATTGTATTTTTTTTTATTGTTTTGTATTTTTATTTTAATTATTGTAGTTTTTTTTTTTATTTTAATGAAATCTTATATTTATCTTATTTAAATGTTTTTTTTTTTTTTTAAAAAACACTGGGTCCCACAATTACCCACAATCCTCATTAT
Organism: Senecio squalidus; assembly: GCA_910822075.1. Taxonomy (NCBI): domain Eukaryota; kingdom Viridiplantae; phylum Streptophyta; class Magnoliopsida; order Asterales; family Asteraceae; genus Senecio; species Senecio squalidus. The sequence continues at coordinate 3,431,395 of CAJVGC010000508.1, forward strand.
CATACCACCCAAAATCTCAGAATCATGATTTTCACTGCCACGTTAGCAAAAGTAATTCCATAATCACCAGAATCGTGATTATCATACCGGATGCTCTAATACTAAGATTTTGGACACTACTTTTTGTTGTTTCCAAAATTTCTTTTTCAGACTTCCCTTTAAAAAATGGAAAACACTCTTTTCCATATAAATGTGTTTCCCTAGTTTTTATTTACTTTCTAGAAAATAAAAATACATTTCATTTTTACAAAAAATAGAGATGGACAAATTGAAAACATTTCCCCGAACTAAACACATCCTAAGTGTTCAGACATCTAATTAATTAAACATAATCAGTTTAGCAAAACAATTGATCAAATTTTTTATTAAATACATAAGGTTCTGTATAAGTGTGTGGTTTAATCAAAAATATACAGTGTAGTCACACCAAACCGAAAGAATATAGTGAAATGAATATATGGGTTTGTTTCGTAAAAAGTATTATTGACATAAATCTAATATATATTTAATTATGAAGATTTTAGTTTAAAATCTAAGTATCCAACGGATATCCATTTGTCCATTTCATCATTTGAATATATATACGGATGGATGATGCGAAGCAGGTCCGACTATTAGGATGTTCACATGAGCCATATGCATTGGGCCTCCAAATATTGAGGACCCATTTTGCATGTCCAAAGCCCCAAAATTTAACTAAAACTAAATTCTATTCTTTTATAGAAAACAAATTTTACTGAATGGCATAAATCATTATTTAAAGAATAAATTATGTTGCATTTACCTATTAGAATGAATGATTTTGCTACTATTGTATTGAAATTACAGGATACTTGAAAACTTGTCGAATATTATTTTTCCTTTAACATATTTCAAATTTTCGTATTTTTAAGGACCTACTTTTTTGTAATCGAACAGGGCTTCCAAATTTCACGAGACGGCTCTGATGCGGAGTTAACTGGATATAAATATGGATATAGATGATATAAAAATAAATGAATATGGATATGACATCATCCGATCCATATCCGATTCATTGTCATCCTTATATGAGATCAATTATGGATGAATTTTGTAAAAATGGCTTACATGTTAGATTTCACTCCTCCTTTTAGTTGGTTTTTAGAGAACAAATAATCATTGTCTAGAAATCGGTCCTCGAAGAAGGGTTGGTTAGATTCAAATGGATCACAGTGGCAAGGTTATTCCGCCATAAATAATCTTTCTATAGAACTTTATTATTCATTTAACGTTATAAACTGTAACTTTACATAAGCTAGTAAAGTTGATTGTAAAATCACATCACGTGTATCATTTTTCATATTGAAAAGAGTATATTGTAAAAATTGTTTTTGTAGTTTTGTGACATTTCATGGGTAATTCCTATAACTTGAAAATATAATCGTCGTCCTTGAGGATATATTCGGTTTAATGAAATGATAAAAATATCTTTCTAATTAACTCAATCATGTGATGAAAAAAAAATAATTAGTCATTCTTACGATAAGATACTTTGTATAAAGAGATAAAGAGCGAGTCTCTATCAATTTCTCGTTTTTATCTTGGTTATTACTGATGTTAATGTACCACTGAATAATTGCGTCCCACCATAAGTAGTTAACTTGCCCGCTAATTTGTTCTTGGTTTTATTCATATTAGTTTTTTGTTCGTCAAGGTTTGTTGGTTTTCTTAATTTTCAATATTCACAAAACAAAACTTGTCGTGAAATTGATAAACAAACGACCAAATAAAAAATATGTGAAACTGAAGGTGATTATCCAGATACGCTTACTTGCACATATTAAGAAACGAAACATAAGTGTTTTTTGAGTCTCATTATTCTCTAGATTAAATTTGGTAACATTCTTGAGAATTGTGCAACGGGCCGGGTTATTTCGTCTTTTTGGGCTTTGCTTTTGCTTTTGGGGCGGCTTTTTGGGCTGGTTTTTCGTTTGCTTTTGGGGCGGCTTTTTGGGCTGGTTTTTCGTCTGCTTTTGGGGCGGCTTTTTGGCGTCGTTTTGTTTCGTCTGGTTTTCTTTGCTTTGCTCTCTCCGACTAGCCGACGTCTCTTCCACGTGTTGTGTACGTGTCTTCCTCTCATTTTATCCGTTTGACGTCTGTCGTTTGTGTTTTACCTCATCTGCTTTTCATCGGATTTGTGACTTCTTTTTGATTTTCAGGTAGTATTTTTGACCTAAAATTTAGGGTTTTTTTTTAGAGCTTCGGTAACTGATATTTTTTTGCTTTTGTTTGTCTGCATTTTAGAGGTATGTAATCCCTGCTTTGATTCACTGATCGATCTGTAAAGTTGCTTGATTTGTTATTTTTTGGTGCCGTTCATATTTTTGTTTGTTGCTGTTTATGTACTCATTGCGAATTGGGTGCTGATACTGATTTGGTGCCTCATTTGTTTTTCATAGGGTTTGTGAGTTCGTTTTGATTTTTAGGTAATACTTTTGACCTAAAATTTGGGGTTTTTTTTAGGCCTTCGGTAACTGACATTTTTCTGCTTTTGTTTATCTGCATTTTAGTGGTATGTAATCCCTGCTTTGATTCACTGATTGATGTGAAAAGTTGCCTGATTTGTTAATTTTTTTTTTGCTGCTGATACTGATTTGGTGCTTTCGTTGATGTTTTGATGCCTTGGAGTAGGAGATTTTTCTTGACCAAAATATCCTACCAAATTTAATCTAAGGAATAACTAGAGAATGATGTTTTGTGTTTTGGCGGGGTAACCAGGTAACTGGGTGTTACAGCCATGGCGGTGATCCATATCTTGGCGGGGCAATTCGGTAAGTTGGTGTTGCAGCTATGCCGGTGTCTGGTAGTTTTAATTGTATTCGAAACTGTTCTTTGGATTAGATTTGGTTGGATAGCTAATGAAACCAATGTCGAGTACAAGATAACTGGTTTGAGTGAGAAATACTGTAATCGGCAGTTGTATGTTCTTTTTCCTCTCTGTTGTATGACTCTTGCATTTAAAACTGATATTATCGAGTAGAATTAGTTTTGTTTTTAAAATAATTTTATATTGCTTTGCGTATTTTTGCAGACTTTGAAAGTCAATGATTATGATGCTCAGCCTTCTTTGAAATCTTGTGGTAACCTTACACATGTTGAAGGTCGTGTTCTACGGGCACCTAAGGTACTTCTTTTAGTTGTTTTATATATTATGTCGATGTTTTGATAATTGGCCGTTACTTACAAAAGAGATGTTTAACAGGCAATGATGATACATTTTTCCGCATTTATATTTCCAGAGCATATATATGAACTGCTGGAGATATTTGGGGTTGAAAATCAGGCCGTATCTCGGCGGGGCGAACCGGTTACCTGGTGTTGCAGCCATGGCGGTGGGCCGTATCTTGGCGGGGGGACCCGGTAGGTTGGTGTTGCAGCTATAGCGGTGTCTGGTAGTATGAATTACTCTGTTCATGTGTCTGCGGGTCTGAGCCTTTTTGTATCTCTTTTAGTTCTTTTAAATATTATGTCGATGTTTTGGTAATTGGCCGTCATTTACAAAGGAGATGTTTAACGGGCTATGACGATAAATTTTTCTGCATTTATATTTCCCGAGCATATATATAAACTGCTGGAGATATTTGGGGTTCAAAATCAGTCTGTATCTTAGCGGGGCAACCCACTTGCCTGGTGTTGCAGCCATGGCGGTGGCCCGTATGTTGGCGGGGCAACCCGGTAAGTTGGTGTTGCAGCTATAGCGGTGTCTGGTCGTTTGAATTACTCTGATCATATATCTGTAAGCCTGAGCCTTTTAGTTGTCTTTTCAACTTTTATTGTTTGTAAAAGATTATATTTGGTTGGGTTCTTAAAAACTGAGACCATGTCCGGGTTATTATTATTATTCTGTAGATTGACTTGGTCCGGGTTATTATTATTATTATTCTCTAGATTAAATTTGGTAACATTCTTGAGAACTATGCTATTGGCCGGGTTATTTCGTCTTTTTGGGCTTTACTCTGGGCTGGTTTTTCGTCTGCCTTTGGGGCTGCTTTTTGGCGTGCTTTTGTTTCGTTTATTGCGTCCGACCATCCGTCGGGTTGCTGGGCTGGACTTCTCCGGTTTGGGAGTTCCAAGTCACCAGAAATGGTTTAACATGCTATGAGGATATGCTTTTCTGCATTTATATATTCTGAGATAATATATAAATTAGTGGAAGTATTTAGGGTTGAAAATAGGCCCGTATTTTGGCGGGGCAACCCGGTATGTTGGTGTTGCAGCCATGACGGTGTCTGGTGCTCCTAATTACTACTTCTTTATATTTGCAGATCTGAGCCTTTTAGTTGTGTTTTCGAGTTTTATTATTTCTACTAATGTTTTTGTGTGATTTAATTTACGCGGATGCTTGGAATTTTGTGTGTGGGTCGGATTCTTGCTGGGATCAGTTGACATATCGTATCCAAGGTAACTTTAATTTTAGTAAATACGTAATTTTTTGTTCGATGATTGATTTTTCGGTTTTTTGTTTTATGACAGTGCAGCATCTGCCTTTGGTTCGGACAAACCTGCGCAGAAAAAAAAAACAGAATGGAGTTGTTATTGGCCAGCATCCACCCTGCTCTCGTGCGTAAGTATACCCTTACACTAACGTTGCCTAGGTATGCTTATTTAAACTATACACTTCATTTAATATAGGCAAATAGAAACTCCTACAAAATAACACATTTATGTAAAGACAAAACATGAAAACGAAGAACGCAAATCAAACAAAAATTGGACAACCGAAAAAAGTGAATCGTGAGCCAAAACTGAAAATTAGGGCTTTTGTAAAGAGGTTTTTGGATTTGAATGTTGGGGTTTTGAGTTTGGAAAATTTGGGTAACGGGTTGACGAGTCAGTGACAAAAAAAATCGTCTTCGTGTGTGCGTACTGCTGTGGAGCACAATGTGTCTCTAGCACTACATAGCATCACGGACATGCGGAAACGGTTTTTTTTGTTGCTGGCTCATCAATTCCTTACCCAAATTTTCCAAACTCAAAACCCTAACATTCATATCCAAAAACCTCTTTTCAGAAACCCTAATTTTCAGTTCCGACTCACAATTCATCTTTTTCAGTTCTTCAATTTTGGTTTGTTTTGTCTTCTTCGTTTTCATGATTTGTTTTTAGATAATTGTGTTATTTTTTACGAGTTTCTTCACTTTAGTAAAAGCTGAGTATATAGCTCGAGTTAGAGAAAAAAATGAAGGCTGGTTGGAACGAGGAACAGCAACCACGGACGCCGTAGGGTGAACCCTACGGCTTCGAAAGTTGCTGACACTCCTTCCAACCAACGTTCACTTTTTTCTTTAACTTCAGCCAGATGCTCAGCTTTTACTAACGTGATGCATATAAACATTTGACGAACAAACTTTAAAACCATTTGGATTGCTGGGGGAAAATGGAAATTCCCAAAGTAAAACTCGCTGCTCACGTGTTAATGAATTTACTTGAGCTTCGTTGGAACGAACATCAGTAGCCACCGAAACCTGAGGACGGAATACAGCAGGTTAAACGTTTGGATGAAAAAGCTTTTCATCTACCTGTTCGACCTACGATATTCCGTTCTCCAGTTTCGCCGGATGCCGATCTTCTTTCCAACCAGCCTCCACTAACTTCATTTATACGTAAGGACTGAGTTTAACTTTGGAAATTTCCATTTTCCCCTAACACTTCAAATGGTTTCGAACAACGTGAATCGCTTTCAATTGCCTTAGCAGTTCGGATATAGGTAATTACTTCGATCCTTCTTCAATAAGCGGTACTTTTTATAATCTCTTTTCAATGGAATCTAACTAATACTGTTTTCTTCCTTTGTCGGTATCCAAAGTGACGAACGAAATTTAAAACCATTTGAATTGTTTGGGGAAAGTGGGAATTCCCAAAGTAAAACTCTCTACTCACATGTTGATGAATTCACTTGAGCTTCGTTGGAACGAACATCAGTAGCCACAGAAACCTGAGGACGGGATACAGCAGGCCAAACATTTGGATGAAAAAGATTTTCATCGACCTGTTTGACCTCCGGTATTCCGCTCTCCAGTTTCGGCGGATGCTGATCTTCCTTCCAACCAACCTCGTGTAATTTCATTAATATGTAAGGACGGAGTTTAACTTTGGAAATTTACATTTTCCCCAAGCAATTCAAATGGTTTTGAACAACGTCAATCACTGTATTCGGTGCTATGATCTAATGACATGCCGCATTCAAGGTAACTTTAAACTTAATAAATACGTAATCTTTTGTGCGATAATTGATTTTTTTGGTTGTTTGTTTTATTTGCATATGAAATTTTTTTAATTATTTTAGTCATTTTTTAGGTGTTTTAGACATCCTATGACTATCTTTTGCTGGTATCCAAAACGAGGAACAGAGTTTAAAACCATTTGAATTGGTCGGGGAAAGTGGAAATTCCCAAAGTAAAACTATCTACTTACATGTTGATGAACTTACCTGAGCTTGGTTGGAAAGACCGACAGTAGCCACCGAGACCTGAGGACGGAATACAATAGGCGAAGCATTTGGATGAAAAAACTTTTCATCTATCTGTTTGACCTACGGTATTCCAGTCTCCAGCTTTGGCGGATGTTGATCTTCTTTCCAACCAAACTCCAGCAACTTCATTAATACGTAAGGACGGAGTTTAACTTTGAAAATTTCCATTTTCCCCGGGCAATTCAAATGGTTTTGAACAATGTGAATCACTTTCAAATGCCTTAGCATTTCCGATACATGTAATTACTTCATTCCTTCTCGAATCAGTGGTATTTTTTATGATGTCTCAATTGAATTAAACTAATAATGTTTTCTCTTTTTATGATGATATTCAAGGTGACGAACATAATTGAAAACAATGAAGATCGACAACAACCGAAGTTGAAAGGTGGAATCTTGGAGGCCAAACATCTGGGTGAAAAGGTTTTTTATCTATATGTCGGGCCCCCAGGATTCCACTTTCCAACTTCAATTACTACCGAGCCACCTTCCAACAAACGCCATAAACAACAACTTACAGGGATATGACCCGACCTCGTAGATCGCACAAGAGTCCCCTAGTTAAGAATTAAATACCAAGAATACTATTATTTACTCATTTTTTTTAATTAAAACATGCCTTCAAATTTAAAAAACGTCATAACTTTTTTGTTAATTTCAACATGTATTCTTTATATCTTTTTGTTTTATGTAATTTGACAACTTGGATTAAATTAGTTACTTTTTGTTTTCTTTTGGAAACGAAAATATAAAATATACATCATTCAATTATTATGAAAACAATAATTGTACTTTAGTAAAGTGGTTGTGTGTTAGAAAAGGGAAGTAGTGTTGTAAAATGAGGACATTGTGGAGTAATTTGGTTCACTTATCACAAAATAACAACCCACTCCCAATTGAGTTACTCAATAAAGTCGTATTTGGATTTAAAACTGTATCATAGAAGATTGTACATGGTCAAAAGTTTATAAAAATATGATTTATATGTAAAAGAGGTTTATTAGAAGGTGCCAAATTATCCACCTTGAGAGAACCTTGAACTCGAAACCTCTCACAGATAGACAACATGTTATAACCACTTGGGCAAACCTTAGTGGTCATGTTTTATATATATATTATAAGATAATTTTGATTTTCATTCCATCAAATTATCATATTACTACTAATATATATAGTGGTCTATATCTCGGAAATTTCAGACTCGATCCTAAACGTATCATCACATTATTTCAATATTTGTTAAAAAGATATTTCATTTAATTTTCGTTTTTGAAAGAAAAAAAAAGACGACATATTTGGTACACTTTTAATAGAAGCATTTTCATTTTCAAAAAATGTTAAATTAATTGATTATCTAATTATGGAGTAATATTAAACATGATTTTACTTTTATTTATTTATTTAATTTTGAAATTTAATATCTTAGAGTAAAACACCTATAAATTAAAAGCAAGATGAGCACATACTGAGTGTGAGACTTATTGTACAAGTTTCTCTTGTGAGCATGGTTTTTCTTAGAAGAGTAAAACGAGTTACTGACCCGTTAGAAAACCGAGTCAAGGATCGAATCGTTGGCCGTGAACCAGTGTACGTTAGCAGTGGCAGCGTACACTGTGTGCACGACAACGATTCATCATCTTCTTGTCATTGTCTATCTGATCTAAATCACTGTTTCCTTCAAGGAGACGGTAATGACAACGTTTGTCAAGTCACTTGTAAGAAATGTGATTCTGATTCCGACTCGGAGAGCGATCCGGATTCTACTTCTCATCATACAGATGAAAGTATTGAAACCGTGAAATCGATTTTAAGAAATCAAAATGGTGACACGTTTAGAAATGTGTTATTGGGTAATGTTTTGAAAGGAATCGAGGTTTTTCACTCGACGAAATCTAACAAACAAATTCTTCATAGAAACGTGATGTTTTTTCTTCAAAAAATCGGTTACAATGCGGCAATTTGTAAAACAAGGTGGCACAAATGTAACGGAATTACTGAAGGTAATCACGAGTTTATCGACGTTGTGTGTACTACTGATACCGCTACTCGTTACTTCATAGATCTAAACTTCGCTAGTGAATTTGAAATCGCTAGAGAAACGAATCAATTCCGTGGGATGTATGATCACCTTCCGACGGTGTTCGTCGGTAAAAACGAAGATTTGAAACAAATTGTGAAGTTGATTAGCGACGGTGCTCGACGGTCCTTGGAAACCAGAGGATTGTTACTTCCCCCTTGGAGAAAAAACCGGTACATGCAGAACAAGTGGTTCGGTCCGTATAGACGGACCGTTAACTACACTCCAACGAATAAATCAGACGTTATTTCGACATCTAATGTCGTGAAATGTAGTTATGTTGGATTTAACATTGTTGATACTCCCGTTAGTTCCCGCAACATGTAAATATATAACGAATTTATGCACGTAAACTTTTGTTTCGATTACATGCTCTTCCTTAATCTTCAGTAACATATAACATGTAGATGTGAATTTTAATACATGGATGTTTTAATTATGTTCAAACAAGTTATGATAAACGTAGTAAAAGGCAAACCGCTATAAACAAAATTAAAATAAAATAAAAATATATAAATGAATGAACACCAAGATGTAATGTGATCGAGCACGATTATGGTCGTCGGGTTTAATCACGAGTCTCACCATTGGGTAATAACTCGAACCAAATAAACTCATATACTGAAAATAATTTGAAACAAACACCCTGAAGATCACATATTATGTTTGGTCATGATAACCATTATACTTCTCTCCTAGAGGGGTGTTTGTTTTCACTTATTTTTTAAGTTTATTTGCTTCGATTTAATTTTTGTAAGCCCATTTTTTTACTAGATAACAAGCTCGTTGAATAAATACAAATCCGAAAAATATGCTTATTAAGCAAATAATATCATAAACCCTGAAATAAGGTTATTTCTTTTAGATTATTTGTTGACTTACAAATTTATCTGGTTCCGCTAGTTTTGATAAAATCTATCTTTTCTGTCTTAATAGGACATGAACATAAATAAAAAGGAGGGTATAGGATATAACTCCGAGAAAAATAAGTTTATGATAAATTAAACCGAAACAAATAACCTCGTAAAGTTTAAAAACCGAAATATTTACCAAATTGTTGATTTTTGTATATGGTATTTAGCAAATATCACTCCTTGCAATCGAGGTAATTTGTTCCGGAAAGATTACATCACAAAAGAAAGAAGAATGAGAGTCAAAAGAAAATTTCGCAACATTGTGTGCTGCCACCCATGAGAAAGATATATTCAGTTGGGACGCCCACATCTTAATATCTTCAAGAATAGCGGCTAGATTCCATGGAGGAACGTTCTCTGTTGATGAGAGGGTTACTGCGGTCTCAGAATCCGACTCAATAATAGCATTTTTCCAGTAAAAACGCGTAGCAAGATGACAAGCATTACGGATTGCACATACTTCGGCTACAAGCGGGTTGGATGCCAAGATCATATTACTAGCACGACATATAATAGAGCCATTACAATTTCGAGCAATAGATCCCAAAGAAGCCTGATTCTTTATAAAAGACGTGTAGCAATTTATCTTCACGATACCTGGGGTGGGGAGGAACCACCTATGTGAGGATGATTGAGGCGCGACATTTAGACTCGTTGGAAATGATGTACCAGCAGCTATAGAGCTAAAAATGGAAGTAATATCATGTTCAAAGCGAACACATGATGATATAGTACGATCTGGGCACAGCGGGATACACTCAAATATCAATCCATTACGAGCATTCCATATGTTCCAAGCTACCGTTGCAATGTACGTATGTAGCCAAATTTGGTCAGACTTAGATGAAATTGATTCTAAAAGTGTGACCACCCATGAAATTATGGATCCTCCAGTTGGGTTGACCCGAAGAGATAAATTACAACCAAACCAAACAGATATTACCCAATGGCATCCAAGCAGGAGGTGATTTATTATTTCAGCTTCCACGAGATAAATAGGACATATTGGCGTATGACAACAATTCCTACGTAACAAAATTTCTCTTGTGGCTAAAGCATTTGAACAGACTTTCCACCAAAAAAGCTTAATCTTTGGTATAGTTTTAAGATTCCAAACTTGTCTCCAGAATGACTTTTTTGGAGCCGAGGAAGAAGACGGAAGAAATTGAGTGTCCCCGTCCTGCAATGAGGTCGCACAATAGTAACCAGATTTAAGCGTATAGTTTCCTTTAGAATCGTAGTGCCAAACAAGCTTGTCAAGGGCCTGAGTACGCGAGATAGGAATTGTTGCAATGAGGTTTGCTTCAGCATCAGAAACCATGTCCTTTTACCTTGATACGTTCCACTCACCATTCAAAATAAAATCAGAAACACGGTGATCAGGAGAGAAAGGCCCTCTCGGGGTACAAAAGTAGAAATTATCATCATAGGGAACCCATTTTTGTTGCAAAAAAAGGATATTTGACCCGTTACCAACTTGCCATCTAATTCCCCGAAGTAATAGAGTTCTAACATGACGAAGAAACAACTCCGAACATTCTTTATTTAATAATATTACAAAATAAAAAGTAAAGAACTTTAAATAAAACCTATAAAACAAAATAACACAACCATGAGCTACAATTAGGGGTGTGCATGGGGCGGGTATTTTATTTCCACAATCATAACTCGTCTCATAATGGACGGGTATCCGGACTGCGGTTACCCTCAACAAAACTGTTACCTGCAATTCGGGTCGTGGGTACCCTATATGTAACAACTTGAACCAAAAAGCACACCATTCTTTTTTATTTTATTACTTTTTTTTTATATCTTGCAAAACATTTAACCAACGTTCGATAGTGTTACTACTTCATTACATAAGTTAACGATAGACAACTGTTAACATCTTATTTTACAAACTTGAGCGGAATCTCTTACGAAAACATTTTAACTTTATACATTAAGGTCTCCTTCCCTTCTTCTTTAGTTTGTCTTGCCTTACATACCAATTAACATAATATATTAGCGTAAAGCTAGTGAGTATATCTATTTTTATGTTAATTTAAACTTTTCAAGACTAATTAAAGTCTTATCTTTATTTCACGACTTGTTAAAGTCATATCTTACTCTTTCCCGACTAGTTAAAGTCGTATCTTACTCTTTCCCGACCAGTTAAAGTCGTATCTTACTCTTTCCCAATATCTTACTCTTTCCCGACTAATGAAAGTCGTATACATACCATCAAGGCATGTTAAGTTATGACTACTTCTTTCCGACTAATGAAAGTTAACTTTACCACTTTCCCGACAAGTAAATATCATATCTAACTCTTTTATATCTATCTCATAGTGTAAGGTATGTATCATACACATAAACTACACTAAAACTACTAAAAACTGTCATGGGGTTTCAACACGGTGCATTGAAACAATCTGCAACCAAAACCAAACCTACAGACCTCCCATTGCGGCGTAGTGGTGGTCCAGAATGGTTGTTTTGGTTTTGTAAAATTCTGCACTTTCAAGTTAAGATCTAGCACTTCTTACCCTTCTTTCCTTTAATCATTTCTTCATTCATTACTCATATATCTTACCAATCTTTCAAAGGGTATATTAACATAGAATACAATATATAAAGTCTTCACATACTCACCTCGAAGTCGAATTAAGTCTACAATACACAAAGCTCTTTCTCTTTACTGTTATTCTCCAAATCTACGTTTTTTCAACCTAACACAAATTTGTCTTTCAATAAATCTTACATACATATAAATACATGTATTAACTTCATTATAACTCTTTCTAGCTCTTTAACTCTTAATGTAAACATATTTGACATTTCTACCCAACTTGCCACCTTTTAGATCATTTTACCCATTTAACATTCTAATGCACAAACAAACATTTTAACACTTTACACACATTACACAAATCATAAATAACACATTGTAGGTAATGTTTTCTTCCCTCTAACAATTTCTTACCCATTTGTCCCAAGATCCGTTTGGCAACTAGTGTAACATACTTATCACCATTTCATCCAAACATAATTTTGAGAACTCTTAATTTTACCTTTACTATCAAATACTTGAAATTAATCATTCTTAACACAATTCTTCTATTTAAAAACATTTCTCCAATGATTAACACTTCAAATTAACATTTCACCTCTTTGCACTAACTAACTAAAACATGATTTTTTTACAAAATTCATAAAATTTAATCTTTCAATCTTTTAGGCTTTTACATATATTACTAGCATTTAAATAGCATATAAACAAAACTTAATTCTAACAGTTCTTCAAAATTCATGATTATCTCCAAATAATCACTTACTTAATTTTAACCAAATTAAGTATTTCTACCTTTCATTTAAACATCTAAATGATGTTATAACACAAAACAAGCTCAATTTCATCAAATAAATCTAAGTATATAATCATAGCTTCTTTTTCTTCAACTAGAACCAAAGTTATAGTTTTTAAACTTCTTATTCTTACTTTAATTGATGAAATCTACTACTTTTGATCTTCAAACTGAGCTAATTGTAACTTTTCTCTCTTCTTGCTACTTCTTCAAACCGACACACACACACACTCTTTTCCTGGAGATAACACCTCATCTCCACCTCTTCACTAATTTAAGCTTAATTTACATAATTACAACTTTAGTCCTTCCTCTTTTAAGACTTGATTAACTAACTTACTTAACCAACATAGTTAACAATTTAAATCATTTCTAACCAAAGTTAGCTACTTTTCTTACCAAGTTGGTCCTTTTTCATTTCTAGTTTCCATTATAGACTAAAACATAACATATACTTACAAAATATTCTATTTCCGGAACTACGATGTTTCACTGTATTATAGGTTTAGTGGATGCGTTCGATTTGAGAGTTTGTAATTTCATCCGTATTATATAATATATATAATACAACTATAATAACAATATATTCCACTAAAATGATAAAGGTATCTATTATAATTGTTACACTTAGTATATTGACCCATACACTTAAATAGGAAAATTTATCGTGTGTTTATGGTTCATAATCACTATAATAAGATGATATATATCGTTTAGTGAAAGTTTATCTGAAGTGAATAAAATGAGTTTTATAAACTTAATGGAATGCATGAAAAATAATACTTAGATATATGTTTATTAATACTGAAAAACCATATTTTTATATATAAACATACACACGGGGGTCGGTTCGGGTAACCTCGGATACCTAAACACAAAAACCGTAACCGCCCCTCTATAAAGCAGATTTTTTGGGTTTCGAATTTTTCGGATATAAGCCATAAGCTCAGCTTCATAAGCTCATAATCCAAAAAAAAAATAAGCTTATAAAAGATTATATAAGCTAATAAACTCGTTTAATAAGCCGAAACAAACATCCCCTTAGTATAAAAGAATATTGTATTTGTTTCAAACCATGATAACACTCCCATTATTGGTTACCTTTAGGAATAAACTTTTGCCTTTTTGGATATGCTCCCACTAATAAATGAAGACGTGTTTAATTTTCACAAAACTTGTACAGTACAATAACTTATTGCATCCCTTAGGTTCTCAAACAAAGTGTTATTTGGTACACTTTTATTATTTAATAAAGGAACTGTCAAGATAATGTTTATTATTTAATAGTTAATCATTTTTTTTTTGTTTAAATTTGTAATTCGAATATCCTAGTTTAAAATACTAAAATTCCTTATATTTGATCTATAAATTTAAAGTAAAATGATTAGAGATAAAGTGTGACACTTATAGTACAAGTTTCTTTTCTAAAAATGGCTTTTGTGACGAGAAAAAAAACGAGTTACCGACCCGTTAGATGAGCGAGTCAAGGATCGGATCATTGGGCGTGAGCCAGTGTACGTTAGCAGCGGAAGCGAACATAGTGCATACGATAACGATTCATCGTTTTCTTGTCATTGTCTATCTGAGCTAAATCATTGTTTCCTTCAACAAGGAGACGTAGAAGGATACACTGCGAACGAGGACGTTTGTCAAGGCACTGGTAAGAAATGTGATTCTGATTCCGATTCCGAGTATGATATGGATTGTGATTTTGATCGTATAGATCAAAGTATTGAAAAAGTGAAAGCGATTTTAAGAAATCAAAATGTTGATAGGTATAGAAATGTGTTATTGAGTAATGTTTTGAAAGGAATTGACGTTTTTCGGTCGATTAAATCTAATAAACAAATTTTTCATCGAAACGTGATGTTTTTTCTTCAAAAAATTGGTTACAATGCGGCTATATGTAAAACGAAGTGGCAGAGATGTGGGGGACTTACTGAAGGTAACTACGAGTTTATCGACGTTATGTGTGTTGATTCTAGTGCTCGTTACTTCATAGATCTAAACTTCGTCGGTGAATTTGAAATTGCTAGAGAAACAAATCAATTCCGTCGGTTGCTTAACCATTTACCGACGGTCTTTGTTGGTAAAAGTGAAGATCTGAAACATATTGTGAAGTTGATTAGCGACGAGGCACGACGATCGTTAAAAAACAAAGAGTTGTCACTTCCACCCTGGAGAAAAAACCGGTTTATGCATAACAAGTGGTTTGGCCCATACCGACGAACAATAAACTACACTCCAACGAATATATCATCGTTGGGTATAACGTCGTCTACGGTCGTGAAATGTAGTTACGTCGGATTTAATGCCGTTAATACTCCGTTTGTTACAACATCAACGCGTCCACGATAAACTAATATAATTTGTTAACGACGTAAATAATGTTTTGTTTTAATTAAGAGAGTCAATATATTATATGTAATTGAATTTGTACGTTTTTTGTATTAAGGACCACGTTCATCATGCATGATGAATTCCAATATCCAGAAATTATTTAATGATGGTTAAAGATATTCAACTATAAATATAATTTGACATATCTTAATAATGTAATTAAATAGTTGTAGACATGTGTCTTAATTTTATGCTCCTATAAAAATGTAGAAAGAGATATAATTCATTAAAATTAATGTAACCTAGTCAATATATATTATGATAAATGTTTTTCGATCGTTAGATTATTTTTCTCTTAAGTCGTGAATGGACAACTTTTTTTTTCTGATACACAATTAGTTGTCGAAATAATGTAAAAATTAAATGTTCAATTGAGTGTGTTAGAAAAAATGAAAAAAAAAATTACTATTGTATTTAATAACGTAAAAAAGAAATCAAAGAAAAATGCCAAATAACCTAATACGAAAAGAAAAGGTAAATAACGTAAATTGAAAAGGACAAATAAATTTAAAATAATTAAATACTCGATATACAAAAGTAGTTACTTTATTTAAATGATTAACCCAAAGATAAAAGGTAAAACTAAGGTGCGTTCTTTTGAACCAAATGTTTTTCCTCTAAATCTGAATACCAGCTCTGAATAATCAGAGGTGGTCTAAAACTCTGAATCTTAATCAATATACTATGTTCTTTTTTCCTTCGTATCAATTGACAAACCATCAATCATCACCTAAATCTAACAAACAATCATCAATATCAATTTATATAACGAAATCAAGTGACAAACCATTGAAAAAAAATCAAAAATTACTTGAATTTAAGGATGGAAAACTTACCGGTGAAGAGAAAGAGGTAATCCCCATGAAAATCTTGGGCGTCCGAGAAGATTTGATCTCCGGTGGCTGCCACCAAAATGGCGAGAAGAAGAGAGAAAACAGGGAAGGGATGTTAGGGTTGGATTTTTTGAGTGGGTGGCTGGAATAAAAATAAAAAAAGACCTAACCAGAGATGAAAAAGAGATATTTTATGTAGGGTTGTATCAGAGGTAAAAATAGGTTTTTGTCTCTGGTTGAAAAAAAAAAAGAACAACTGACCGGGTCAGAGGTTAGAGCCTATTCAGACTTTTTTTTTTCAAAAAAGAACAACACCTAAATATTGAAAAGTAACCCAAAAAGAAAAATTAAATAACGTAACCCAAAAAGAAAAAAAAAATCAAAAATTAACAAAGAGTTAAAGTAAAGATATAGCTACCTTAAATAATATTTTAATGAGGAATGCTACACATACAAAGAGTTTACAAAAAGTTACATACAAAATGGATAGTTATTATATGTGACCAATCACATAAAAACACTTATTATCTCTCCTATTTTTTTTCACCGTTCAAAAATTGACAACTCATTTTGTATGTAAGATTTTATAAAGTTTTTGTTTGTATATCATTTCTCTATTTTAATATGGTAAGCTGGAAGGGAAAAGCAAAACCTAATATAAAAAATAATAAAATTTAAGGCAAAAAAGGGAAAGCTTAAAAAAAGAATTAACAATGAACCGAAATAAGTAGTACGCATCTTATTTCATAGTCTAGCAGAAACAAAATAGCACAAAAAGAAAAAAAGAAAAAAGAAAAAAAAAAGCTTTTGGCAGTGTGATTGGTTCACTATTTGTAAGGTCACTTTTAAATATCGTCAAATATAGATGTATATAATATAATATAATATAATGATATGAATTATAATTACTGAAGAAAATAAATATAAATAAGTCTAATCGAATAGTCCCCATTGTTAGTAACTTCTATGTCTTTGTTGTAGTAAACAAGGGAAATATCCCAAATTTATTAGATTAGGATGCAACCCTTTTCGGGATGACCATGGAGTTATAAAAGTCGTTTGTTATCCATTGTTTACACAATGAACCTTAAAACCGTATGAGAGCTTAGTTGGTTAGAGATATAATTAAAACATAAAATCAGATTTACTTATTTCAATAATGATTTTAAGACCTAAAACGAACTCGGTGTGGTCAACCTAATAATTTTTACTATGCAAATAGAAAATTCTTAACTTATGATTCACTAGTTTTTTTATTACTAGTTGCAATATATGGCAGAAAAAACGAGACCCTAAAACCAAAGGGTTGGATAATGACCCCTTTCTTGTAACCCAAGCCAACTACAATACACCACCTTTGGTGAACCCAAAAGCCATAACCCAAAAACCCGACCCGTATTTACTCTATTTAATACATGGTACATCTTGCTGGACCCCACAAATTCCTCGTATTGTCGACACATGGTTATCCGGTTTTCCACATCTTATCATTGAAATGATCAAAACTTTGATATACTTTTTTATAAATCTGGTTT
The DNA here is from genome assembly GCA_910822075.1 of Senecio squalidus. Lineage (NCBI taxonomy): Eukaryota > Viridiplantae > Streptophyta > Magnoliopsida > Asterales > Asteraceae > Senecio > Senecio squalidus. The sequence goes on from CAJVGC010000508.1 coordinate 3,448,994, forward strand.
CCATTTTTATTTTATTTCTCTCGAAAAGTATATCATCTAACAAATGAAAATTGTTAATTAAAAAAAAAAAAACATTTTAGAAAAGACTAGATGATCAATGTTATCTCAATTATGTGATTACCATAAAGAAAGTCGTCATCCGGAGGGATTACGCTATTTTTTAAGATAGGCGGCGTTAAACCTATTAGGTCTTAGAAACGAATAAGTCATGGTCATTTCTTTCGAACCAAAACACCAGAATGAATATCCCAAAAGGCTAGGACTTTGGTCCATATACAATATTCTCTAAGTAAACATTCGTAGGTTGCGAGTTAGAGCTATCCATAGTCGCCCAAATTATGTGGAGGGTGTGCGATCGCGCATGATCCAAATGTCAGAAAGGCCCCATTTTTTAACATTTAGCTCTAAATATATATATGAGTAACAAGTTAGGAAAAATATTTATATATACTTAGGGACGATTTTATAGAATAAAAATTATATATGTAATAAAAAAAGTTATTTATGTGAGGCTAATATTCTTAATTTAGCACGATACCTTTGTATTTTCGGGACCAACCATTGAGCTATCTAACATGCTCTTTAAGTTGCATCACACATACTGCTCCTACAAGACCACAACAATACCATTCGGAACTCACATGGTGGTTGTGTATCCGAATCATCACAACCTCCTACGACAAACTTTATATGAATGACAAGTTTAATATACCAACTAAGATTATGTATAAACCAAAGCTTGAAACTTGCCCTCCCCCCCTCCCCCCCCCCCCCCCCCCCCCCCCCCCCCCCCATTTGTATGCCCAAATTGTTTTGTGTATTACTAAAATATCAAACTTTGCTACATCATGATTGAAAGAAGAATAAACGTGACAGAACGCTTGGCATACGAAGTGTCAGTGAGGTCGGAACACCACCAAGCTCCCAAATGCAATTGAAAGCTAACTTGTACAACTTTGTTGCTCTATAAAAAAGCATATGATAGTCTTCATTCACTGTATAACCTCTCAAACCCTAAAAACTTCAAGCTTTCGTTTCTCTCAAAAGCTAAACACTTATCCTCATTCTCGAGCTGAATAGCACGAAAGCACTTTGTTATTCACTTAACCTAGTATCGTTATCTTTATACTAGAGAACTCAATCAAAACTCATATATTATTAACAACAATTAAGCTTTAACAATATCATTTTTTTTATAAATTAATAGCTTTTACTAGTATTCAACTATACCAAAACCAATTTTGATTATCTATTTTTGTTTCTTAGGTGGTAAATTAGTGTCCAAAATATATAGTATCATGTATTCAATTCAAAATCTTTTCTATTGTATTTATCAAACTTTCAAATAAAATTATTTATAAGTATCGTTATTACTTTCTGATGGCATGACAATAGATATATTTGAAAATAAAATTTATATAATAAAAAGTTTTTAAATATAATATATATAATATAAAATTTTAATTTTAATTTAATTTTAATCTCATTACTACAACTATATAAATTCTTAAAATTAACAAAATGAGATCTCACATATAATTTTTGTAAGCTTTTATGTTATGACTCCATCATTTGCAACCTAAAATTCAAGTTCCTCATGGGCTCATGGCTAGCTAGAAGAATCAAGAAACTCCTTGAAATACTCTATTAATCTAGATCCTTCCTACTTCTTTTTTTTTTTTTTTTTTCTTTTTATATTAGTGATTCGGGCCACGATAACATCCAATTGGGCATTATACGATCTACGAACATTACACAAAAGTTAGTTATCACCTAATATTCACCTAGAGAAAAAACCCCGAGAGGGAGGCTCGAACCCAAGACCTCTCATAGAAAAGAACAATCTCCTTGGGACAAACCCCCATTGGCTCCTTCCTACTATATACATCTCTTAAGCATTTTCTGGTAACTGTTAGAAAAATCTCTAATTACCTTTAGATTATTTAAATTATATATAAGATTGTATATAAACATAAATATTCCTCTCTAATTTGTAATTACCAAATTGCTTAATTACTAGGTTCACTATTAATTTGCAAGTGTTACTAATCGGTCTCTTTCCAAGTTAGGCTTACTTAACCATTTTCGGTGATCCTAAATGCAATACGAGCTTGTAAATCTAAAATGAAAAACCCAACATTGTTATCGATCTATTTTATAAAATCAATTCAATTTTAGCTAATTAGTTACAACAATGCTAATGATCTCTAAAACCAATATTGTTAATTTAACAATCACAATATATTATTTCAACAAAATCTTATACATAAAAAAACATATATATTTATCTAAAAACAAGAATATTATTTCGTATCTTTGTTTTGAAACTAAATAAACCTACTTATTATTCGTTACCTTTTTAGAAGGAAAATGATAAATCATTCTATTAAATCCTTCTAATTATCTTTTAAAATTATAAAATGATGACACTGTAATCCACTTATTCTATTTTCTTATATCATCCATTAATTATTAAATATTTCCGTACCGCATTTTTAGAAGAATTTTTAGACTAATAATTTAGAAGAAAAAATCATTACTCTTTTTGGAATAAACTTCTTTTCTTTGGATATGCCTTCAATGAACTCTTCAGCAAAAGTCTTGTTTGGTAAACTTTAATAAAGGAATTCTATCAAAGATAATATTAATTAATTATTCACTTATTCTTTAATTAATTTTGAAAAACGAATATTCTTTAGTAAAATACCTTATATTATTGATCTATAAATATAAACTTTAGATCAACAAAATAGAAAATACTAACAAACCAAAAAATGTCTCATTTTCATTTCACTAGAACAAAACGAGTTACTGACCCTTTAGATGACCGAGTCAAGGATCGAATCATTGGTCGTGATGCGGTGTACGCTAGTAGCGGTAGCGAACATAGCGGGCACGAAAGTGATTCATCATCGTCGTCTTCACCTTGTTTATCAAATCTACTTCATTGCTATCTTGATCATGAAGAAGAAAGATGTTATCCGAACGATGATGACGGTAAGGAATGTGATTCTGGTTCTGATTCCGAGTGTGATTCCGATCGTACAGATGAAATTATTGATAATGTGAAACTAATATTGTGTAATCAAAATGTTGATAGGTTTAGAAATGTGTTATTAAGTAATGTTTTGAAAGGAATTGACGTTTTTCGGTCAGTAAAATCTGATAAACAAATTCTTCATAGAAATATAATGTTTTATCTTAAAAAACTCGGTTATAATGCGGGGATTTGTAAGACGAAGTGGTTGAGCTGCGGTGGACTTACTGCCGGTAGCTACGAATTCATCGATGTTATCAGTAATTCCGGTGTTCGTTACTTCATAGATCTAAACTTCGCAGAAGAATTTGAAATTGCTAGGGCAACGAATCAGTTTCGTCGATTATCTAACCATTTACCGACGGTTTTCGTTGGAAATAACGAAGATTTGAAACAAATTGTGAAGTTGATTAGTGACGGTGCACGTCTGTCGCTCAAAAGTAAAGGATTGTTACTTCCGCCTTGGAGAAAAAACCGGTTCATGCAAAACAAGTGGTTCGGACCTTACCGACGAACACTCAATTACACTCCAACGAGTAGCTCGTCGTTTTCCGTTGTACCGGTGAAATTAACACCTAGTACCGTGAAATGTAGTTATGTCGGATTTAACACCGTTAACGCTCCGTTAGTTCATGCGGCAACATGATCAAGATAAATATTTTTTGTTTTGATTGAGTCCAATATTTTGTACCAATTTTTTTTATATTTATTACAGGACGGAGGTTAATGATACAACATGTCCAATGACTATTGTCGTACGTATTTATATAACAAAAGCTTAAGTATATTTATAATGTTACGAAAACTTAAGTATTTTTATACTGTCAAATATTAAGTATTCATGATTCATACATCATAATAAACCGAGTTAATGTATTACGATCATCAGTAGCGGATTTAAGACCGAATCTAAGAGATATCCAAAACAGTAATTTTTTATCGACCCTAATAAATAAATATAAAAAATTAAATCTTTTAAATTTTTAAATTACGAAAAATAGAGAGTTATAGGATATCAATGTCTATCCTAGGATATAACTATTATCGCCTGCCAATGGGGGTTTGCCTCATTGGTAGGAGATGGTTCGCGGGTCTCAGGTTCGAGTCTCCATCTGGGGTTTCCTCCTTTGGTGAATATTAGGAGATAACTAACTTTGGTGTAAGATTCGTGGGTTGCATACTGCCCAAATGGATGTCACTGTGGCCTCAAATCACTAAATAGTCGTTCAAAAAAAAAAGAACTATGATCGCCTGTGTTTGAACTATGATCGCCTGTGACGGTCACGTGCTTTCCTTTAATTCTTCCGTAAAAATATATGCGACCACATAAATATGTAAAGTTGTATATAAAAGTGATACATAAACATTATCATAATATTTTCATGTAGAAGAAATTGGATTATATTTAATTTTGTATCTGTTAAAATTTGTGTATTTGTCAATTTGATTAGACTAAATTGGCAAGTAATAATTTAACGTAAAAATAAGTGACGACCATATAACAAATAGACTAGTTCTATCTCTCAATTACATGTTATGTGCTCAAATAATTCTTGGAGAAGGGTACCTTACTCCGTCCCACACCACAGAAAAATCATACGCTATCATAGGCGCTTCTAGTTTCGTCTGAAGATTTTAAATGCATTGAACATGCCCCTCATCGAAGTTGTTATGGGGAGGAAGGTTGTAACAATCATGGCTCTAGAGAACAAGAGGTATTAATCTTGTTGACCCGAATCTAATAAGTTTGATCAAGTTGGGTCTAATCGGTTTTTAAAATTATAGTCACCCGTCTAACCCGATTGGAGTATATAAACAAGAACAAACCCGATCTTATTATACTTATTTGGGTCGGATCAGTAGGGTTCGGATTTTTTTTAAGAGGAACATTGTAGAATATGATTTCTTGCAAATTAGTGAATTACAAGTGTCACAAAAATGTTTGTATTTTTGTTATAAAAAATATAAAAAGTAAAAGATAAAAGTGTTTACATCAAACCAGTTGTCACATCTTATCCACAAGAGATATTGTCACATCATAATCATAATATTTTTACCTACTACAATCTCTCTCCCACGCTTTTCATGAGATAACTTTTTCTCTAAAATTTTCCAAAAAAATGTAGAAACTTATATAAACAACATAAAGAATAGTAGAAATTTTTATTAAATATAGTGATCGACCTATATAATTTACCAAACAACTTTTCATTTATATATTTATAAACTTCATCTCAAGTCATAAGTCAAAACTCCAATTCAAATTAAAACTCAATTTTTAACTTATTTTATTAAACATACCATTGATATATGGTTTATCGATGTTGCATTTTAAAAGTAGAAATTTTTTGATGTTATTATTCAAAATTTTAAAAGTACATACTAACGGATTTCGATAACAACCAGAGACGAAGCCAGAAAACTATCTTAGGGGTTTAATTTCCTCCGACCATTTATTGATCTCCTACTTGTTGAAGGCATCAACCTGGTAGATCGAGCAAGATGAATTCGAACTATAGGTATCTATAAAAAAAAAATAAGTCTACTTTGAACTCACCGTCTATAAGTAATGAAAAAAAAATTTGCGTATAATTTTTTAGTCATGTCCGTCCAAAAATGTAGCTATGTTTTTTTTGTTGCTCAATCATTTTTAAGAGAGGTTTGTAACTATGCATATATGGTACATTAAGCGGGTTAATGGTGACCATGTCATGGAACTATGGAAGCACTCATTAGAAATCTTTGAATCACATTCCCTGTTATGTTGACTAGTCTTGAAGAGAAGCAATAGTAGTGATTAGAATGTAAAACATACAATAACAAAGTTTGGGACAAAATTTATGAAAAAAACCGTTCCATATAACTTGACCAACACAAATTCTATTTCAAGCGACAAAGAATTAAAGCATATTAGCACGAATGTAAGTCAATCACTTTTGTTATGGAGATAAGTCGGTCACTTTTGTTATGCAGGCTACTTTTGTTAGCTTCTTGGGGCCGCGATTAATGCTACATGTCGAATAGGATAATTATTAGTACATATATCAAGGTTTTATGCATTAAAAAGACACTTTGGACGAGTTTTAACCTTTGATCCATTTGACGTGTTCCCTTTTTCAATTTTGTATATGTTGCATTGACCCATTCATTTAGTAAGTGAGTCAAAATTGTCGATTTTAATGGAGATGACTTTTCTTTGTTTTAAAAGCCGAGATCAAAGAAGTATAAGAAAAAAGTCAGAAATATGAAGAAATTTGTTGCGAGCAACAACTTGACTAAATCTTAAATTTATGCGTAACCAAACCAATAAATCATATACAACTTACAGACATTAACCATATATTTCACAACATTACCTCTTTGAAGAAACTAATTAATTTGACTCCTAAAAAGAATTTGAATAAGCTACAAAATACAATCAATTAACATCAGATTTTTCGACTAACTCGGTGATTCCATCAAAACCAAAATAATTAAAGCCTTTTTCGATCTTTATCGCTAATATTAAAGCACTCTAAAATCCCCAATGAAAAAGAAACTTGGTTACAGTCTATATGGGACTCTCAGTTCACTATTATGTTCAACTGCTACGGGCATAACAAAATCATATGATGTTTCCAATAGCAATCGAAATCAACATCCCACAATTAAAATTGACGAGCAAAGTAACTAGTTGCAATTGAAATCAAAATAGACGTCTTGGATTTAGGGTAAAAAAATCACAGGGTTCAACAACACAAAATCAGGGGGTTCAATTAAGCAATCTATACTAAAATTAAGAGATTTATACACGTACTTGCAGTAGTTTTTAAGATTTAAGTGGATTCAATTGAACCCTCTCATGTCAACATGGCTCCGCTCTTGATAACAACATTATTATTGGTTGTTTTTAACAAGCTATTACATGTTTAGTTTTTTATACGTTAATAAAACAGCACTCCTCGTAATTCTGAAATTGCAAATATTAAACCAATTTATTCATAATTTTGCACTTTAAAAACAGTCTATAAAATTATGGTTATCAAAACCGTAAACTAAATTATAGAAAACACGTTTATTGTTTTTTTATTTTTAATTTCATTTCTACATACAAAATCACTAAAACACATTTATTATTTTTTTATCTTTTACACTTCTTTATTTTAATTCTATAATTTAGTTTACGATTTTGATAAAGTTTACACATTTAATAAACTTCAATCATACCTTAAATTACATTTTATATATATCATACAATTTTTTTCTTCATATTATAATATATTTATTAACATTATTTAATAATAGCGGCATGTATTTAGGCTGCATGAAACTCATTGTAATTATTCTTGAACATGTATTATTATGTACTTCGTTACTCTTAATCTAAACCGTTGATCTATTTGTTGACAATTACTACCTAATAAAACACATTGGATATAGACACATGGCATCATTACAATCTCAAAAATGTTATTCAATTACAAAAAACAAGTTCTTAACGTGTTAATGAATTATTGATTAGTTTATCTAGTACGGGTTGTCGCGGTAACTAACGGAGCGTTAACGGCGTTAAATCCGACATAACTACATTTCACGGTAGTAGGTGACGGTAACACCGACGATGTTACATTCGTCGGAGTATAGTTAACCGTCCGGCGGTATGGACCAAACCACTTGTTTTGCATGAACCGGTTTTTTCTCCAAGGCGGAAGTAACAATCCTTTAGTTTTCAACGATAGTCGTGCACCGTCACTAATCAACTTCACAATTTGTTTCAAATCTTCGTTTTTTCCAACGAAAACCGTCGGTAAATGGTTAGATAATCGACGAAACTGATTCGTTGCCCTAGCAATTTCAAATTCTTCTGCGAAGTTTAGATCTATGAAGTAACGAACACCGGAATTATGGACAACGTCGATAAACTCGTAACTACCTCCCGTAAGTCCCCCGCAGCTCAACCACTTCGTCTTACAAATCGCCGCATTGTAACCGATTTTTTGAAGAAAAAACATCACGTTTCTATGAAGAATTTGTTTATTAGATTTAATCGAATGAAAAACCTCAATCCCTCTCAAAACATTACTTAACAACACATTTCTAAACCTATCAACATTTTGATTTCTCAAAACCGATATCAGGTTTTCAATAATTTCATTCGTACGGTCGGATTCACAATCCGAATCCGAACTAGAATCACATTCTGTATCGTCATCATCGTCCGAATAACATCGTTCTTCTTCTTGATCAAGATAGCAATGAAGTAGATTCGATAAACAAGGTGAAGAACACGACGACGATGAATCGCTATCGTGCCCGCTATGTTCGCTACCGCTACTAGCGTACACCGCATCACGACCAACGATTCGATCCTTGACTCGGTCATCTAAAGGGTCAGTAACTCGTTTTGTTCTAGTGAAATGAAAATGAGACATATTTTTGGTTTGTTAGTATTTTCTATTTTGTTGATCTAAAGTTTCTATTTATAGATCAATAATATAAGGTACTCCCTCCGTCCCATATTTATTGTCCAGTTTTGACTTTCTCGGTCTTTGCTTTTTAACTTTGACCTTAAATAACTTTTTTCGTGCTATAAATTTGTTGATAAAAATTATATCATTGAAAAATATTTTTAAAACCGAATCCAATCATATAATTTGTATCAAATATTGTATAACACAAAAAAAGTTATTCATGGTCAAAGTTACAAATGAAAGACTTAAAAAGTCAAAAGTGGACAATAAATATGGGACGGAGGGAGTATTTTACTAGAGAATATCCGTTTTTCATAATTAAAAAATAAAAGTTAGTGAATAATGAATGAATTATTAATTAACAAACATTATCTTTGATAGTTCCTTTATTAAAGTGTACCAAAAAAGACTTTGATGAGGAGTGCATTACGTTGTTGTACGTTACAAGAATTAGTGACGGATTCAAAATCAAAACTAAATTGTGAACGGTAATCATACTAAAAAACGTGTTGTTCAACGAGTTGAGTGGTAGCCAAGACTATCGATACCATACATGAAAGTCCGCCCATAGTACAAGTTGTACTAAAGAAGTAAACATGGCATCAATGGAGGCATATGCCAAAAGAGAGTTTATTCTCAAAAGGTAACGAATAATAGGCAGGTGTTACTTCGTTTCGAAACTAATTATAAGATACTCAATAATATTCTTATCTATAAAATTTTAGTTAAATTAATTTATCTACAACTGATTACCTAACTATTAATACAAAATAGATAACCAAATTCAGTTTTACTACCTTTAGATTCTAAAAAACATATTATACACAACTTAATAAATCAATAATCACATTGTTAAAGTAAATATATTTGCTAAGTGTGATTTGGATACTTGACGCTCTTTTACACCTCTGTTGTCGGATAAAATTTAGCACTACAAAAACTATAAAAACGTAACTTTTACATTCGTTTTTTTTAAATTTGAAAAGGTCAGAACTCACTTTTGCCCCTTAAAATGATTCTTCCATGTCTAACACTTAGTGATACAATGTGTCGGGTTGTCTTATGTTTTCGATCTAGTCATGCTTCGAATGATTTAGAGATGACCATTGGAGTCTCTACTCTATGTATGTATGTATGTTTAATTTCATTTTCAAACATATAGTAACACACACCTATCTTACCAATTTTCATATGTTTCATGAATTTAAAAAAAAACAAAATCAAAATGGAAACTAGATTTATAAAACATTTGTTGAACCGTTCAAATTTATAGGTGATAAAGAAGAGTGAGGCTATGTTTGACACGGACTTATTTGAAGGCTTGAACGTATTTGGGTCAGTTTTTTTTTTCAAATAAGTTTTGTTTGGTTGAAGGTTATTTGTGGGGCTTATTTGAAAAATAAACTCCTAACAAATAAACTACTTCAAATAGCTTAAAAAAGTAACTTGAGCTTATATGATGATAAATTACGTAAATACTCCTTACAAAATTTGTCTTATTATACTATTATATAGTTTTTAGGCATTTTACATTTTTAAGCTCTAACTTCAGCTATTTTCCAAACATATTTACGAAAAAATAAAACTCCAACTTTTAGCTGTAAATATAAGTCCAAACTTTCAGCTCCAGCTACAGGCTCCTAGGTACACCTACAAGCTAGTTTTACCAAACATACCATGAATCCCCCTTGATAAGTCTTATTTAAGTAGAAACTTTAGAATTTTAACCCAGCTCCATTTCAATAATACATATGGCTAAGTGCAAGAAAATGTAATAAAATTTATCCGATTTGCTATTGTATGTATCGAATTCTAAAAACCTCCGCCTCAGGCTATCTCCAACCATACATCTATCTCTATCTCTATCTCTATATTTAGTAGAAACAAAGCATTTTTTGAGCATCTTTCTTCTCTAAAAATTTTTCTTCTTAAACCATTTACTCTATAAATTTTTTATACTAAATTAATTTATTTTTGTATAAAATAAATATTCATTTAGTTTTTATTTTAACTTTATAATCATATTTAACTACGCATTTATATAAAGTATTTTTTCGAAAATTTTCACTTTGACTAAAAATTTTTACGAAATTTTCTTTATCTTTTTTTCTTTCTCTTTTTTTTATATAAATTATACATCCATATAATCAATATATGTATAATAATAAAAAAATATTAAATTATAGAGGTAGGTAGGAGATGAACTCATATACAAACGAGAGTTGATAAAAGGATTGTCACAAAAAGGAAAGGGTGATGTAGAAAACTGACATAGGTAACCACGTGGTAATCACAAGATAAATGCGTGGGCCATCGTGATTGGCACGTGTTAATAATAGAAATTATAGGTATAGGTTATCTATGGCTTTTGGGTTCACCAAAGGTGGTGTATTTGTGGGTAGCTTGAGTTACAAGAAAGAGTTATCGTCATAATTTTGTGTGCGTTTAGTTGTAGAAAATTAGGATTGTTTTTCGGAAATTTTTTAAAGAAAATATAGAAACAGAAAATATGTTCAAATGTGTTTTTTCAAAAACATATTATAAGGGTTGGGAGGAGTTTGATTCGGTTTAGGTCTTAAAAACTTGGTTAAATCAATTTCACATTTTTTAAACAAAATTCAAAATAATAATAGCTACATATCAAATCAATTAAGATGAGACTCTTTCCATTCAATTTCTTTGAAAGTCGTTTTGTGTTTGGTATAGTAAAGATTTGTATGAAATATGTTCGGAAAAAAAAAATGTATCGAAACATACTTCAAAATAGATCTAACACACACTAGAGAGCGAGGTAGCTAGGTGAACCGTAGAACACTAATACGAAAATGATGTTTATGTCTATATACTAGTAAATTTTTTCGATGTTCGGAGCACAGCCCCCTATAATTACAATCGAGTTTTTCAAAATTGTTGTTTTAATATATTTTAAGGAGTAAACCATAAGTCTTTAGTATTAAAACATAAAGACTTATGGGTTGGTTTCAACAGGGAAACCTCTAAACAATCTTTGGTCGTTTCGATGGGACTTCCATCAGTAACTCGAGCATCAACTTCTTCCTACAGATAATATTAACACTTTTTTTTAGTATATTACAAGGTATATCATTGTCGACGTAGGGTCTAAACCCCTGGTTCGGGTCCGAGACCGACTCAGGTGTTTAGAGTCTCCTGGTTCGGACAGAAAAGACAAAACAGATACGACAAAAAGAGTAGGAAAAAGTGTTCTGACGAAGGAACTCCCTCTTAACCAATGCATAAAGGGAGTAAGGGTCACGGAGCCATCTATTACCCAAAATATCCCCTATATATATCAGGGTAAAAGGTAAAGGTAAGGGATCGCTCTTTTTGTCGTATCTGTTTTGTCTTTTCCTTCCTTTGTCTTTTCTGTCCGAACCAGGAGACTCTAAACACCTGATTCGGTCTCGGACCCGAACCAGGGGTTTAGACCCTACGTCGACAATCATATTTACATTAATAAAAAAATTCACAATTCAATTCCTTTTATATAATTTAAAATGTGTCAAAATTCAATGCATCGAGCCACAAATCTTCACACTGTCACAATTAGTTCAGATACTTTTGAAAGCCTCCCCTCTCAAATTTGCAGAAAATACTTGAGACTTGTACCAAATTTGGTTTGTTTTGACCAAAACTTTTGCCAACCTTCCATGTCATATTTGCAAATAGTTACGACTTATAACCAACAATCTTAACAAATACTTTTTTTCGGATTTTGTTTGGGTTTTTTTCGAATTTTTAAGGAAGGAAAAACATTTCGATTTTGACCATATAACATTGAAAAAAAGATTATACAGTGACTAACAAGATGCATACGAAAAAAATATCAAACTTAACACAATTTAAAGTTTCAAAGTTTTTCAAATTCATACAAATTTTTCGTAACAACTAACAATTAAGAATAACGACTATTATTAATTAAAGCACCCAACTTAAGTTTTCGCAAATTTCAAAAAACAAAAAATTTAACACAATTCTATCTAAAAGTTCAACAAAAATCAACCATTCTTCATTGCTTCCAATTGGTATCTTTAATAAAAACTCCCATCTTCACTTCATCCAAATACATATACTTTTGAACAAGAATTATACCCAATTGTTTATGGGAAACTTTAATTTTGATAATAATAAAACTTTAACTATATTATTATAATCATTATCATTATCATTACCATTATATAATAACAAAATAATATATTCTATGTATTTTAATTTTAATAAGACAAGCGGTCCGGGGGTCCAAACGGTCTGGTTCACACGTAAAACCAGAACTGTACCGAAAATTCTGGTTTCTCAAAAATTGAAACTGAAACCACGGATTTTAGTAATGGTTCGGTTTTTCGGTTCGGATTTTTCTAATTTTTGGTTCGGTTTCCGCTCACCCCTACAAAATAAACAATAGAATAATAATAATAACAATAATACTAATAATAATAAAAATAATAAAGTTTCACTACCTACTAAATTTATAAATTCAACTTTCAATACATGATTTTGTACCAAGCTATGAAAACTAACATGTCGAAAAAGCGCATCATTCATTCATTCATACTACATCCAACAAAGGTAGTCATTGTTTTACAAGGCAACCCACTAAAGTAATTATCAATAACCCTAAATCTCGAAATATTTCTTGTGTACTATTGAAGAATAAGCAAAACTGAAAGAATGAAAACATTTCATCGAATACGGTTTAGGCACTCTTCAAACCATTTGGTTGACGTGTTATTTTTTCAAGGCCTTCATCATTCAAAGAATCTGATGTTCAAGCTTTTTAAGACGAAAACTCACTTTATTTTATCAGTTTATTAAAATCTATACTTTTTAAGACGAAAAACTTTATCATATGTGTCATTAGTTTCTTAGATACACTATCTTACCACTTAATTTGAATGCTAGATCCGTCACTATTCAAAGAATCTGTTGTTCAAGCTCAAGGGTTAATTGCTCTTGAGATGTAGTAAAGTTTGGCTGAGGAAAGATTAAATATCTATTATGAGCTCGAATAATTCTACCAAATTGCATTTTTGATCTGTTTAGGCTGTTCAATTGTTTTATGTTGAGTCGAGTAAAAATTTTCTCGTATTTTAGTGAAAACAACTACTTATTTTTCGAACGATAATGTTAGTGATTCGGAACCACGATGATATCCAATTGGAGAATACACGACCTACTAACTTTGTTGATATTGTACTCTAAAGATAAAACAAGTAATGAAAACAAAACATGACACGTGCAAGTCCCATGTTTTATTTAAAAAAACAATCATTACAACTCATATTTTACATCTTTAATGAGAATCATCCATATATTATGTTATCTTCATCTTCATTTCTTTTCTTTTTAAATTAATTTATTTCTTTTAATTATTTATATAATATATAATATAAAATTTAGATCTGATCTACAACATTTGTTTATCAAATTTAATAAAGTCATGATATCGGTCAATTATTAAAGAGATTTACTTATGATTCATTTTTTGTATATTAGCTTTATCTTAAATAGTTTCAAATGTGAACATTGTTTTTAAATTATTTTATCATGACACATAATCATAAAATCATTAACTTTAAACATTTAAAAATGTATGAGCTTATATCTACTTAAACAAATAAAACTACAAAACATAACAATATTTAAGTAGGAGTAAGAAAAAGTAGGTCCAAACCGGTGAAATAGGAAAACCGAACTAGTAAAAGATCGAATACCGGTTATTATTAGTCCGATTCTCGACTATTTATATTGTTCAATTTCAATCTAATAACATTTCGATTCAATCTAATCCGGTTTTGAACCATGACACAATCCTACATTTAAGACAATTTGGTTCAAAATAATCAATGTAAAGTTGATGCATACACATTACATAGATATGGTCACATCCTTATCCTCACATATTAGATTTTATTTTTCATTAAAATAATTTTGAATATCAACATGTAAATAAATAAATAAATAAAGTTAAAACATACTTTTTCCCCACATTTTACTATATCAACATGGGATAATAAACAATGAAAAATATCTAATATTTTTGAAATATTAAACTTATAACGTTGAAGATATTATATGATGTATATCTAAATCGAAACTACTTGGACCTCTTCTTAGATTAGTACTAATTCTTGTTCTTGTGATGTATAAGACAAAAAATGACTAATTAGATATGATTTGTGATTAATCAAAAATCCTGTTGATTAAGACACTTTATTAATACTACATTTTTTATTTAACAAAGATAGTATACATTGGTTATATAATATGTTACATGTTTGAGTATACTATAAATATATTTTAAATTTAGTGAATTTGGTTCAACCGGACCACCAACATGGACCATGGGTACGTGGAGGATTAAGCCTACCAATTATTGACTTTTATGCAAATTATGGGATAAAGAATATGGTTAAATGATTTTTTATAAAAATAAAAAAAAAAATTAAGAAAAAATTGGTTATGTATATCTTATATACATTAAGCAATATATTATTAAGGGGTGTTTATTTGAGTTTATATAAGAGGCTTATAGTTTATTAACATTTTGGTTTATGTTTTATAAACCCGAATTTTCCGGCTTATGTAACCATTTATGGGCTTATTACTGTTTATTATGTCATAATAAACAGTAATAAGCCCATAAACGGATATATATAAGCCGAAAAATCCGGACTTATGAAACATAATCCGAAATATCAATTAATCATAAGCCGCTTATATAAGTCCAAACAAACACACCCTAAAATGACTATTTTAAATTATTCATTAGATAAAAATTTGAATCTTATACATATGCAATACTGTATAGCTACTACTCGTTATTATTTAGTTGTATGCCACTCGGAGACTCTGCGTTAGAGGTGGTCGTTCATAAGGGTTTGACAACGTACTATACTTTTTTATATTTGGGATTTTAATGTTCACATTCCAAATGGTTGTCATAAAAAGATATATTTTTTAATCTTTAAAGGGCTTAAGTATAATAATATAAGTATCAATAATAAAAGGGTTTTGAGTTAAAATATTTTTGGCAGGAAAATAATGGCGAAGAAGGATGTGATGATGACACGTCGAAAATAAAGCTATGTTTTATTTAATACTAGATTATTAGTCCGCGATAGCGCGGACAAAGATGAAAACTTGAATCGTAAACTTTATGTTTATATAGATGTTAATTTATTATGAAAAGACAATGTTATATATTATAACATATATACCTTTACGTTTATACACATGTTGTTTATAGTTATAATAACATATACACCTTTACGTTTATACACATGTTTTGATATTTTTTATTAGGAGATTTTAATAATAATAACAAGGTAAATCATGGTCCAAATTGAGTGATTTTATAAATAAATTAGAATTTTGTTTTTATTTTAGTGGATATGGGAATTAAATAGAGAATGTAATTATTTATTGTAAAATGATGTAAAATAAAAATAATTTTTGATGATATCATCAATTTGATCTGACAGTTGAAATAAAAGAAGTTAATTCATCCAAAAGTCTTTATTTTTTCATGTGACATTTAACGTTACTTTTTTATTATATATTAAAGATTAAAGATATAGATACACAACTGGATTATGTATAAAATATTATTTAATAACAACCACCGTTATATTTATTAGGTTTATACCATTTTATTAAAAAGGATATGCCTACTAGCTAGAGCCCAATCAATTTGATTTTGCTCAAAAAAAAAAAAGGAAAGAAGATTTTTAGCTCATTTTCATTTAAACAAAACCCAAATATTTTACGGATATATTCTTTTATCAATTCTATGGATCTAAACTTTAGGAATTTGGAGGCCCATTTATCCTATAATTCATATGTCCATCACAATTGTGTTTCAAAGCTTAACCCATCCATTTGACATCTATTTTTGGGCCTTTCAATTTTCAACATGTAAATTCAGTCTAAAGGTACAATTTTGTCATTTAAATTATAAACTATATTATTAAATTTTGTCATAGCATAGACAAAGATAAAAATTGACTCGTAAATTTATGTTTATGTAGATTTTAAATTATTATGAGAAGACAATGTCATACGTATAATAACATATATACATTTACGTTTATACATATGTTGCTTATATTTAAAACAATGTATACATCTTTACGTTTATACACATGTTTTGAAATATTTTATTAGGGGATTTTTGAATAACAATATGGTAAATCATAGTCTAAATTGAGCGATTTTATTCGTAGATCAAAATTATGTTTTTTTATTTCAGTGGAGATGGAATGAAAGATATGTAAAATATAAATAGTCTTTGATAACATTATCAATCTGATCTAAATACTGAAATCAAAGAAGATAACTCATCTAAGGAACCTTACTTCGCTATATAGCATTTAAGATCCCTATTTTAACCTATTTTATTATATATTAAGTTTATGTAGACATAGCTTGGGGCCATGTTTTGAGACAAATTATTAGAGAGTTGTTTGTCACTATTTTATGGATTATTGAGACAATGAAAGAGTTATGGGGTCAAAAAAGTTTGTTCTCAAAAGGGCCATTTGGGAGTGACACGTGTCGGATAAAATTCGGGTCCAAATATATTGTACGGATGTAGATAACATTTTTATTTGAAAAAATGTCAATTTTTGCAACTTCAATGCCGACATGGTTTTTTAGTAGAAAGAAAGGAAAAGAATGTGGTGAAGGTTAAGATTTGAACTCGTAATCTCTATTTCAAAGCCATGTTAAGTTTTTAAAGGATATTTTTATAAAATTTATATGAGTGTAAAGAACGTGTAGATCTTCTTTACGCGGAAATATACACAAACATAAAAAGTCAATGGGGTAAGTGTCGACTATCGAGTGCCCCACCGGGTCATCTTGTGTCATCGATGCCCATTCTTGTCCCTGAATTTAACTCGAGTAATACAAATCAGAATTAGTTATATCTCATATATATGTATACGGGTTAGTTCGTTTAAGAATTTTAAAGATTCAAGAATTAAAATAATATATTCATAATTCATATGTGATTGTTCGATTTTATATATATTTATGTCATTTAGTTCTTAAAAAAATAAAATAGAAAATGAAGGCGGCCTTGTTCAATTACTAATCCTAGTAGTTGGAATGATTAAGATATTTCATTTTCTCATTTTGGCTCTTAATTCACCGACACAAATTTGATTAAGACATCAATTTTCTAATTAAATTCTATAAGATTTTGTATATTAAAACCTACAACATGAAAATAATAATAAAAGCTAATGAACAAATAACTAATTTATTTTTCTTAAAAATAAAAACGGAATTAAATGAAAATAAAATGAAAATTAATTGCCACATTGTGATGTTACGGTGGTCGAGGGGAGGTCATGATATACCTGGGTATAAATCCGTCAATAAAAAAAAAAGACAAGCTTCTCATTTTTCTTAAAGATTAAAAACAAATGTTTTGCAAAGTTTCGTTTGCGACTTTTTAGATGATTTTCTTTTATAAAACATATTATCTTTTTTGAGACGAAGAGTGTGAAAGAAAATAAATATTAAAGTAGAAAACAATATGTTAATTGTTAAAATGTATAATTAAAGTTTCTAAGCAAAAATGGGAAAAATATGTTGATTAAGTCAAAAGAAATTAATTGTATAAACATAAAAGCGTGTTAAAACAAACCCATTTTAATTGAACTTAATCGAATTAAATATCAATTTGTTTTTCGATTTTAATTAAATAAAATATAAATAAAAAACCTTGTTTAACATATTTATAATTATATTAAAATTATCATTCTATAAGAAAACTTTTAGTCTAATTCGACAAACCTAATTAATCAAACTTTAAAAACTTAATAAATTTCTTTAAATAACAAGCATGGTTATTGATAATCAGGGGCGGAGGTACACTAAGCTCAGAGGGTTCAATCGAACCCACTCGGTTTTGAAAAACTACTACTAGTAAGTACAAAAATCTCTTGATTTTGGTTTAGTTTGATTGATTGAACCCTCTGGATAATTTTCTTTGAACCCACTGATTTTGTTTTGTTGAACCCACTGATTTTGTTTTGTTGAACCCATTGATTTTCCCTAATTCTCTATCTCAGATTCCAATCGATATCCTCAAGACTTGATTTAATCCCTGATTTTGACGTTATTTGCTAGTTTACTATACCAGAATGGTTCTACTTGTTTTGTTAGTTTTTTATTTACTGGTTTTTTAATTTCCAGTATTTTTAATTGGGTTTTGGTTTAGTTCTTAAATGTGCTTGTTTTCTAAATGGGTTTTACGTTCTATGCAATATTATTGCAGATTTGTTTACAGCTTTTATGTGTGGCTTTTTTCATGAGCATCAAGTGCTTGATGAAAACCCTCAATGAGAATAATGATAACAATGTTTGATGTACTATTTTCTAGTTGCAAATTGTTGTTTTTAAAATGAAGCTGAGTTATTTTTTCTATGCTAAATTCATAGTAATGTTGAAATATGTTATGTATCAGCTTATAGGTGTCTTTTTACAATATCAAAATACTTGCACTTTTGAATTATATTATAAAGATTGAACTTTGAAGTGTTTCTTTGTCATGCATATTAGAGCACCACTGCACCACTCTTAGATAGTTTACTTTATGAAGAAATATTTTATTTGCAACTCTTTTAAACTTTTATTTAGTGGTTATTTGGTGTTCTATGATGATCACTATAATCAATTAAGCCTACATTTTGCAGAATTTGAAGGAACAAGACGGAAAGTGATCATGAGCTACGATAACATAAAATGGAAAAGGAATATGCTTCACTTGAATCACTCATCAACGACCATTCTAGAATTCCATCCTTTGTAAGTATTGGTATTTCAGTAAAGTATTTATTATGTGTTCATATTAGTTATAACATACCAAATGTTAGCTTGGTTTAGCATTATGTTATAATATATGACAACATTTCTGTTTTTTTTGCCATAGTTTTTCTTTGTTTGACCGATCTTATTAAGACTCTTACAAGCTATTTGCATTGTATCATAATGCAATATGTTTATCTAAACAATTATTTTTACGTGCTTATTAGCTTATACCCGAACTAAGGAGTAGAAACGTGTGTTACTTTACATTACCATATGAAGTTGAATTAATGTTAATTATTAACTTCATAAGCCACTTGTAAAAGGCCGAGTCAAACACACTTTGACCAGCCGTTAATACTTGCTAGGTTGAGAATAGAAAAATTGCTTATTAGGTTGGAAAATTTTTGAACCCTCTCAATAAATTGTCTGGCTCCGCCCCTGTTGATAATTATTTGACATGTAAAGCGATCTTCAAAATCGTAAATGTTTTATATTTTGTATTAATTTGAATTAATGTAAATATATTAGTTTAATGTAAAAGATACTATTATTAAATATTCTTAATACCATTTGATCACTTAAACAACCACAAAGTTAAATAAAAAAATGTTTTGCGTGCACCATAAGACACTTTTATTCATCTCTTTAATCAATTACTTTAGGCTTAACCCACAAGCTTTGACTAGCTTTTTTGACTTTTTCACATATATATGTTTCTTTTTAAAAATATTTAAAAAAGGTAGATATTTATCTATACATATAAATCATTTTAGACGTTTTCTCCTATTTAATTTTAAGATTTTCAATATTTAACATTTTACTTTTTAATCTTATAAAATTAAAATACGTAAAATACTATCCATCTTTTATTATTCTTTCTATATTCTTATTTTGAAACAATCACGCAATCGATACCAAGTTTAAACTAAAAGCAAAAGTCAATTATATTATGTGTAACACTTCAAATGTTTTTCAAATTCTATCTTTTAATATTTGAGCCTTTTAAATTCAAATAAATGTTTAAGATGCCGGTTTATTGTTTAAATATGCTTTAAATGATATACTATAGATTCTGATCCCAATTAATAAGTAAATATAATAATAATTTCGATCTATGTTTTTTTTACTCTCGTGATTTTGATCTTAATTTTCAAATAATCTATACTATTATATAAATCATTTCTCATTTTCTCTCTTATTTAATGTTAAGACTTTTAACATTTAACATTTTACTTTTTAACCCTATAAAATCAAAATACTTAAAATACTATCCATCTTTTATTATTTTTTCTACGTTTTTATACAAAGTTAAACCAAAAGAAAAGGTCAATTATATTATGTGTAAGACTTAAATTGTTTTACTAATCATGCCTTTTAATTTTAAGCCTTTTAAAGTCAAATAAAATGTATAAGATGTCGGTTTATTGTTTAAGTGTGCGTCGAATTATATACTATAGATTATGACCTCAATTAATAAGTAAATATAATAATAGTTTCGATCTCTGTTTTTTTACTCTTGTGATTTTAATCTTATTTTTCAAATAATGTTGGTAAAATACGACCTATAAAACCAATATATAAATAAATATTTCTAATATTTGATATGAAAAGACTAGAAAATCAAAGAAAAATGAAAAAATAAAATTTTAAATTATTTTAAAATCTTTTGCAGAAAAATTTTAGATGTTTAATTTTTTTATAAAACCAAATAAATAATCAAATAATGAATGTTGCAAAATTAAAAGAATTGATTATCGTTATCAAGAGATTATCGATTTTGTGACATTTGAACTCATAATTTGGCAGACACCCAAGACTAGGGACTACAATAATTTACATATATGTGAACTACAAATTCATGGTACGTTAAACTTAACAAAAATATAAAATGGTTAAAACGTGCAATTAAAAACCTAAAAACGAAATTGAGTTGTTATGAAAAACATGGTTTAATATTAATCCCCAAACGTGATTAATAAGTCAAATGACCCTAAACAAGCTTATTTTTTTGTACGACCCAAACGAGAATTATTTATTTTTTATGCCCGAATAATAGAACTTGAAACTATTAGAAATAATGATAGCTAACTATTTTTAGAGTCCGAATAGCTCAAATAGAAATTAGAAACTATTACATGTAGTAGAAACTTACTATATAACTATTTATAAGGTCCGAAGGACCGAACTAGGAAATATTACATCCAGAAATATATATTAAGCGATGAATGAGAAACTATCATCAACCGTTTCTAATAAAAATTAATCGAACGTTAATTTTATATCGCCGTTGCATCATGCGGATTCTATAATAGTTATCTTAAAAAAGAAAAATCTATATTTGTCTACTTATTTTTAAATTATAAACTTATTTTCACATTCTATGTTACTTACAATAACCTAACAAGTATGAAAAAAGTCCGATAAACATAATTTCTAAAATATGATGAATTAAATAATGATTTTGTTAGATAGTTTCCTCATAACGTTTAATGAACTTTGTCACGCATAAGTATTGGTTTGTAAAATACTAGTTATAGTAAAATAAGTGAAACACAACTATCATTAACTTTCTTTAATGTTATAATTAAATTTCTAAATGATTTCTTTTTTAATAAATAGTTATTAATTAATAAAAATATAACGGACATTATTAAATTAACAAAAAAATCTCTAATTTTTATATTTTCATAAAGTTTTTAGATGCACGAGGTTAAAACTCTGATGGGTCAACTATAATTGAAGGTTAAAATTGACAGATTTGTGATTCACCATAAAACAAGTATGATGCACTACAATATAATTGATGCATATAATTAAATAATTTGATACGCACAATTGATTTAGCATAATGATTCATTACAAAATGGATACACATCCATAATTTTTTGAAATACAAAAATATATTTATATTCATAAATTATATTCTAAAACACTACCAAGAAAAATAAAATAAAAATAAATTGATAAGTAAGTGGGAAAATAATTAAATTCAAAATATTAAATAAAAAATGATGGAGATTTTTAATTTCTTTAAATACATTTTAATATCTTTTGTTGTTTTATCCGTTTTACTCTAAATGTTATTTTATAGGAACTTTTATATATATATATATATATATATATATATATATATATATATATATATATATATATATATATATATATATATATATATATATATATATATATATATAGAGAGAGAGAGAGAGAGATTCAAATTGAGAACCTATTAAATATTTATGAACCACTTTTTAACCACACATTTTATGTGAGAAACGTGAGAAAGAACATCGATTCAACGAATTTTTATTTTGATTCAGAATTTTCAAATTAAAAAAAAAAAACTATGAATCGAATTTAGAATAACTAATATAACAACAATTTTTAGAGATATATTGAATCACAACTACATAAAAATAATATTTTAAAAAACGTAAAATTCGGAATCACAATTAAAATATGATGAATCAATTTCTTTTCTCACCAAAAATTCATTTCTCAATTGATCCTCCTCCTTATATATATATATATATATATATATATATATATATATATATATATATATATATATATATATATATTAATTTTTTCTTCTAAAAAGTAGTTATAAATGCTACGTTTAGCAAGATCCATTAAAAACTAGGGCTTAAGGGGCTGAATCGACAGAACAAAATAAAAACTTTATCCCATCGAATATAAAATGTTCAACTCAGCACAACATAGTAAATTACATATAAATGAAAGAAAATAAAAATATAACAAATAAACCTTTATACTAGTAGCGGTTTAATTGTTTAACAAAAAAATACCTATACCCGAAGATAAAGCCCAACCCGGAAACCAAAGGGCCGACCCACCCGAAAAACTGACCCGGGCAGAGAACTATAGGCAGCAACCAAATTTAATATAGAGAGTAATATATTGATAGGTTATGTTTAGTTAAGCAATTATTGAAGATTAAACATACATTTTTGATCATAAGTTTGTTTGGTTACTGGGTTAAACATCCAGATCCTATATATCATTTCTCATGGATCCAGATCTTTTATATATATATATATATATATATATATATATATATATATATATATATATAATGGTTGCTATATAAATCTAGAAATATCATCATTTTTATTTTAAGATTTTAAATTCCTAAAAAAGGAAAAGTGTCGACCGCAAGAAGACAAAATATACTTTACGACGGAACTCATAGACGCAACACCTGTTTTACTCACTTTGGTGACGTGTAAATCATCTCTACCGTTCATTATAAGCACATGTTTCTTGGACTAGTTACATTTTATCTCCTTAGTTTTCAAAATTACACATATGGACCCTTGACTATTTCACATTTTAATCTCTATAAATTACCTTTATAGCATGTATTTTAAATGGGTCATGTTACGAAGACCCCCCCTACCCCACATATCAAACCCTCCCTACTACCTAAACTACTCACATCCACATATTTCTTTTATTTCTTTTACTTGTTTAATATTTTAATATTAAATATTTTTTTTACTTTTCTATTTTTATGTTATCTTTATATATAATAAAAAAGTGGCATAAAATGCAACTTAGCAAAGTAATAACCATTAGATGAAAATCCAACTTTAATTTGAACCATTAGATCATTTTGATGATATCATCATTAATATTTTTATTTTAACCCCTTTCCTTTAAATAATTTAACATTTATTTTAAATAGTAATAATTAAATAAAACTAATTAACCTTTCTATCTTAACTAATTTAACACTTGTATTTTAAATTAATTCTAAAAAATACAAAACATATTTTTTTCTTCAAACACATTCACATTTTTAGTATAAAAAGAAACTAAAATTATTTTATTGTGTTTACGGGTGTTTTGCATATAAACGGAAAACATATCATATAAAAAAATCTACTGTTTTTTTTTGTCCTTTTTACCAAATATTTTTAGATTTCTTATATATTATAAAAAGAAAAAAAAAATATTTTATTGTTTTACGAGTATTTTAAATAAAGTTTTTTCCAAATTACACAGGAAATGTTTTATTTAACCACAATTTCTAACAGAATTATTTTGTTTACATGACTAATATCTTTCTATTAATCTTTTTATATAAGTTATATGTCTTTTGTTAATATTATATATTTTTTTATATAATTATCCGTATATTAAGCGGGTTAATAAGCTAGTTATTTAATGATAAATATCCTTTTATTTTATTTAATTTCTTTTTTATTTACATATTTTTGTTGTATTTGTTTACTTTTTGTTATACTTTTTCTAAAAGGCAACAAAATATGAATTGTATTACCCCTAGCTTACAACCATCGGCCACATCTTTTTTTTCTTTTGCCTTACGTCATTCGTTATGTCAACTTTATCTCTAATCGTTTTACGTTTCAGATTTTGATAACTTATGTTTTTTTTTTTCAAAAGTTTATAAAATCCGACGAATTTTTTTTATAAAAACACATTACTTTTATACAAATATTTCTCTCGTTTTTTATAAAAAGGGTGAAATTATTAGGTTTTATAAACAAATACTGACGGGTTTTTAATATTATTCAACAATATGAATAACTCTCCGTTTCACACATAACATGTATTTTATAGTTACACATACAAGTTTTTAATTATTATTTTCTTGTTAATTTTTTGTTAATAAACATATAACAATAACGAAAATCTCAGAAATTTATTTATATCATTTATGGTAAAAACGAAGGTTGCAAAACAGAAAAATCATGTTTTACCGTCCATTCGATTTTACCAAATATGTGAATAATAGAATACGAATTATACCGAATATGTGAATAATACTGTTTTTTATTATACCGAATATGTGAATAATACTATTTTTTTCTTAATACATAATTTATTTGTTCGTTACATCATTATACTGTTTTTTATTATACCGAATATGTGAATAATAGAATACGAATATTGTATTTTAATACACAATTTATTTTTTTGTTAAATTATGTATAATGTTGTTATTTTACAATACTTGAAAAATTAAAAAGAACTATAACAAAAAGACAAAAAAAAAACAAAAAAAACCCAATAAAATGTCACATCTATGACACATGTGTCATAGATGTGACATAAAATGGGCTAGGGGGTTTGCATAACCCTTTAGGGAGGGTGGACATAACCTATGCCATTTTAAATATCAAAAGATATTAATTAAATTCTAGAAATGATAAAAGATATATAAGTTAATGTTTACTTTTCTCTGGCCAAACTAAATTTAGGATTCTTAAACTTATTTTTATGAGAAGAGAAACCTTACTACGTTGTTCATTAATAAAAAAAAATCAAATTATCCTTTACGTCTAAATAGACCATTTCAATGTAAATTAGTGTGATGGAAAAACGAAGCTATTTAAAATATCGCATAGTGTTAAAGAAAAAGGCAGATTTTTGGAATGATATGTTATGGTGGAGGTGTATATACATATGCAATTGTTCTATTTTTATAAAACAAAAGGTAATTTCATTCCTAGTCGATAAATAAACATGTGTTTTTCATTATATGATGAAAATAGATGACAACTTTTCTAAGTTTAATATCATTATATGATGAAATTTTATATTAATTTTCACTAACGATTACACAATATTTTATAATTTTATCTTTAACGACACTTGAATCTACAATGTCTACTTTAGTCGACCAACTCAGATACCCTCACGCTATACACTCTTTGATAATCATTTTATGTTCTAAACGAACTTTTTTAAAGGTAAATACTACTAATGTAACAAACTTTAAATTTGCTTTATAGGGAAAATAAATAAAATACTATTTTAGTGAAAGAATAAAATAGTGACGGTGGTCAATATATTTGAGTAGTGACGGTGGTCATGGACTCCGTGATTGCGCCGCCCACCAAACACCACCTTTTTACCGTCAACTTTGGACCCCACCACCACCGGAAAACATACAAACTATTTTTGTATTTTTCTTTTTAAATATCTTTTTGTACTTTTCTTCTTAAAGAAATAACAAAAGAGAATTGTGTAATTAATGATTAAATTATATATCTTTCACATTTTATTAACCACTAGTATAAAACTCGTACGATGCATCAGCGATAAAAATTAACGTTTGATAAAATTCTATTAGTAAAACGGTTGATGATAGTTTCTCATTCATCGCGAAAGATATTCCTTGTCTGTAATAGTTCAGGTTCAACCCTTAGAAAGAACTACGTAAGAAAGTTTTATGGTTCGACCATTCGGGTCATAAAACGAATTAAATAGTAATTGTTTGTCAATTCCCGCCCCTCTTAATTGTCATAATAAACATGAAGCGCTTACATATAATAATTTATACTTTTTACTTGAGTTATTCAGACACTAAAAATAGTTAAATATTGTTATCTCTAATAGTTTCAAGTTCTATTCTTAGGAACATTAAAAATAAATATTTTTTATTTGGATCGTACGAAAAATTAAGTTTGTCGGACTCATTTGACTTATTAAGACCGTTTAGGGTATTGACATTAAACAAGGTTTTTACATAAAAACTCAGTTTCGTTTTTAGATTTTCAGTTACATGTCTTAAACTATTTAATATTTTTGTGAAGTTTAATGTATCGATAACTTGTAGCTCATATATATGTAAATTATTTTTGTCCTCGGTCTCGAATGTCATGTCAAATCATGAGTTCAAATGTCATAAAGTCGAAAAATAATTTAAGTGTTACAAATAATAATATTGACTTTTCATTTTGATTTAAACTTTGTATCGATCGTATAATTGTTTCAAATTAGAAACTTAGAAAGAATAATAAAAGAGGGATAGTATTTTAACTATTTTGACTTTGTTGGATTAAAATTTAAAAAGTTAAATGTTGAAAGTCTTAAAATTAAATTAAAAAAAGAATATAAAATATTTTATATAATAGTATAGATAAAACCTAACCAAAAACCTCAACATTTTTATTTATTGTATTTTTCAAGAGTTGTGTAATAATGATTAAATTACATCGAAGTTTTATAAGGGAAAACAAACAACGGACCATAGGAACAAAGGGGATAAATTCAATATCCGATTGTCAAAATATTATTACAAACCTATTTAACCCATCAAGTCAAAATATCAAAATATTAAACTAGGTCAAAATCATAACTATGAGAATACTTACTTAATACAATACAATTACATTTACAATTTAATTATATCAAGATATCCATGTTCACACATGGCGTCAAAATGCAATTAAACATGAGCAACTAATATATTAGTGACAAAGTTATGAGGATTGAGATCCTAATTTGGATCATTTCGTATTTGTAAATTAGAATCGTAAGAAAGGACCAAGATCATAAAATACTAATAACATAGGTTTTTGACATATGAATATAACTTATAATTAATATAATTGATTATAAAAATCATTGATTGCTTAATATTTAAAATGAATTAACCATATGATAAATATCATGTAGATGTATATTACCTAATTGAGTCAATATTGATTTTAATCTGCATATATTCGTTGCTTGAAGTAAAATATTTTATAACGAATTACCTTTTTAAGTATTTTAAGCGGTTAAACGATTTTTTTTTTCTTTTTTAACAAAGCTAATTCATTTATAGTGTTTTTTGTTCTAAAATTAAAAAAAAGTAAGATCAGATAGTATAAAGATCCTTAGATCTTAAGATTAAATCGAGATCTTGCTAAGATCATATGATTTAAGATCTTATGCAGGATTGTGATCGATTTGAGTAAAAACGAGATCGTAAAATCCTAAGATTTTAAAATCATTATCTGGATCTTAACAACCTTGGTTTGTGACGTTCATCAAAGGACGATATAGACTACATAACTTTTGAGCATCGAACTCTTTTAACGCCCCAACTAGATTATTTTAGGTCCCTCAATAGCTTTAGTCGTTCTTATATTTTAGAGTCTAGCTCTAGTTATAATTGTCATACATATCAATACAAATATAATCTCTAATTCATAAACGTTTAGGTTCCAACTCAAGGTATAAAGTTCGACGTAAACTATAACTTAAACTCAAGCTCCTATCCATACTAATTTAATTATTTTACACATGTAATTTATTAAATATGTTTTCAACTCTATAAAAGCTCTAAAACCATCTTCGACCACAAAATCCAACCGTAGCTTAAATAACAAACTCGTGCACTACCTTTGTTAAACACCATATTCAGCTCGATGTTATCTACTTTAACCTTTATGACTAACTTTAACCTTTACGACTAGTCAAATCGGTTAAACATGTTAAACCATCCAACCACTAAGTCTATCAATTCAATATCCTATTCTCAAAATATTATTACAAATCTATTTAGGGTATGTTTGACAAAACTTAGCTGGAATTTGAGCTTGAGATTAAGATGGAGATGGAACTGGAGCTTATAGTTTATGCTTGAGTTGGAACTTTTAGGTGCTTAAGATTTTATTTGATATGTGTTTGGTAATATGACTTGAGTTTAAACTTTAAATTGTAAAATAACAAAAATAGACATATTTACAAAGATTCATATTACTAACACAATTAATTACAAGGATATATAACTAATTTTAATATTTAAAATTCCAAGCCACTTTTAAAAGCTTTTTTGAAGAGACTTCTTATTTTGAAAATTATTGGGACTTAAAGTTTTAATAATCTCCTCCAAAAAATACTTATTATAAAGCTTATAAAATATCATAAACTCAAGTATTCAAAATCCCCTGAAATCACCCTCCCAAACATACCCTTAACCCATCAAAGTCAAAACATCAATACATTAAACTAGGTCAAAATCTTAATTATGGTAATACTTAGTTATTACTATTAATACAATATAATTACAATTTAATTTAATTTAATAATAATATATCCATGTGTTCACACATGGCATCAAGTAACTAGTACCAACACTACATATACATATACATATAACTATATAAATAATTTCTTTATTATTTCCCATCTCTCTCACACCCACACACACCATCATCATCATCATCATTCTCTTCACTCTTTCTCAATCTTGAAAACAGACCAAAAAACAAAAAACAGAGAAAAAATGCAAAATTAACCCAAAAAACCCACAAATTCTCAATCTTTACTCAATCTTTTTCCAAGATTCAAAATACCCAATTGAAACAAACCCAAAGGGTGTCTAAAAATGGCAAAAAGTGGGATTTTTGAAAAAAACCCAACCGACAATTTAAAGAAGGAATTACAGAAACTTGTGGAAGCAATTGTTCAAGATTCTGATGAACAAATTGGGTCTGGGTTTGGGTTTGGGTTTTTAGAGTGTGTTGATAAAGCCACACAAGTTTTGAAAGATTTGAAGGATTTGAAACAGGGGAAACAAAGATCATGTTTTTTCAAGAATCTTGATAAAACGACGACGTTTTCTGATTCTTGTCCACAAGAATTTAATTGCCCTCTTTCTAATGAAATTATGAGAGACCCAGTTATTATTTCCACTGGAAAGGTAATTTATTTATTTTTTTTTATTTTTTTAATTTATTATGTTTAATTTCATAATTATTAATTTTTTATTTTTTATTTGGAATTTATTTCTGGGTTTGATTTATTGGTGGATAATGGTTAATTGCATGGCTTAAAGTTTCAGTTTTTATGATGGGGATTTGTTGAATATTTAATTTATTGTTCATTTTCAAGAAATTATTTATTGGAATTAGGATTTGATTTTGAATTTAGCCATTTAGGTTGATATTGTGATTTTTTGGTGTAAAGTTTTAATTTTTATTTATGGGTTTTTGTGAAATAGTTATTCTGATATTCATTTTCAAGAAAATGTTCATTTGAATTAGGGTTTAATAAGTAAATCGGTTTTTCGTGTTATTATCAGGATTTCGTGTTGATGTTATTTGAGTTTCGTGTTGATATAGGTATTTCGGTTTGTAAAGTTTGAAATTGTTACATTTTAAGTAAAATTTTCTTTTGAATTTAGCTAATTTGGTGAATGAGTAATCTTGTTTTCGTGTAGATAATTCGTTACTTTTTTGTTTGTTATATTGCACAATGCTGATTATATTCTTTGTTAATTTGCAGACATATGATAGAAATTCAATCCAAAAATGGTTAAAAGCAGGAAACCGTACATGCCCCAAAACCGAACAAGTTCTTTCGCACACAATTCTAACCCCAAACCACTTAGTTCGCGATATGATCACACAATGGTGTAACAGTCGTGGGGTCCGTTTTCCATCTCCTCTCGATCAATATCCAAATGAAAACGATTCAAACAAATCCGATCACAATCATTTCCTATCACTTCTAAACAAATTATCGTCCTCTTCAAACATTTCTGAACAAAAAGAAGCTGCAAAAATGTTACGCTCGTTAACCAAAAAAATTCCTACTTTTCGTGCGTTTTTCAGTGAATCTTTAGATTCCATTCCTAAATTGCTAACCCCATTGTCGGAAATTAAAAACGAAACCCACAAAGATCTTCAAGAAGATTTGATCACGACACTTTTGAACCTTTCGATTCATGATAATAATAAAAAACTTGTGGCGGAAACACCAAAGGCGATTCCTATTTTATTAGATGCGTTAAGATTTGGGAATATGGAAACTAGAAGCAATTCGGCGGCAACCCTTTTCACTCTATCAGCAGTTGATTCAAATAAATCGCTAATCGGGAAAGCAGGAGCTTTAAAACCGCTTGTTGATCTTTTAAACGAAGGAAACACGTTAGCAATGAAAGATGCTGCGAGTGCAATCTTTAATTTGTGTATTTTACACGAAAATAAAAGCAGGGCCGTGGACAGTGGTGCAGTAAGAGTACTTTTAAACAAGATTGAAGATAGGGTTCAAGTGGACGAGTTATTAGCGATTCTTGCTATGCTTTCGAGCAACCAAAAGGCAGTTGAGGAAATGGGTGATCTTGAAGCAGTTTCTTGTTTGTTTTCTTTGATAAAAGAAACTTCGTGTGGACGAAACAAAGAGAATTGTATCGTGATACTTTATACTATATGTTTTAATGATCGAACAAAATGGAAGGAAATGAGAGAGGAAGAAAGTAGTTATGGGACTTTGTCACAAATCGCCGAAAATGGGACTTCAAGAGCGAAAAGAAAAGCGTATGGGATTCTCGATCGGATTAATAGACCGATTAACCGTACCCATACAGCTTAGGGTTCATGGGTTTTGGAAGAACTATGTAAATATATCGGGTTTGACTTTTTGGTCAACTTTGTTGGTTTTGACATAAATTTTGTAAAGTCTTGTTCTTGGTTTCATAGTAATGTGATAAGTGTTTTACTATTACATTATATCAAGATTATAATGTTGAGTTGATGCACTTAATTATATGTATATTTGAATTCCACTCAAGTAATCACTTGTTAATTCTAGGTCTTATAAAAGATCCTTGGATGGTTAGGTCACGAAAAGGTTCAAAAATGGTCGGAAGGGATATTTTGATTAGATTGTTTATATCTAAGTTAACGACTCGTTTTATTTTGATTAGGTCACGTTTTATTTTGATTAGGTCACGAAAAACGTTGAGAACCGAAAATATTGACGTAAATATGATTCTATAAAAGATGCTAAAAAAGTGGAATTTGTAACATATTTTTGTATTTTAGAAATGAGTATGAGAATATCTCTCAAGTGTTTTTTACAAGTCTCCATGATTGGTGGAGATAGATTTTTTTAACTTATCATTGATAGTATAGTTTGGATCCTATATGAGCCATAGAAACATAAAAGCCAAAAAATCAATATGATTGTTACTTTGTTGGAAACTTTTTTTTTTCTTTTAACTTTTTGATGTTCATCTATCGCAATCTAGCGGTTTCTAGATGATATTACGTGTTCGATTTAAACTTAGGATCATGAATGATTATAGAAACCTTTTTCAACTTTTTGATGTTCAACTCTCACAATCATGTCCGTTTTTACTTTTAAGAACAATATAACGAGTCTGATTTAAATTCCGTAGCGTTAGATTCTAATGAAACATCTACTTAAGACTTATAGATTTCAATGAAATAATCTCAAAATAGGTCAAAATTGATAGAATTATTGAGGTGGGGTTTAAAAGTTGAGAACTAAAATAGGCCATAGAAAGGATGTGCACATAATCAATGGGGCAATGTGTTCTTTGGGATGATAGATGTAACATATTTTTGGTGGTCCATTTAACCATCTAAGTATACCACCTATTCTTTTTTCGAAACATTAAATAACACGTTACTTTTTTGAATTAATCACTAGAATAATCATCTATCACTTACATTTTATAAAAATAATCATCTGATTTGCGACGAATGTCTAGCGACACTTTATCGTCGCGAGAAGTACATAAAACAAAATCAGACCAACAAAAATTAGACACGTCGTCGCGAAAATGAATATTGACACGAGAAATGAATAGTGTCGTGACAGCGTGTCGAATTTTTATTGGTCTGATAAAAATATGTGTACTTTCGCGACGAAAAAAATGTCGCAAGAAATCCATCGCGAATTAGGTGATTATTTTTGTAAAGTGTAAGTGATAGATGATTATTTTGTAATTTTTCTGGTAATGTCAATCACCATATTATCTCTTTTAACAACATTATATGTTTCTTATTTTAACAACAAAGACATTACAATATGTTCATACATCTATGTTTTAATTCAGACTAAACATAATGGTGATGTACATCGAGTGGAGGGGTAACTCTGAGTCTCTGACCACCCTCAACTCGATGAACCACACATTTTTATTGTATAATATTTTTTGGGTCTTTTTTTTTTCTTTTAAATATGTTTATACTACTTCTTCATTTTGTGACTCAATGATAGGGAGGTGTCGACTTTGATTGAAAGTCTCATGTTCACTTCTTAGAATCATCTACCTGCCATGGATATATGATCGTGAAACCGATTGATAGAGATGTCTAGATTTTACTTCACTTTTGATTATACATCTATCGTCGCTTAAACCTATAACTTACGAATCATTAGATATCGTTAGACCAAATGCATTGATAGGTGGAAATTCATTGGAGAGTTGTGATAATATTTTATAAAATGTGGTAAATAAAGTAAGTAAACATGATGATGGTGTAACATTAATTTAAGTGTTGCATATTTGGATTACTTAATATTTAAATTCTAATGTCTACATTTTATTGGGTGGTTATAAATATTTATATGTGTCAGAATCAATGTAAATTGACATGTTAGCATATGACTAATTAGTTTACGTTATCATGCATGTTCATACCTTGTTAGTTAAGCATTTGTTTTTTTTTTAATACACACATCGGATTTATTCGGGGAAGGATCGAGCAGCTCTAAAGTCCAAACGATTCCGATTATTCAACCTTGTTGCGAGAAATAGTTAATTAACATGTTAAAATCCGTTCTACTTATCTTTAGTTAGGAATATAACTGTCTACATTTCATCTTCTCAATACCCGATTCCTAACAAGATTGAGTGTTATCGTTAATTGTTGCTTTAAATAAATTGTAGGAAAAACTAATCAATTCAAAGAGATATATCATTGGAAATGAAAGTTTCAAGAAAACAAAATTTGAAATATTTAGAAATGTTTATTTCTCATAAATACTATAAAAAACCGAAAAAATAATTCCATAAAAGAAAATATTTTCACAATTGGGTTATTGGCTTAGACTTATATTTTATAAGTAGCTTATAACTTATTATTTATAAGCTTATTAAATTTTATTACGTGTTTGACTTAGCTTATTAGCTTATGGTAAAACTAAGAAAGAAAATCTTATATAAGCCCATAAGCCACAACATTTGAGCTTATGAAATCCCCCCTTAATAAGCCCATAAGCCTAAGCTCATAAGCTTAACCAAACACTTAAAAAAAGCTTATTAAAGTTACATAAGCTAATAAGCTAAAACAAACACCCCCTATATCTGCTTGCTTTAGTACGATCACTTGTTATTCTAGTTGAAAAAAACCATCCTAGTAATGCCAAACATTAGCAAATTATCGGTAGATCATTAGTGTAATCGCGGAAAAAGAATTACTCTAATGGTTCGCAAATAATCACTCTACAAAAGGCAAACCTAAACAAAATAACATACGCACATTTTTTTTTAATCCAAAATCAGTAACTCCTGAAAAATGGTCTGCTCGACCTTTACCATGATTTTTACAACAATGGTTATAAAGGACAAAACAAACACCCATAAAAAGAAGTTATGCGATTCAACTATACAAGCAACACATCCCGAATGTAGTTCAATTCTCGCATCATAAACCAAAAAGAGTATGGTTTAAAAATGAATGAAACTGTACAAACAAACAGATAAATGCATCACAAAGTTTACGAGATGCATAAAAAACAATCTATAGCAAATCCTCTGTATCTACCGAATTACCACCACAATATGTTAATATGTATATGTAAACTATGAACATATTCTTTTAGTCCATCTTATACGCCCAACCATGCTTTGCCAAATACGCTTCTACAGCTTCCTTGATTGCCAAATTTGGGATCAACTGTGACGGGAAAAGGGTTTCCCTTGTAATTGGATCAAACTTCCCCACCTATGCTTTGCCAAAACATGTCATTGTTTTAAAAATGGATAACATAAGAAAAACGAGTTTAAATATAATAAAATAAAATGACGTGTGATGGTTTTTTTGTACTAAGATTGCTTGTCTACTAGATAAAATACACAGTTTAGTACAATGACTGTTTTATCATTATCTATTATTAAATGTTTACATGGTATATGGTTAATTAGGGCTAAATGGGACAAACTAAAATATAACGGTGGAAAATAAGAGATTAGTATTTGACTTGAAGGAAAAAGTAGACATTTTGACCTCAAAAGTCAAATTCCTACGATGAAGTAAAAGAAGGTATTTGGGTTTATGTTGTGGAACTAATTATCCGAATAATCAGTTCGGATAAACAGAGTATGTTTCATAGCTCAAATAATCAGTTTTTGGGGGTACCTATTTACATATTTACCCTTTTTTTAACCTATATGGGAAACTTTTCTCCTGTTTCACAAAATGTCTTCATTTTTTCAAAAATAATGTCGTTTTTGGTTGGTCATTATTACAACTTCAATGCTGTGAGACTCAACATTATATTGCATTTGATTATCTTAAGTATATCAAATAATCACTTTCAATTCCACATCCAAACATCCCCTACAAGCTCACATTTGAAAGGAGTGTAAAAAGAAAATACAGGAGAAGAAATACCTTTTCTAGATGATCGAGAATGACAGCCCTTTCATAAGTTAAACCGCTTGGAGTAATAACAGGGTCACGAAATATGTCAAGTGTGATTTTGCAACAAAGATAGTCCGGTATCTGAAAAATTATACATGTGAGTTTAGTAAAAAATAAAAATAAACATTCTACATTAAATACGGAAATGTGAGAAACTAAAAACTCACGTCAGTTGGTGTGTCGTATTCTGCAGCTTTGCTGAATACTAAATTTAGAGCTGCTAACTGATCTGAAGTAGAATCAGTTGCCTCTTCATCAGTAACATCATGCAAATATTTTTCTTTTAACGCTATCTGACACGATTCTCTGTGGCATATAATAACAATTGGTAATATAGAAAACAACTAAAAAAACATTGTCGGGTATCTAGAAAGGTATCAAAAGAGAGTATATCTGGCAAATACACGAGTGAGTAACAGGTCAAAACAGTAACTTTATACGTGTCTTGTTTATATTCGAAACAAATATTGCCCTCAAATTTAAATTCTTCGATACATAACTAGTGGGTCAAATATAATTAAAGAAATTATAACTGTTGGTAATTTCAATTCTTCTATACATAATTAGTGTGTCACCAAAATTATATTTTTTTCAACAGTAATCTTATTTTTTGAATAAAACATTTTAGAAGGTTTATGCGTTAAGACTACACTTTGGGTATAGTTCTATCTCTAACAGGTTAGAGGGATCAAATAATGTCACCCGAAGTGTAGGTTCAATGCATAAATGCGTTGAAATTATCACCTCCAGCAGATGCGAATAATTTAAGATGAAACATACTCGAGATTTCGTAGATCCCAAGTCCGTTTGGTGGAATCACGCTCCCATTCTTGATATTTGGCTCTTGCTAGCTCCTGCCATATCTCCTCAACCATGTAACTATTGGGGTGTTCACCTCTTCCAAGATCCAAAGCCTACAAAGGAAGTAAAATAAGGTCAGAAGATAATGTTACAGATAATTGTCTCAACAATAATGCTTGTAAAACAGCAATATAATCGTAGTCATTGTTCCGACGTTACACAAGTACAATCATACAAAAAACGTTAAACTAGGTGGCAAATGGGTGGATGAGCGGATAAGGTAACAGGTTTGAGTTGTAATGTGTAGCTTTTTAGTATGGGACGGAATGAAATGTGTTGACACGCAGACAACTTTTTGTCTATTTCTTAAGTACCAATTGTAGATTATTAATGCATGAAATATGATTATACAAACTAACTTATTAATATAACAATCTCACTCTTTTTTATAAGCGATTTAGAAGGTTAAATAAATTGAAAGTAGACTTTGGCCAACTTTCAATCCGTTTTATGAGTTTCAGCGCATTTCCGTTTTAGTTAAAACTTTTATTTTACCCGTTTGAGACATAATTGGCACCTCTAATAATTGCAGGAAACAGTTATACAGCTAATGGCATGCATCACGAACTCATAAAGAGGTTAATAATTTAGAATAAGTTATACGCTACATTGAGAATGTCGAATTTTACTTGAACAACCAAGCAAAAACACCGACTTTCTTACTCTTGAAATCTGATATAAGCCGACTATGATTTTCCAAACAAAAAGACTGGTTGTTAAACAAGATAGGTTTGATCGGCTCTCCAATCATGTCAAATTTAATGTTTCACTCTACTTAATCAATCATATGCAAAATAATCAAATTAAGTATTCTAACTCCTACAGTCCTACATATAGACTTCCCTATAATAACTTGTATTCTAATAAAACGATTAAACCTAAAACTTGATCTAGATATATTCCGATCTACTATATAAATACCATTAGTACTTATATATTAATTATATAAGTAAGAATAATTAAGAATCTGGGTCGTAACAAATTATTTCCACCATTTCACAATCATGCTATACCTTCATTGCCATCACAAATCATTAAAAAAATATACATACCGACCGTAGAAGAACAATGATACTGTTTTTGGAGATTAGTCTACAAGGAATTTACAAAACAAATGAAAGTAAATTACATACCCTTTCCAGTGCTTTAATTCCTTCACCATATTTTTCCCTTTGTAGTAGTGCAAGCCCTAGCATGTAATGGCCCTGCCGTTCAAAAAGTATTTAGCCTTGTTAAAAATTGTAATCCCGATAATAAAGTACTCTACTCATCATTTCCTTTTTAATTATGTAAAACTTAAACCATGGCATTCATCTGATTAGAGTAAGTAGATACTTTTTAAGGAACTGTCTTATAAGATTTATATAACGAAATAGTATAGGTAAGAATAGAAGAATATGTAGGCTGCAAAAAAGAGGCAAAAGATACCCCATAAAACACTAGACGGATTTATGATTCCTGCTCATTCCAAAGAGAATCTATTCCTTATCTAACTTAGGTTTACTTTATCATCACACCTACGAATCATGAAAATTACTAATTTGCCAAAGTGGCTAAGTTATCAATGGTAATAATGAGATATATATATCAAAAAAGTAATCTGAAGATAGTTACTTGATGAGGTGTTCATTTCATCCCAAAATAACAATCTGTGAAAAAGCCATGTAGGTTTAAATACACACGACACACAAATAGAATATGTCTACTTTAAGCTCCGTCCATACCGCTACATGATTATCCTTGAACTTATGGGCTATAGAAACTTCTTAAAGTTCAAATGATTGGTTCTTCCTTCACAAAGATCAATATATGTAAAGCCAAAAGTAGAGAAATAGTGTTAGAATTATCAGAAAGGTCTATTAGGTTGTGTACTGCATTTAGGTATGCTTATAAAGTTTAAACGGTCCTGGTAAACTTATACTAACCAAATTTGGTAAATAGAACTTTCTTAGATAAACTGCTATTCTGAAAAACTACTATTTCTCGCATAAGATTGGTGCAAAAGTAACTAAATTAGTGGTCATGTTGTTTTCATCGCCTAAGAATGATTCTAAGTACCAAAAGCATACGTGAGCTCTTTTGGACAACGTGGGCTCTTTGAATTGCATAATTAAAAGATACCGTGTGTTGATGAGTCACGCTATACGTGAGCTCTTTTGGAATCTATATGTAAGGTATTTCCACCATTCTTTAAAGCATGTCCTTCATTATCATTTTTTATGCTCTTTCTGATACTTTTCATCCCAAAAATGTCTATCAACTTTAAGCACATTTTGACAACCATTGCAACCATAGTGAACAATATTAGTGTTTCATTCATAATGTGTCCTTCCCCCAGGTTCAGATGCTTAACTCAGCATCGTTATTAATTTCAATCTGAGTTGAAGCCTGATGCTAATTCCATCAAGATCCATACAGAACATAAATGCATAGTAGATGTCGTGCCAGTTATATTTTTTTTTAAATGTCCTGAAATCGTTTAAGTAGTTGCACAGCGATATGGAAAAATAGATGTGTAATGAGCTCCGTTCTCCTTATCAAAACCAAGTATACATAGAAAGGTAATTAATTTTGTTTAAAAACTCATATCAGAAATCTTTTTAATGTGCAAAATCTTTCATGGGAAATAGAAAAGCAACTTATGAGCTTAGTAAACACCAATAAGATGCTCAAGCTGCTTACGGTCATGCAACATCAATTTACAAATTCTAATTACTACAAAAAGAAAATTATGTTTCCATATATGACTATATTACGTTGCACATTCTACTTACTTAACTACATTCTCAAATAGAATAATTATAATGCACTATTCGAGCACGTCTTTCAGCTTGTTTAAGCCATGTATAAATGGCTACGCAATGAAAAGGATATAAAATCAATCCTCAAACAAGATGTCGCTAACTAAGATATCAAAACGAAACAATAAGCAATCGAATAGCACGTGATTTCAAAAACATAAACAGGGAGAGTATTAACCTTTACAGTTTTATGATCAAGTTGAACAGCCTTCAAACAATCCTCCTCAACTCTTACCCAATCACTACACGAAAAAACATAAGCAAACAAAATAAAATACTCAAGTCATTATCGAAAATCGACATCAAAGCCTAGTCACAATCAACTTTAAAATCACAAACCCTAACTATCACATACAAAAACAAAACTACATACTTTCGCTTGCGATGACATAACGCACGGTTAGTCCAATACACCGGAACCTTAGGACACAACGTAATCGCCTGAAATTAAAACAGGCATTTCATCAAACACCTTGTGTGCATAAAAATCAAACCAAAATTTAACCTAAATACACATCAAATAGTAAAATATTTATATACACATAAAATATAGATATAGATATATATATATATATATATATATATATATATATATATATATATATATATATATATATATATATATACCTCAGTATAAGCATCAATTGCAGCGCCTAATCTATTTTTTTTGAAATAAAGGTTTCCGTCTTGTTTAAGTTGTTCTGCTTGTTCCGCTGCTGAATTTATGCCTTTTGTCATTACTAATCGCCTTCTCACAGTGGCGGAGACGGTGGAAATTGGTGGTTTGACGACGGCGCGTGTGTGTAAATCGCCGTTGAATTTCTATTTGGTCCGTCAACGATGGTGTGAGATTACAATAAAAGAATAACGACTCAGTTGGTTATAGGGGTTCTTTACATTTTATTTCATTTTCATATAATTTTTTATAAATATAAATATTATTATATTATCCTATTGTTCAGTAAGAACGTTTTTGTTCCCAAACGAACCCTCCAATCTTCGTCCGAGATCTTATTTGAACAATAAGTTCCTCAAACTCGTTATAAAGGTAAAATATATTAATCGTCCAATCAATAAGAAGAAAAAAAAAATTAATACTTATGAATTATATTTTGGATGGAAAGTAATATGATAAACTTTAAGAAGCCACAACTCTTTTAACTATATAATGTAACTACATCGTATAGCTCCCCTTATGTAAATACATCTGAAATCAATAAGTAATATAGAAAAGACAATAATGTTATATAATAACAACTCCTTACTTATTTACTAAATATATAACTTTTATTTAAGTAAAAATTTAAATATATAACTTTTATTTAAGTAAAAATTATGAAGAATGAAATCTCAATAATTTAATACTAGTATTTTTAATTTTATTTTGTCAAATGAATAACCTCAAGTGTGATTGGATAACTATTTAATTGTAGTTTTCTAGTAATTACAAAAGCGTTGAATCTATTAAATTAATTCATTCATTTATGGTGCCTTTTAATTAAAATAATGACTAGTTTCTCAAATTATAAAATTATAATTTAAATTACTTTATTAAATAAATATATCAATATCGTAAATTTCATACCTACCCCATTTCATTAATTAATTAACCCTATTTTATTAGTTTCTATGAATTTTGATTTTGGCCCCTCCCCGTTTAGATTTTTTAACTCATGGTTCGGGAAGGCTAATTTTGACTGTGTTGTCAGGAAAGCTTGCTTGGACTTCAAAGGATATGAGGCTGTTGATTCTTTTCTCCTTTGCAAACTTAAGTTCATCAAAGTGGCATTAAAGAAATGGAGAGCGTCTGAGGTAGTTAAGGATTCGGCAGAATGTTTATTATTAAGATCTCGATTGGAATTTTTAGATAAAAAGAGTGAAGTGGCGGGATACTCAGCGGAGGAATTAGGGGAAAGGCAACATATCATATCGAAATTGCTTGATTTGGAGAATACGAAAAAGTTAGATATGAAGCAAAAGTCCAGAGTTAAATGGATCGTAGATGGGGATGAAAACTCGAGTTATTTTCATGGTCTGGTTCGTAATAAAAATCGGAAGAACAGGATCAATGGCCTTACGGTGAATGGAGAGTGGGTAAACAATCCGGATCTTATCAAAGGGGAGGTGGAAAGATTCTTCACCTCGAAATTTCAAGAGCAATGGAGTATCAGGCCTAAACTCTTAAGTAATCACTTCAGCAAAATCTCGATGGCTAGTAGGTCAGCTTTGGAGAGACCCTTTGTGATCGAAGAGATTAAAGGTGCTATTTGGGCTTGTGGGTCGGAAAAAGCCCCGGGACCTGACGGTTTCACCTTTAAATTTTTTAAACATTACTGGGATATTCTCAAAGAGGACATCGTGGCTTTCGTTAAATTTTTTGAAGTAAATGGTAAATTTTCTAACGGGTGTAATTCATCTTTCATATCCTTAGTGGCAAAAACCATGGACCCTATGTCTCTTAGCGACTATAGACCCATTAGTTTGATTGGAGCTCTTTCTAAAATCATCTCGAAATTGCTAGCTTTGAGGATTGAAACTGTCATAGGAGAATGTATCGAGGGTGTACAAACAGCTTTCATTAAGGGCAGAAGTATTCTTGAAGGTCCACTTATCGTGAATGAATTGTGCTCATGGGCAAAGTCAAAGAATAAAAAGATGTTACTTTTCAAAGCGGACTTTAATAAAGCCTTTGACTCGGTAAATTG
Source organism: Senecio squalidus (assembly GCA_910822075.1). Lineage (NCBI taxonomy): Eukaryota > Viridiplantae > Streptophyta > Magnoliopsida > Asterales > Asteraceae > Senecio > Senecio squalidus. The sequence goes on from CAJVGC010000508.1 coordinate 3,490,907, forward strand.
GGGTTTCCTTGACTCTATGATGGAACAAATGAATTTTGGTGTTAAATGGAGATCTTGGATTAACGGGAGTTTGAAGTCGGCAAAAGCTTCAGTCATAGTGAACGGAAGTCCCACTAAGGAATTCTATTTGGAAAAAGGAGTCCGTCAGGGAGACCCTCTATCTCCTTTCTTATTTATTTTAGCTATGGAGGGTCTTAATATCGCTATGAAGGAAGCGAGAAATAATAATCTCTTCCATGGTCTTAATATTCCTAGCTCTAACATCGTTATCTCACATTTATTTTATGCAGATGATGCTCTCTTTATAGGTGATTGGTCGAGAAGAAATATATCTAATCTTGCTAGAATCCTAAGGTGTTTCTATGTTTCATCGGGGCTGAAAGTAAATTTTAATAAATCGAAAGTTTTCGGTATTGGGGCGGATTACTTGGAGGTGAAAAACTGGTCAGGTCCTCTTGGGTGTGAACCGGCTTTACTCCCTTTTTCTTACCTTGGTATTCCGGTGGGGGCAAACATGAACCGCAAAGCGTCTTGGAAGCCGGTTTTGGATAACTTTACTTCCAAATTATCCTCGTGGAAAGCTTCTAATTTGAGTTTTGGAGGACGGTACACCTTGACTAAATCCGTTCTAGGTAGTATCCCTACTTATTTTCTTTCTATTTTTGCAGCTCCCATCAGCGTGGTTGAAGAACTCGAGAGAATTAGGAGGCAGTTTCTGTGGGGCGGGACTAACAACAAAAAACACATCTGCTGGGTTTCCTGGGAGAGAATATTGAGTCCAAAAGAAGTGGGTGGTTTGGGCCTCGGTTCCATTAGGGCTCTTAACATTGCTCTTATGGCTAAATGGTGGTTCCGGTTCAGAACTGAAGATTCCTCCTTTTGGGTTTCGGTGCTTAAAGGTCTCCATGCTTCGGTTAATGTGAGAAATGGTGGGATGGCGGCTGATAATAGGAGCGGTGTGTGGAAGTCGATATGTCGTCTTGAAGGTACTTTAAACAAGTTCGGAATATCAGGTGACAATATTATTAGGAGGAACAGAGAACGGAACGGATGGAGCTCGGATTTTGCGATCAATGGGGTTTTCTGCACCAAAGCTCTAAGAATCAGAGTCGATAGATCCAATCACTGGATTTGCGACGGGAGATTTATATGGAATAAAGCAGTCCCGATTAAAGTCTCTTGCTTTGTTTGGAGAGCTAAACTTAACCGAATTCCTTCTGCTGCAGCTTTGGAATACCGTGGCGTTTCGATTGATACTTCGGTCTGTAGCTCATGCATAAACGCCGAAGAAACTGGTGATCATTTGCTGGTGACCTGCCCTTTTGCTATTAATGTTTGGAATAAGATTCTTAAGTGGCTGAAATTGGAGATCACCTATTTCAAAACAGTTAAGGAGGTCGTAAATTGGATAGCTGATAGGGGGAGTGGATCTAAAAAGAAGACCATGTTACTTACGGCGATTTGTTATGGTGTGTTGTGGTGTATCTGGAAGGCGAGGAATGAAAGAATTTTCAACGGGACTATGTTATCCCCCGTTAAGGTGTTTCACAATATTGTATCTATTGTCTTTAGTTGGGTTAAGCATAGAATTGGCGTTGTCAATATCGTTTGGTCCATTTGGTTGTCGGACCCTTTCTCTTGTATGTAGTTATTTGGATGTTCTTGGTGTCCCGTTTTCCTAGCTTTTGCTAGGCGGGTTTGGTGGTTATATATATATTTGCCGTTTCCAAAAAAATGTAAAACCTAGTCCGATAAGAAAAATGTTTATAAATATACTTTTGTAAGTTGGTTGGTAGTTTTTAAACAAGTATTGACGAGTTTTAAAATTGCTTAACTTCTAATTAAAGTTTTTGAACAATATTTAGACATGTTTTGAAATGATTCATTTCTTACGTTTATAAGAATACTTTCAACAGAGATCCATGACGCCTTTGAAGGCTATTACGAGCCATTACATGGTGCGAAACTTTGATATTCAACATCATTACGAGCCATTGAATGTTGCTAAGCCTTATTCAACATTATAACGATGTAAAAACCTTGTTTGATATGATATAGCTTTTCGATGTAATAACAGAAAATGCTCTAACAGCGCCCTAAAATAACATTTTTCCGAAAACCCAAACATTTAAACCGGTTTTGGTCAAGCATTTTATGATCACCGGTTCTAGAAAGCTACATTTTGCAAATGTAGATTTCATAAACAACAAACATGATATCATAATCTGTGTAAATAATCCATTCGACACGAACAATTTCAAGAATATATCATAACAAAATTCAATATCTTGAAAAAAAACTACATGATTTCAAAACTTAAACAATCCAAAGTATATCAAAAAGCAAAAGAATGCTTCAAGAAACAAAACATAAGTAGGGCTACTTAGTTTACTCGTCTTCCTGGCTACGCAACCTGGCTAACTTGTTGGTCACAACAACATCCAACTGTGCTGCACGTTCAACAATCTCTTTCCTCTTGCGGGTTGATACATTGTGTGCAATCTCGGCACAGTAAGTTCTGAAATCATATTGATAACACAAAAATCGTTAGCAAAAAACATTTTTCAGAAAATTTTACATTATTTGACCAACAATATAACACATTTATTTTACTTAACAGAAACCATTACAAAAAATCAAATATTCGTTAACAAAATGATTTTATTTTATTGAAGTTTTTCAATGTAAAGGTTTATTACTATGTTACTCGAAAGCATTGTACCTGTTGTGCATCATGAGAACTTCAAGCTCCTTAGCATTGTGAACAACAAACTTCTTGAAACCATTAGGCAAGTAGTGACGGGTCTTCTTGTTTGATCCGTAACCAATGTTGGGCATAAGCGCAACACCTTTGAACTTTCGCCTCACACGGGAGTCAATACCCTTAGGTCTACGCCAGTTTTCCTGTCAAATAACATTAAAATCATATTAGATTTTCATATTACAAAAAAGTAAAATATTAGAAAAATAGATTGTAACTAAATGTACCTTGACGCATATTTTCCAGTCACTGTGGGGTCTCTTGAAATGCTTGGTACGCTTCTTGACGATCTTCTTATCAAGCTTAGGAACCGCCATTGCTTACCTTTGGAACAAAAATATGTTAAGTCAAGATAAATATATTCAAACTTTAACATCTCAGTATTTGATATTCTACACAACACAATAACATCTCAGTTTTCTGAAATAAAAACAGAGACGACAAAGATGTTACACGGAAATAATCTAGAAAAATTTTAGATACGTCTATTTTAATATAGCTTTCTAAACTGCTAAAAAGCTTTAACATAGTCATTTTATAACAAAAATACCTTTCAGGCAAACAATAATGATTTTTGACGAACAACGAAGAATTCTGGAAAAATATACCTATTTGGCAAAACAGTTTAAGTCTACTAAGTTAGAATATTTTAACAAACCAAAAATCAACATTTTCCGTCAAATATCTCTAATTTAAGGGGGTGTTTGTTTCGACTTATTAAACGGGCTTATGAGCTTATAGAATTTTTCATAAGCTCATAAGCTCATTTTTCCGGCTTATGAGCTTATGAAGCTGAGCTTATAGCTTATTTAAAGTCATAAGCTCAACTTAATAAGCTCATAAGCCGGTTATATAAGCCGAAACAAACACCCTCTAAGCCCATACAATTGATAAATTTTGTATAATGTATGAAAAAGTAATATTTTATAATTTTCTCAAAAACAATTAAGCACACAAAAATCACAAACCAGTTCAAAATTAATTTATTTACTATAAATTCCTGAAATCAATAATAACAATTACTAAGCATAAATTAATTTATAAAAACAAATTATACAAAAAAAAAATACATAAATATGCAATTAGATATACAAATAACGATTAAAAGATGTAAATTATTGATGAGAGAAGGAGGGATTAAAACCTGTAGACGGAAAATAAACGGCGGAGAAGTGGTGTGAGGAAAATGAGACTGAAACTAGGGTTTATACCAATTATGTGTGTATCTATATTCTGTATCTATAGATGGGCCTGGAATTACTTGGGCCGAATAGATTTGTTTCTCAAGCGTTATAAGACCCAAATTCTTTTTTTTCTTTTTGTAAAAAAATGATAAGTTTACATTGGTATTTTAGTCATTTCATTTTAGTCAACGGTAATATCTACGCTAAATATTTTCCACACAAAACTGTGTTTGCACTTTCAAAATTGTAGGAATCATGCTTACAATTTAGTTAAACCACGTGAACGATCTAAACAATTAACTCTTTCTTTAAAGGTAACCTTGTCATTATAATTTGTGTGGTTTTTATATGTGTGTTTTGGATTTTGGTGTTTGTGAGTTTAAATCGAATTTTCTAGTTTTAGTTTGTCATACAAATTATGCAAGTTGTTATTCTAACAACGTGCAATATATGTAGGACATCTTGAAAACTATATTTGATAGATGCGGTTACAAGTTCGGAATTATGGAGAAATTTATCGTCAAATGATTTATATACTTTACTTTAACTAAAAAGTACAACTTATAAACTCTAACTTAATACTACTACATAAATATCTCCAACTTAAATCTTGAACCTACAACACGACATTCTTTTCGCCCAGAAAGGTATCCAAATATGACATGTATAATGGCACCCACAAATGGTACTATGGTCGGAGACTTCTTATTTGGGCTAGAATAATACTTTGAGGCCATGGGTGTGACCAATGATGCATCCAACATTGGCATTCGCCCGCCTTCCTTCTAGAATATGTCACACTATGATTAGGGGTGTTATTCGGGTTAACCCGACCCTAATAAGGAAATTTCGGGTCGGGTCCAGTCGGGTTTTTATCAAGAAAAATTGACCCTAACCCGACCCTAATAAGGATTCGGGTTTTCGGGTTCGGGTCTCAGTTGGGTCGGGTTTAAGTCGGGTCGAATAATTCGGGTCCGGGTTTGGGATGCATAAAGAAATACACGCACACATACATATGCTCGTGGACGAAATTAATGTTCAATAACGAAAAGAAATCTTCATTTTCGTTTATGGTAGACTATAGTTAGAGAAAAAAAAATCACTTCATAAACATTCATGAAATGAAAAAGCATTTGCGGCGTGCAAGTTAAAAAAGTAAAAATAAGTAGCAGCACACTATTATTGATGGACTTTCTATTTGCATTTACAAAGCCCAAAACTAAAAATAAAAAGCCCAATAAAGGCTCAACCTACAATAGAAAAGAAAATATGACAGTAGGAAAAAGAAAGAAGGCAAAGTGACGGCTGTATAGTGATTGAATAGAGGGATGTGGGAATCTTCGAACAGAGATGGTAAAGAAATCTCGAACACAAGTTTCTAAAAACTCGAATACCAATCAGTTCAGGTGTAGTAATTTTATGTATTTTTGGACTTATTTTCGGGTTATTCGGGTCTAACCCGAACCCGCAATTTTTAATAAACCCAACCCTAACCCGACCCTATTAGTGATTTCGGGTGACTCGGGTCAACCCGATAGACCCGTTTTTCATGGACAACCCGACGAAACCCGACCCTAATTAGCATTTTCGAGTTCGGGTCCGGGTTTTTCGGGTCGGGTCGGTTCTTTTTCACACCCCTAACTATGATAGAGAAGGAAGCATACTAAGTTGTTACGGATCACATGCCTAATCAATATATGGCATCGATTCAAAGCGATATTATGGAACCATTTTGTTCCCTCCAACATAGGAGTAGAATGAAGAAGCAAACTCTTCATCATATCGGACACAAATAGGTACATGAGTAAATCACAAAATTGATGATATGTCACTTGAAATCAATGATCTTCGGAAGGGGAACCTCTTCACCCCAACATGATAAACCCAAACCGTCTAAAGCATTTTTCATATGAGACGGATCCCATTGGACGGGTAATGAAATTAAAGTTGATGGACTATTGTTTGTCGATATGATAAATAAAAACAAAGGTACACTATGACACTTATTAACACGAGAGCATCCCATAACTTTATAGATGTAGAAAAAGCTAAAAAGGTTTGGTACTTTGTATTGACACATAAATAACATAATCATATAAACAAGACATATATTTTGAGAATGACACGAGTATACGTTGCTGAATGGCGAGATAGTCTAAAATCAACGGTCACCAATTTAGATTCAAAGGGGAATAGAATTTATACGTCACATTTGTACGTTATGTTGTCTTCCTTAACAATAATCAAATCACCTGAAACTCCTTGAAAACGCTTGCTAGATTAAATGATATGGATTCTTTCTAATAGTTTCTAACATTTTCAAAGTGTTTTCGTTATAGTACCTAGAATATGTATAGAAAAATCATGTAATTTTTAGGTCCTAGAACATTCTAGATATATGTGATGCCTAATTGCCTATAAATAGTGGACTCAAAAGACCGAACATCAAACACAACAAAAGTAAGATGCACTTCATCGTGTAATACAACCATATTCATACCCGCTAAAAATAGTTTGTAACTACTAAATCCAACTTGCGAAAACCAACCTCCCTCTCCATGTCAATGTAAGAGTAACTTTCCGACCATAGAAGTATCACGCTAGATGGTCACAAAAATAGAGAATGCCATTAGTTATAAGCGACCATCAAACACAAGTAAGCATATTTTCACCCACTAAAGTTTTTTGTGACAACTACTAAAATCCATCTTGCATTATAAACAAAACCCGCTCTCCACGTCAATATATCATGCATTATAAACAAAACTCGCTCTCCACGTCAATATATCACGTATATATGTAATGCTAGATGTGTTATCAAACTTACCAGAAACATCGTTCTTTGGAACATCAGTTCAACTGCCACGCATGTAAAAGTCGTATCGAAGTAACATGTGCACAAAAGTAAAGTAAGTATCAGTTTTTTATATGCGGTTAAAGAGCTGGTCTGATCCTCCTATCTATCTACACCTTTCCCATCTACACAGAACCTGTTGATTCCCCGGCATCTAGAACCTGCTGCTTCCCCAGAATCTTCGCCAAAACCTTCCGCAACTTCATTAAAGTCGGTGTTTGAATGGCCCTGAACCTCTGAACTTCCAACTCCCCACTCTACAAAACACATAAAAAAAATTAGATTGATATAAAGTATATAAAAAGATGGCCAAATTCCACGTATATACTCATCAATCAATGAAATCAGGCAAAAGGATGTTATCACATAAACTTTTTATTGAATGAGAATAGAACAAGGATATTTACGAGAAAAGGTAAATTAAAGTTTACCTTGTTCTTGAAAGCGCCTATTAATACCAGCAAGATCGATACCGTATGCACTTTCGCTTTCATTAGTAGTGAGACTAGTGTTAGGGCTGCATTGACTTTCAGTAACTTGGCCTTTCCCTTTACAATCTCTAAAAAAACAGAAAGACATACAATAAGTTAAACTTGAAAAAAAGCTTAAATTAATATTTTAAATAATTACCTTCCGTAGGTAAGGGAAGTTCCTTGAGAAATATGTGACTGAAAGCTCGTGCAAGAAAAGGCCATAAGTCTAAAGTTTAAAATAAAAATCGTTTATAATACTCACAATGCATGTAATTTGATGTGTCTTTATTACTTTGTACTTGCCTTTTTAGAACAATATACGCATTTCACAATAATATCGAATGGGATCTTCGCTTTAGCAACCATTTTTACTGTAAAAAAACAAATCCATTGGCACTTGATTAATAACACAACAAATTTAATGCAAACACATTGGCACTTGATTAAAATGCAAATTCAAATAAGCATATCCACAACTAATTTGAAATAATAAATACAATATCTATTTCAAATAAGCATAAATACAATAAATACAGATCGAAGATATAACCGAATCAATAAAACGTGTATGCAAATTCAAATAACAACAATGTTCATAACATAATATCAAAATTGAGTTCAATAACAACATAATTCATCTTCCAAATCACAAATTAAACGTTTACAACAGCTACGGTTTAACTATATCACAGGTTTTTGTCAACTGTTTAGCGTATGAAATTTCCTTTCATCTTAATCTTTTTTTTCCAAAGTTTATTTGACATATAAAGAGGGTATGTTTTTCCATTGTCGTTAACACAAGCATTAAACTGGGGTCGTACAACAAACAACACTCTTTGATTGAGTCATTATCTCCATCTTTCAAAACCATATCTTAGAAGTAATTGGGTTCCAAAAAGACCACATGTCATTTTTGGAGAGAATTACCCAACTATGGTAATATCCTCTAATACGTCTCCCGTGCAACTCAGGGATTCGACACCTATAACGATACAACGGGCCACAATCATTTATGGAGAAGAAATTTTGGACACCAATCTTGTCTTTGGCTTCCAAGTTTTGACAAACCAACCATGGATATCTTGTGAAATTTTGAGGCAATCAATAACACGAACCACTTGAGATATGCTTCCGCGCCATCTATCAAATATCCAAAATGCCGTAAATTTGAACATAAAAACACTTACTAACAATTATTTATAGGGTTAAGGTCATTAATAATCACCGTACTTTTCAATTTGTAGCACTATAATCAACGAACTTATGAAAATCCTATTGTAATCAGCTTACTATGTTTTTACCTGTTAAAGTCAGAATTATGCAATTTGTTACCTGCTAGTCATCTTCTTCAGAAAAATTTCCGGTTACCGAGGTTTTCGGCAAATATTTCCCGAGGCACCATTTTTTCCGACGACTTAACTTAATTTTTTTTTTTCTTTCTTTTAACACGTCAAAATCCCAATTAAAATACAAATCGAAAGTTATAAACCATAATCAGTAAACATATTAATCGATCAATTATTCCATCAAAAAGTAGCAAAAGTTAAGAATAATTATAGTATGAAATTACAAGTTGAAGGGAGTAGAGATATATGATTACCTGTAAAAATTAAATGGAGATAGATTGAGAAACCAAAAAAGTTATGGAATGGTTTTAGTTTGCACTGTATTTATACTTTTCTTCAATTTTATTATTTTATTTTAAAAGAGTTCAAAAACTAACTTTACTTTCAAATGAAGGGTTAGGAAATCAACCCTTGTCCACATCAGAATTTGTTTTCTATTATTCTTTTAGCTTTTTTCATTTGAAAATTTAATTCTTATTATACTTTTTTTCCACTTGTTATTTATATTATCATATTTTTATCTTTGTTTTAACTTTTAAGTAATATAAAAGCGACTTTTAACCAACAATCAAAATTATATAATTTAAAATCTTCGCCGCAACTCGCAAGTAACGAACATAAAATAACAAAGATTAAAGCGGACTCAAAATAGAAATATCCTCCACGTCACAAGGCGCGGATTTGATTAACCTTGTTCTTATCATTTTCTGAATTTAGATGTTTAATAACCATAAATTATTTATGCAGTTGTAATAATTATAACACCAGATTAAATAACAAAATTTCACATACTTCAGAAGTTGAACAAATCAAACATTCGGGGTTACGTACACAATTTCAAGACACCCATTACACGACTAATCATCCTCGAAAGCCAGTAATCATCATCGGTTACTATGTGAATACGTTATGAGAGAAACCGCATATATAAGATAATGTGGATATCATAATGAACTTACTCCAAATTTCAGCAATTATTAGTGGATTAATCTTGTAATTTGAGCTTAAAATTGTTCAAAACAACAAAGAGTCACACAATGTGTCGAGGGTTTTTGATAAATCTACTGCCATTCGCGATGTATAATCGTTCTGATCTAATTCCTTTTCTAAAAGGTAGTTCTACAAAACGTTTTTACATTTTAGTAGGTTTTGATGAGGTAGTCAAGAAAACAATTAGTATTCTAATAATGGAAGTAGCTAACACCAACTTGGTTCAACCCACGCCCGAGGGCGGATACTATGTTTAGTTCCGTAGAAATCTGGGAAACTTTCTTCAATGTTTCTGCCATTGAATGTGTGATACATGCGGGTTTCAAAAGAATAGAAAACTATCTTCCCGTTCTTTGAATGTAGAGGAAAGTAGATCTTGTTCTCCATTTCTCGTGTTTTAGCTTCAATGCATAGACACATTGTACCACAAATAAAAATCGTGTGTCTTCCTAAACCATTTATTTCCTCACATTTAGAATCATTCAACTTAAATACCTCGATAGATTTTCCAGTATCGCCCACAATAACTTGTAAAAGATGTTGATCACATTTTACTAAAAAATATTGTGCCAAAGATCTACAACAATCACCTTTTCCTTTTGGGGCTTCGGCTAGAACTTGTCCCCAAGAGTAATCTTCTTCGCGTATATCTCGGAAAACATCAATTCCACCATCATTAACCAAGGTATAAAGATCCTTGCCATGAAATGTTGGAAAACGGAAAGAATATGGATCACCGTTGAGAAAATTGAGTGATATCTGAAGCCAAGATGGTTCACGAGCTACAAAGTGGATTAAAACATTAAATCCATACGATTCACATTCACCAAGTCCAACAACCATACAATCAGGGGAAGTAGGCGGTCCGGAGAAACAAAAGGTTTCTAAACAAGGCGCATGTGGAAGTTCCTGGATCTCACTTGTGAACGGGTTAAAGAACATTAGAGGTCCCATATGTATATGTATCAGCAACCACCCATACATTGAATAGTGTATTCGCATATAACCAACCAGTTCTCGAGGTGTTTTTGTAAAGTATTTGTCACCAAACATTGGATCTATAAAAGTGATAATGCCTTTATTTTTATCGAACTCCATCAACCACGGTGAACCTAGTGAATATTTCTGCAGTCGTGATCTCCTTATTGCACTTTCGTGACTGCATTGAATAATAGGTGCTGCTAAGTGACATTTTTTGCACGTAGCACGAAATTTGAGGTATTCAACACCAAGACAAAACTCCATTATCGTCATTAAAAGGTCACAAGGGATATCGAGTAGATGTGATTCAATATTCTCATCATGCCGTTCAATCCTTGTGTTATCAACAATATCATCTTCTTGTTTTTTACATTTGATTTCTCCGTCATCACCTTGTAACCTGCACAACAAATGAACTTAACAAATGATTTTCCTATCAAGATGAGTAAAGTCTGATCACTATAGTCTTAAAAAATACGCCAAACATAATGTTGGTAACTCAAATGACAAAAATAGTAAAAATGATTTTCCTTCGTTTTTTAGAAGAGAAATTTGGGTCAACAAATAAGCAGAAGTTAATAAAAAGCAATACCTGCATTCTAACAACGACACATGGGTTGTTGCGACTAGACCAGGGAAAGGAGATAGAGAGACGGTTTTATCTTTGACATTATAAGAGTGTATTTCTTTTCCCATATCGTCAAGAATGTGTATATAACCCCCTAACTCGGTGGCAACTGAAGGGTTGTAAAATAATGAGCCTTCACAACGAAAATCCAAGAAAAATATAGCGTCTTTGAGGTCTTCCATTTCCTCCCACATCATACTAGTCATATTGAGTTTATATAAAAATACAACACTAATTGTTTTCTTGGCTACCTCATCAAAACCAACAAAAAAGTAGAACAGATCTGTAGAAGTACCTTTCAGAAAGGGATATAGATCAGAACGGTGATACCTGGATGGAAATGGGCGTTCCGCAAATGTCAATAATTTCACGAAAGCTTGTGTATCCAGAAATTCAATATCAATCTGTATGACATTATGGTTCTCAGAATGCAAGGCGTATAGTTTACCACGGAAACAAGTTGAGCAACGTAAGAAATCATTGTCACCGGTTCTTGTCAACTGTTTTGCGTATGAAATTTTCTTCCATCTTAATCTTTTTTTTCCAAAGTCTAGCTGACATATAAAGAGGGTATGTTTTTCCATTGTCGTTAACACAAGCATTAAACTGGGGTCGTACAACAAACAACACTCTTTGATTGAGTCATTATCTCCATCTTTCAAAACCAAAGGGGGGAGACGTATGATCTTAGAAGTAATTGGGTTCCAAAGAGACCACATGTCATTTTTGGAGAGAATTACCCAACTATGGTAATATCCTCTAATACGTCTCCCGTTCAACTCAGGGATTCGACACCTATAACGATACAACGGGCCACAATCATTTATGGAGTAGAAATTTTGGACACCAATCTTGTCTTTGGCTTCCAAGTTTTGACAAACCAACCATGGATATCTTGCGAAATTTTGAGGCAATCGATAACACGAACCACTTGAAATATGTTTCCGCACCATCTATCAAATATACAAAATGCCGAAAACTTGAACATAAAAACACTTACTAACAATTATTTATAGGGTTAAGGTCATTAATAATCACCGTACTTTTCAATTTGTAGCACTATAATCAACGAACTTATGAAAATCCTATTTTAATCAACTTACTATGTTTTTACCTATTAAAGTAACTTGTTACCTGCTAGTCATTTTCTTCAGGAAATTTTCCGGTTACCGAGGTTTCCAGCAAACATTTTCCGGCGGCACCATTTTTTCCAGCGACTTAACTTACTTTTTTTTCGTTTTTTTTTTTTTTTTTTTTTTTTTTCGTTTTTTATCCGTAAATATAAAGCTTTGAACACCCAAACTTTATTTGGGTTTGAGATTTAACCCATAATGTTTTTACAAACTAAAAAATACATATTTAGGGGGTTTTTGTTTCGGCTTATGTAACGGCCTTATTAGCTTATGTAAATTTTGATAAGCTCATAAGCCCAACTTTTCCGGCTTATGAGCTTATCAACTTGAGCTTATGGCTTATTTAAGTTCATAAGCTCAGGTTGATAGGCTAATAATCCGGAAATACATAAGCCGAAACAAACAACCCCTTAGTTTGAACTCATCTACCAGATGTTTTGGTTAAGAAATCTCATACTTGTTAAAAGAGTAAAATCAAACAAAATCTTGTTTAACTTGACAGTTTCAATTTCTAATTAAGAATCGGATGTCATATTCAGCAAATCAAAACTCAAATTTCAAACTTATACTAATTTAACACGTCAAAATCACAATTAAAATACAAATCCAAAGTTATAAAACAGAAAACAAAAGTAGCAAAAATTAAGAATAATTATAGTATGAAATTACAAGTTGAAGAGAGTAGAGATATATGATTACCTGTAAGAATTAAATGGAAACCAAAAAAGTTAGGGCTCTTTTGTGTGAAGAAGAAGGTGAATTTCGAATGGTTTTAGTTTCCATTGTATTTATACTTTTCTCCAATTTTATTATTTTATTTCAAAAAAGTTCAAAAACTAACTTTACAAAATTGATCCTTTAAAAGAATAGAAAGAAAAAGAAATAAAAATGTTTATCTTTATAACCGGTTAATAAACGACGTAGCATGTAACCAGTTATAAAGTTGAAATTGTTTTTGATATTGGAACGAAAAAATAAAATACGTTGATTATTATATGGGTTTTTATACACCGTTGATTATAGTGATACAAATTAAAAAAGTACGTTGATTATTAATCATCTTAACTTTATATATTACCATGTGTTTTAAATGCAAAAAAAACAAAGTCAATATTAAGATAAAGTGAGACATAATTTTAAATGATTATGATTAATTTTACATTTCATCTAATGGATATAAATAAATAAATATTTTATCTTTTATTCACTCATCTATCACAATAAATATATATAATTTAGATATATAATTTTTCACTTATCACATGCTTTAGCCACACACATTGAGACGTTCAACACATAGCAGATCACAGGATTAGAAAAAACTCATCAAAATTTATGCATATAAGTTGCGAGTTTAGGTTCCGTCAAAGATAAACTAAAATTATTGTAAATTGTTGTATATAATAAAATAAAAAATAGAATACTATTATACAAGTTTTTATATCAAACGTAGTTACACTTAAAAAATGTCATGTATGCCTTTACCCAAAAGAAACATATTGAACATAAAAATAAATGAGATTCAAAATTAGTAATGATCTTAATCGTTTTCAAACAATTTAAATCAGCAAACTAAATACTTTCCTAAACGATTTCATGTAATATATTCTTTGAATTTTTGCTAAAAAAAAATATAATTAAATGTTATTATAGATATTTGATTAACGATAAAATTACTTTTATTAGTTACGTGTCATAAGCAAATGACCGTATCGTAAAATAATTGTTAACAAATTTCATATTTCGTCTCTAAATTAATGTGAATTAAGATTTTAAAACAAATAACGTAATTAATTTTCTTAAATATACGAGTGTCAATTGATACAATTCAATAGTTTAAGATAAAACATAGAGACTATTAATGTTTGTTTCGGCTTATATAACCGACTTATGAGCTTATATATAACTTTTCATAAACTTATAAGCCCATTTTTTCGGCTTATGAGCTTATTAAGTTGAGCTTATAACTTTAAATAAGCCATAAACTCAACTTCATAAATCGAAAAAAATAAGCTTATAAAAATTTACGTAAACTTATAAACCCGTTTAATAAGCCGTAACAAACTCACCCATGATCTTCCTTTTTCAACACATAAAAACAACCTTTATGTAGAGCAACAAAAAAGCTATTTATGTCCCAATTCTTCATCAACTTCCCACACACCATTTCCACGCCACCACACTCCACCGGAAAACCACTCACCATGGCAGTTAACCACCGTCAATCACCGCTACTCCTCCTCATACTCCTCCTAATCACACCAACCCATTCTTTCAACTGCTCACAACAACTAACTAACGGCAACAACCTCTACACTAACTGCACAAACTTACCAACACTAAACTCATCTCTCCATTGGACTCATGTTTCGAAAACATCTTCGCTTTTAATCGCATTCGTCGCTCCACCGGTGAAACCCGATGGATGGATCGCGTGGGGGATTAATCCCACGAGAATTGGCATGGTTGGTTCTCAAGCGTTGATCGCGTTTAAGGATTCGAATGGTTCGATGGTTGTTAAAACGTATAATATTAAGTCATATTCCGATATCATTGAAGGTAAAATGTGCGACCGTTCAGGGCCTTAACATTTGTTATCGTGTGATATTATTTGTTGTTACTTTAATGACATTTTTTAAATTTTAATTTTTTTTTTAACCAATTGTCTAGCTAAGTTATTATTTATTTATTTATTTTTTGGTTACTTTTATGTCTTTATTTTAACATTTTAAATATTTTTTTTCCTAGGACCTTTGTCGTTTGAAGTTACGGATCCCAAGGCGGAATATAGCGCGGGGACGATGAAAATCTACGCGACGGTGAAGTTACCGACAACAATGACGGAGGTGAATCATGTATGGCAAGTAGGTGGTTCGGTGATGGGTGGAATGCCGATGAAACATGAATTTCAGCCGGAAAATTTGCAATCGAAAGAGAAATTAGTATTGCGATTAGCGAAAAATGTACCAAGTAATGTTACAAGTGGACATATTGGTAGTCCGGTTATTGCACCAAGCCCTAGTACTAGTTCTTGTTCTAAAAACACTATTATGTATGTGTGTTTTATCGTTATGATTGCCGGTTTGATCTCTAGTTAGAAGTTAAAACAAACATTAAGCCAATTTTAGGTGTTTTTCGCGTAATTTTAGTGTCTTATGATCGACATCTTTATATTTGAAGTAAGAAAAAATTCGGTTTTATATATTTTTGTTTTGTTGGTGTTTATTTTGGGTAGTATTTATCAAGGTTTTAAATAACGTACCATGACGGCGCCAATGCGCGGGTGAGAAATTACGAAAACATGCAAGACGTGTTTGTTAGGCGTGGCGGCAAAAAAACGTGGTATGGCGCGTCTTAACGCGAGTTTTTTGTAACGCGTTTTGAAAAAAAAAATTAAAAAAAAAAATAATTTTTTTTTTAAAAATAGTTAAAATATGCTATAAAAATCATTTGATTGTAAATTTGTGACTATATCGTAAAATATATATACTTAAATGTCAAACATATTTTTTGATAATTTATTGGTATTTATATAACTTAATAATAGTAAATATATATATATATATATATATATATATATATATATATATATATATATATATATATATATATATATATATATATAAAAGTATATATAAAATTATAAAATATATTAAATTCTTTTGCCGTCTTGTTACGCTTTGAAAACACTATGTCCCGCAATTTCTTGCAAAATTTGAAGCTTACTCATACCGTCACGTCACAAACTTTTGCGTTTATTCAACATTTTAATTTTTAAAAGGTCCCAACATCATAATGTCATGATTTGGTCAAAGGAGTAAATACCCGTATGGCCGTATGGCCAGTAGTCCCACTACTCACCCACACCTTATTTATTGAAGACACATTTTAATTTTTGTCACATTTTTTTTTATAGAAAAGTTTTAAATCACTTATTTTAGTTTAGAAGGTTATATAAGATTTTTGTTATAGTTGATTGTTTATCACAATTTCGTCATGACTCATGACATTTAAGACATTATATTGTTGTCAATGACGAAATTTTTCACATATAGCTAACTTTCGAGAGATATGATGTAATGTTTAAAGTTAAAGCCGGGATCTATAGTTTTTGTACTAGACTTAAGACCGAAATATTTAATTTACTCGTAGGACATGTCCTAGAACATGTGTTTTTAATTTACTTGCTTGTTGAAACTTGAAAAGTATAGCATTATTTACTACTTTATAAATATATTTTTTTTAGAGGTAAACAATACATTTATGTTGATGCAATAGTAATAAATTTAAACAAAATAAGCGAAACATAACATGTTTTCCTTTCATCTTTTTATGTTATGCATAAAGTGAGTTAAAGACGAGACCGAGCAATCTAAATACGTCGGGGAACATCTCAACGAACGTGTTTCAACATACTTTATGATCACTTTGCTTTATCTCGGATTCTGTATTTCATGACCTTTCTCGTGACTAGACTTGCTAATAACAAGCGGTAGAGCTTTGTATTGCATTGATCAAGATTAACCTTAGATGGAAAATACATATGGCTAGTCGCACTCAAAGTAGCAATTTGTGGAAAATAATTTCATTCGATGCTTGGTTACTGTTTCACCCAACTCTATTGTTAAAAAAGTTCGTTTAATGTATATACACATCAATACGTACATACACCATTTCCAAGTTCGGATCCACAACTACTTAGTTGATGAGATATCTTATAAGAGTATATTACCAAAATAATCACCTATTACTTACACTTTACAAAAATAATCACCTAATTCGTAACGGATTTCTCGCGACATTTTTTTCGTCGCGAAAGTACACATATTTTAATCAGACCAATAAAAATTCGACACGTTGTCGCGACACTATTCATTTCTCGCGTCAATATTCATTTTCGCGACGACGTGTGTGATTTTTATTTGTCTTATTTTGTTTTATGTACTTCTCGCGACGATAAAGTATCGTGAGAAATTCTTCGCGAATTAGGTGATTATTTTTGTAAAGTGTAAATGATAGGTGATTATTCGGGCGATTAATTCTGTTTTATAAATGTACATCTTAGATACCGCTAAGCAAATAATGTTTTTTTTTTATCAAAGAAAAAGTAATTACAAGATGGATGTGATATGCCAACAACAATGTCTCAACAAGGATCCAATGCTCAATCATAAAGAATCCACCCTAATCAAGATTTAGTACCACATGTTTCACAAAGATCAAACATTAAAAGTTTGTTCTAATTATAAAGTTTCCTTGACTAAGCAGGCTAATCATCCCATCTAGTTTTTAAGAAACTCGTTAGTCGTTAACTAAGTTATATGAAAAGAATTAGGTCAAGAGTTCAAAACTTTACTGAACTTTTAACTGCTTTGTTACGTGATTTGACTTTCCATACCGGTAGTGAATCTAATAGACGGACTATAAAGTGGGATCGTAAGTATTTTATTTCTTTAAATGTAAATACAAATCTTTTCTTATTAATTTATAAATTCACAATAGAAAGCCGTACAAATTCAATAAAGTAACATATGTTACTTTTACACCACTCCATCATATATAGGGTAAAGTCACAAAATTAATGCTATGTTACCCATAACTCTTTTACACTTTGACTTCACGTCAGCAAAAAAATATTTATTACTTTATAAAGTGATTACTGAATGAATATTATCAACAACTTGTATGGTTTTCACGTCAGCAAAAAAATATTTATTACTTTACAAAGTGATTACCGAATGAATATTATCAACGAACTGGAAGTTTGGTACATAGCATGAACTTTTGAAATAAGATATTGACGAAGTTATTTTGATAAAGTTTAATATTTACTGTATTATAAAGCATAATCTTTTTATTTAAAAGTTAAAAACTTTAAGTAAAGTTGAATTATTATTATACCCTTATAACTATAAATTTAATACATCTATCATAAAAAAGGAAAATAGTTTAATCAAATTAAACATTCATGTACACTTTAATTTAAATTTTAAATGTGTGTTAGCATTTTCGTTCCATCAATTTTTATAAAATGTACGTTTTTTAATTTAATTAAACTCTTTGCTAAATTAAATCCATCAATGTTATACTATTAAACAATGCCTTTTTGATGTGATATCTCACTTTCACATAATCCTTTATTGACATCGACAATCTTCGTTTTTTATATATATAATTTCTTTTATAACCCTCATTGATATTTTTGTGTAGATTCAAACAAAGAGTAAACTCAATAGAAAAACACTATAAGAAAAAGCTCATTTTCTAACAGCAAAATCCGATGGATGAATAATTGTATGTATTATTTTGTTTTTTAATACTAATTATAGTGTACGCTAACAAATTTTACCCGATTTCAATTATAAAAGGAAAAAGTATGATAAAATTTGATGTTCGTAAAGGTTTTTTTTTCTTACATATTTTACTAGCATTTGATTATACAATATTAGATTTGTTGTTGTGTGAACAAAAAAAAAAACATAACATGAAAAAGGGTGTTGATAGAGGCACCCCCCTAAACCATTTTTCGGTTATCAACACCCCCCAATGGTCACATCATTATTACTAACTAGATTATTACCCCGCGATAGCGCGGATAAAGATAAAGTTTGACTCGTAAATTTTTGTTTCTGTAGATTTTAAGTTATTATGAGAAGATAATGTCATACGTATAATAACATATATACGTTTACGTTTATACCTATGTTGCTTATAGTTAAAATAATATATATACTTTTACGTTTATATACCTGTTTTAATATTTTTATGAGGAGATTTTAGAATAACAATATGGTACATCATAGTCTAAATTGAACGATTTATAAGTAAAATAAACTTATGTTTTTTTATTTCAGTGGAGATGTAATTGAAAGAAAAAATGTAATTATGTATTGGAAGAGGGTGTAAAATAGAAATAGTCTTTGATGACATCATCATTCTGATCTAACGGCTGAAATCAAAGAAGTTAACTCATCAAATGGACCTTACTTCGCCATTTGACATTTAAGGCCCCTCTTTTATTACATATTAAAGATTAAAGATATAATTTTTTTTTTCTAATTTTAGATATCAAAAGTATATAATTGTTTATTTATTATTTACATATCGTATTTTATTTATTTAAAATTTAAAGATATATTTGTTTTATAACTTTTTATTTTTTTGTATATTAAAGATTTTTTTAATAGGTTTAAACTCGTGTTTTAATAAGTAAAACAATTAAATTTTATCAATTACAACTTTATATTTATTAATGTTTATTATAATTCAAATATACATGTTAATTTTAAATAATTAATATTTATTTTTTATACGTTAAGAAATATATTTAACACGTTTTAACCTGTGTAAAGTAAAATAATAATTTACGATTTTATTTTATTAGATTTTATTAATAGTTTGTTTATTTAAAATTATTTTAGCATAACTTTCTATATAAAATAAAATTTACAAACAAAAATAACTAATAAACTAATATATAATTATAAGATTTTGAATATAAAATAAAATAAAACTAAAAAAAATATATATAAAAATTAATAATAATAATAATTAAAAAAAAGGGGGGGTGTAGATAGCCATGTTGGGGGGGGGGGGGGGTGAGGTTATCCTACCCCCATGAAAAAATATCGGTTCGGGATCGGGTTTTCGGGTTTGTGTAACATCCTAGTTTCGGATAAAGAATATTTTATAGATATATGTTATGTTTTAGTGTTTAAAAGAAATTAGAAATGGAGAAGGACTAACTTTGTAAGAGAAATAGTTAACCTTGGTTAGAAAGGAGTTACATTGTTAACTATTATGGTTAAGTAAGTAATTTAATAAAGTCTTGAAAGATGAGGGACCAAGGGAGTAATTTTAGAGAAAAAGATATGAGGTGGTGAAAGGTGTCATTTCTAGAATTTACTATGTGTTTATGTGTGTGTATGTGACGGTGTAAAGAGAAAGAAAGGAAGAAGAAAGATCAAATTGAAGCTAAATAATAAGGAATTCATCAATTAAAGTGAAGATTAAGAGTGTAAGAACCCTAATCTTGGTTCTAATGGAAGAAAAATGAGGTATGATTATATACTTTAAGTTAATTGATGAAATTGAGTTTATATTATGTGTTATAACATCATTTAGATGTTTAATTTGAAGATAGAAATGGTTAATTTGGTTAATTTAGATGTTTGATTATTTTGGGGATAATCATGAAAGTTGAAGAATTGTTAGAATTAAGCCTTGTTTATATGTTATTTGATGATTAATAATATATATAAAGGTTTAGAAGATTGAAAGATTTATGTATATGAAATTTTATAAGATTTCATGTTTTAGCTTAAATGGGTGAAAAGATGAATTGTTATGTAGAAATGTTTATTATTATGAGAATGATTTAGAATGAAAGAACTTATGTTAAGAATGATTATTATCATGTTTATGATAGAAAAGATAAGTAAAATGTACTTGGATATGTATTTGAGGAAAATGGTGTTAAGTATGTAATGTTAATTGCCAAACGGGTCATGTGACCCGTGAAGAAGTGGCAAATGGGTAAGAGATGGTTAGAAGGAAGAAGACATTACTTGTAATATGTTGTTTGTGTTTGATGTAATGTGTTTAAAGAGTTAAAATGCTTATTTGTGCATTAGAGAGTTAAATGGGTCAAAAGACCCAAGGAGTGGCAAGTTGGGTAGAATTTGCCATAGGTGTTAGAAAGTGTTAGAAAGAGTTAGAAATAGTTAGAAAGAGTTGTAATGAGAATAATACATATGTTTATATGTATGTAAGATATATTGAAAGAAAGAATTGTGTTTGGTTGTAGAAACGCAAATTTGGAGAAGAAGAATAAAAGGAAGAGCTTTTATATGTTGTAGCTTAATCCGACTTCAAGGTGAGTATACGAAGCTTTTAATATATGTTGAATGTTTATATTTGTATGTAAATGTATTGGAGAGTTGATTTATATACTAGTTATATATATGGTTGAGTTGTTAGAAGAAATGAGAACTAGAAGTGCCGTAAACTAACGTGTAAGTGCAGGAAAGTATCAAAACGGAAGTCACCCCTGCTACTAGCCCAGTTGCGCCGCAACTGATGTGTGTTGCGCCGCAACTGGCAATCAGTAGCCAAGGGTGATTTCCAGAATGCTTAGTTGCGGAGCAACTGTTTGAGTTGCGGAGCAACTAGTGCCTAGATCAGTTTTTAGTAAGTTTTAAGGTAGTTTAAGTATGGGAATGATATCCTAACATATTATTATGTTAAAGAAGAATAGAGAAGACATTTATATGTCGAGAAGAAGTAGAATCAATTTCACATATCGCGAGGGTATTTATACGACTTTGATAGTCGGAAAGAATTAAGAACCAACTTTATATAGTTGGAAGAAGAGAAAGATGAGACTTTAATTAGTCTTAGTATATTTTGCAGTCAATGATAAAGTTATATTATTTTAGTATATAACGAGAATTAAACCGTAGAGGCCTTGTTATGGTTGTTATTTATATTACGGTGGTTATTCATGTTATGGTTGTTTGTGTTATGATTATTTATGTTATAATTTGTTATAATGAAAAGAAGTTGATTTTAAATAGTCGAGAAGAAGTAGCATCAACTTTACATACCGAGAGGGTATGTATAAGTGATAGATATGACAATTTGATTGTCGAGTGAAGAGATAGAATATGAATGGGTTGATGACCCGAGTTAATAGATTGTTAATAGAAAGAGATAGAATATAAATGGGTTAATGACCCGAACTAGTAGATCGTTTGTAGAATTGGGTCGTGAGACCTTTATTGTTGAGAATGTTTAATAAATGTGAATGAAAAGATATGTAGTTAGATGGGTTATGAAGTTAATGAGTTGAATACATGATGTGAACTCATTGGTTACGCGTACATATGTGTATGTAAATATTCGTTATTGTTGTTCGAATAATATTTTGAGATATATATATATATATATATATATATATATATATATATGTTATAATTGAGTCTTGATGATTAGAAGAATTTTATGTGTATGAAGTATATTATAAATTGTTATAAGAAAAGAATGGTTAGATGATTATCGGAAAAGAAAAGAGGTCGACTTTCATTGTCGTGAAGAAGTAGCTTTAACTTTACATACCGCGAGGGTATGTATAAGTGATAGATACGACATTTAGTTGTCGGGAAAGAGAAGAAGAGATATATACGACATTTAGTTGTCGGGAAAGAGAAGAAGAGATAGATACGACATTTAGTTGTCGGGAAAGAGAAGAAGAGATAGATACGACATTTAGTTGTCGGGAAAGAGAAGAGATAGATACGACATTTAGTTGTCGGGAAAGAGAAGAAGAGATAGATACGACATTTAGTTGTCGGGAAAGAGAAGAGATAGATACGACATTTAGTTGTCGGGAAAAAAGATAGATACGACATTTAGTTGTCGGGAAAGAGAAGAAGAGATAGATACGACATTTAGTTGTCGGGAAAGAGAAGAAGAGATGTATACGACATTTAGTTGTCGGGAAAGAGAAGAAGAGATAGATACGACATTTAGTTGTCGGGAAAGAGAAGAAGAGATAGATACGACATTTAGTTGTCGGGAAAGAGAAGAGATAGATACGACATTTAGTTGTCGGGAAAGAGAAGAAGAGATAGATACGACATTTAGTTGTCGGGAAAGAGAAGAAGAGATAGATACGACATTTAGTTGTCGGGAAAGAGAAGAAGAGATAGATACGACATTTAGTTGTCGGGAAAGAGAAGAAGAGTTAGATACGACATTTAATTGTCGGGAAAGAGAAGAAGTGTTAGATACGACAATGTGATTGTCGGGAAGAGAAAAGAAGTAATTGTATAGAAAGAAAGAAAGAATAGATTTTTAAAGTAGTCGTGTTAGATGTAATTAACATAATCGTAAGGTATACTCACTAGCTTAACGCTAATATATTATGTTAATTGTATGTTTTGTAGGTAATTGAGTTTTATGGCAAGGCAAGCTAAAGAAGAAGGGAAGGGGACCGTTGTAGAGATTAAATGTTTTATAAAAATGATTTTATAAGAGCTTCCGCTCCAAATTGTAAAATGAGATGTTAACGGATATTTGTCGTTGACTAAAGAGATGAAATGGTAACACCGTAGAATATTAATTATATGTTTATAAAAAAAAAAAAATAGAGTGTATTTGGTTCCGGGTGTTACAAGTTGGTATCAGAGCCTTGACTTGTGTGAGTCGAGTATCTGGTCAATACTTGAACCCAAGTTGAGGCTTTGTAATGTAAGATCATTGGGGAAGAAGCTTGCCTTGCGGAGAAGAGAAGAGTAAGTAAAGTTTTTGTAAGTGGAGTAAGATTTATTGTTAGAAATTGATAATGCTCTAATTTAAGATATGCAATATTAAGTATTGCGTGTACATGAGTTTGATAGTTAACGTGTGACCAACGTTTATTTTGAATATGTTATTTGAGAGTATATCCGTTATGGTTGATGAATGTTAGAAGAATGGCACGTAAGGTTAGAAAGTATATGCTAGAAGTATATGCTATAATTATAATTGCGTATATTATAATTTTTATATTTTGTTAGTAGAATTTGAGAAAGAAGAAGTAGTCGTTATAAAGAATGAGATAGAATTGGATGTTTAGCAATGATGGCTAATGAAATTAGCCAAGCTTCTAGAAAGATAATGTTATTTTTATATGAAGATGATTAGAGAAAATGATTTAGAACTTTCCTTACGGCAATATGTAATATGATTTAGATAGAGATGGAATTTTAGTCCAAGATTAATTGGGCCGTTTAGAAAATTTTGTTTCAAGAATTAGAAATTTGTTTATTAGTTAGAGTTATTCGAGATAGTATATGAGATAGAAATCGATGAAAAGTTGATTTATGTTGGTAATGATAGTTATTTGGACCAAAAAAGTGAAGAAATTGTAGAATAAGTAAATCAAGTAGTTAAAATTCTTTGGAATTATAGAAAAGAATCGGATTTTATTTAAAATCCGGAGATGTAAAAGAAGTAAGTTTTATTCTTGTTTGTTCAAAGAATAGATTTCGGGGACGAAATCGTTAGAAGGAGGGAAGATTTGTAACATCCTAGTTTCGGATAAAGAATATTTTATAGATATATGTTATGTTTTAGTGTTTAAAAGAAATTAGAAATGGAGAAGGACTAACTTTGTAAGAGAAATAGTTAACCTTGGTTAGAAAGGAGTTACATTGTTAACTATTATGGTTAAGTAAGTAATTTAATAAAGTCTTGAAAGATGAGGGACCAAGGGAGTAATTTTAGAGAAAAAGATATGAGGTGGTGAAAGGTGTCATTTCTAGAATTTACTATGTGTTTATGTGTGTGTATGTGACGGTGTAAAGAGAAAGAAAGGAAGAAGAAAGATCAAATTGAAGCTAAATAATAAGGAATTCATCAATTAAAGTGAAGATTAAGAGTGTAAGAACCCTAATCTTGGTTCTAATGGAAGAAAAATGAGGTATGATTATATACTTTAAGTTAATTGATGAAATTGAGTTTATATTATGTGTTATAACATCATTTAGATGTTTAATTTGAAGATAGAAATGGTTAATTTGGTTAATTTAGATGTTTGATTATTTTGGGGATAATCATGAAAGTTGAAGAATTGTTAGAATTAAGCCTTGTTTATATGTTATTTGATGATTAATAATATATATAAAGGTTTAGAAGATTGAAAGATTTATGTATATGAAATTTTATAAGATTTCATGTTTTAGCTTAAATGGGTGAAAAGATGAATTGTTATGTAGAAATGTTTATTATTATGAGAATGATTTAGAATGAAAGAACTTATGTTAAGAATGATTATTATCATATTTATGATAGAAAAGATAAGTAAAATGTACTTGGATATGTATTTGAGGAAAATGGTGTTAAGTATGTAATGTTAATTGCCAAACGGGTCATGTGACCCGTGAAGAAGTGGCAAATGGGTAAGAGATGGTTAGAAGGAAGAAGACATTACTTGTAATATGTTGTTTGTGTTTGATGTAATGTGTTTAAAGAGTTAAAATGCTTATTTGTGCATTAGAGAGTTAAATGGGTCAAAAGACCCAAGGAGTGGCAAGTTGGGTAGAATTTGCCATAGGTGTTAGAAAGTGTTAGAAAGAGTTAGAAATAGTTAGAAAGAGTTGTAATGAGAATAATACATATGTTTATATGTATGTAAGATATATTGAAAGAAAGAATTGTGTTTGGTTGTAGAAACGCAAATTTGGAGAAGAAGAATAAAAGGAAGAGCTTTTATATGTTGTAGCTTAATCCGACTTCAAGGTGAGTATACGAAGCTTATTTAATATATGTTGAATGTTTATATTTGTATGTAAATGTATTGGAGAGTTGATTTATATACTAGTTATATATATGGTTGAGTTGTTAGAAGAAATGAGAACTAGAAGTGCCGTAAACTAACGTGTAAGTGCAGGAAAGTATCAAAAACGGAAGTCACCCCTGCTACTAGCCCAGTTGCGCCGCAACTGATGTGTGTTGCGCCGCAACTGGCAATCAGTAGCCAAGGGTGATTTCCAGAATGCTTAGTTGCGGAGCAACTGTTTGAGTTGCGGAGCAACTAGTGCCTAGATCAGTTTTTAGTAAGTTTTAAGGTAGTTTAAGTATGGGAATGATATCCTAACATATTATTATGTTAAAGAAGAATAGAGAAGACATTTATATGTCGAGAAGAAGTAGAATCAATTTCACATATCGCGAGGGTATTTATACGACTTTGATAGTCGGAAAGAATTAAGAACCAACTTTATATAGTTGGAAGAAGAGAAAGATGAGACTTTAATTAGTCTTAGTATATTTTGCAGTCAATGATAAAGTTATATTATTTTAGTATATAACGAGAATTAAACCGTAGAGGCCTTGTTATGGTTGTTATTTATATTACGGTGGTGGTTGTTTGTGTTATGATTATTTATGTTATAATTTGTTATAATGAAAAGAAGTTGATTTTAAATAGTCGAGAAGAAGTAGCATCAACTTTACATACCGAGAGGGTATGTATAAGTGATAGATATGACAATTTGATTGTCGAGTGAAGAGATAGAATATGAATGGGTTGATGACCCGAGTTAATAGATTGTTAATAGAAAGAGATAGAATATAAATGGGTTAATGACCCGAACTAGTAGATCGTTTGTAGAATTGGGTCGTGAGACCTTTATTGTTGAGAATGTTTAATAAATGTGAATGAAAAGATATGTAGTTAGATGGGTTATGAAGTTAATGAGTTGAATACATGATGTGAACTCATTGGTTACGCGTACATATGTGTATAGCAGTATAGAGATAGTAAATATTCGTTATTGTTGTTCGAATAATATTTTGATATATATATATATATATATATATATATATATATATATATATATATGTTATAATTGAGTCTTGATATTTTATGTGTATGAAGTATATTATAAATTGTTATAAGAAAAGAATGGTTAGATGATTATCGGAAAAGAAAAGAGGTCGACTTTCATTGTCGTGAAGAAGTAGCTTTAACTTTACATACCGCGAGGGTATGTATAAGTGATAGATACGACATTTAGTTGTCGGGAAAGAGAAGAAGAGATATATACGACATTTAGTTGTCGGGAAAGAGAAGAAGAGATAGATACGACATTTAGTTGTCGGGAAAGAGAAGAAGAGATAGATACGACATTTAGTTGTCGGGAAAGAGAAGAGATAGATACGACATTTAGTTGTCGGGAAAGAGAAGAAGAGATAGATACGACATTTAGTTGTCGGGAAAGAGAAGAGATAGATACGACATTTAGTTGTCGGGAAAGAGAAGAAAAGATAGATACGACATTTAGTTGTCGGGAAAGAGAAGAAGAGATAGATACGACATTTAGTTGTCGGGAAAGAGAAGAAGAGATGTATACGACATTTAAGAAGAAGAGATAGATACGACATTTAGTTGTCGGGAAAGAGAAGAAGAGATAGATACGACATTTAGTTGTCGGGAAAGAGAAGAGATAGATACGACATTTAGTTGTCGGGAAAGAGAAGAAAAGATAGATACGACATTTAGTTGTCGGGAAAGAGAAGAAGAGATAGATACGACATTTAGTTGTCGGGAAAGAGAAGAAGAGATAGATACGACATTTAGTTGTCGGGAAAGAGAAGAAGAGTTAGATACGACATTTAATTGTCGGGAAAGAGAAGAAGTGTTAGATACGACAATGTGATTGTCGGGAAGAGAAAAGAAGTAATTGTATAGAAAGAAAGAAAGAATAGATTTTTAAAGTAGTCGTGTTAGATGTAATTAACATAATCGTAAGGTATACTCACTAGCTTAACGCTAATATATTATGTTAATTGTATGTTTTGTAGGTAATTGAGTTTTATGGCAAGGCAAGCTAAAGAAGAAGGGAAGGGGACCGTTGTAGATTATAAAAATGATTTTATAAGAGCTTCCGCTCCAAATTGTAAAATGAGATGTTAACGGATATTTGTCGTTGACTAAAGAGATGAAATGGTAACACCGTAGAATATTAATTATATGTTTATAAAAAAAAAAAAATAGAGTGTATTTGGTTCCGGGTGTTACAGTTTGGTTCGGGTAATCGGGTTGCGGATCACCTAAACATGTCCCCGTCCCCGAACCCGCACATTTTTTTTTGATATTCATACCATACCCGCCCCCATCCCCGCCCCGTCCTTGTTATTTCGGTTTTCGGGTTTTCCCATCGGATTTCGGTTTTATTGTCATCCCTAGGTATATCGATCCATTATATGGTTTATATAACGGGACATGATTGTTATACAAAAACGTCGATGATGAAAATATAGTTATTGTTTAACCTACTGGAATACGAGTGGAGTATATGTGCAAAAAAGTCCCTCGGTTTTTGTACGATGGAAACATGTTCTCGTTTGCACTAAATTTAAAACAATTTTTCATTCGATTTAGTTTTGCCTTGACAATCAATAAAGCATAGGGCAAACATCCAACTTGCCATTGTTTATTTACCGGAATTGTTTTTTACATGGACAACTTTATTTTTCCAAATACAAAGGTATTAGTGAAGTCTAACATATATATTTAAAAAAGAGGAAATACACATTTTAAGTATTGTTTATAGAGAAGTTTTACATGATGGATGAATTACATGTGTCTCAAAAGTTAATATTATTATTTTGTATATATTTTGTATATTTCATATTTTACATTATGATTTTAGATTAATTATTCTTTTCATATTTATTTTCCGTTGTTATATATTTGTAATGTATTTTTACTGAATATAATTTTTTTATAAACGTTGCATCGTGCGGGTTCTGTACCAGTACTTTTCAATAGATTAGCAAGTCTCAAAATTATTGTTCAATAATAGTACCGGGAAAACAGGAAAGTCGAAGCCTAGCTTTTTCGTTGGTGGTTAGTATCCCGATGTAAACGGTTCAAACTTGCTAGTAAAAAGTAGTCGATGTTTTACATGAATCCGATAGATTAATCAAGTCAAAACCATAACGAAAAGATTAAACTCACAAAATGTATCCATATAATTAAGAAAATCGAAACATAGAATCCCAAGATTACTCGACTACTAAACAAAAAAGATAAAAAGGTTTCTCATTGGAGAATAACTTTTGAACGATAACGAGAGTAGTAGTAGTATGAGTGAGTGTTGATCCAAATCGAAAAAATTCATCTAGAACAACAACTGCTTTGTTTTGTGTTCGCATCTTTAACTAAACTTACTCGATTCAAAGACACTTCTGACTTGTAGGAATCGGAGTTTAGGACTTTTCTTTTAATATTGTCATAAATAGCTCGTATGACGATTTCAAAAGCCGTTGTAACGTTTGTTGAATCAAGTGCGGAAGTTTCTATGAAGAAAAGTCCTTCCTCTTCGGCAAGATTCTTGCCCTCTTCAACGCTCACGTCTCTGATGTTTTCTAAATCACTCTTGTTTCCTACTAGCATTGTTGCCATTGCAGTATCGCAGTGAGCTGAAAAAACGTTAATCGACAAAGGGTTAGTTTTAAACACCAGTAGATTAACAGTAAGACAACCAAAAAAGGAGAGAATAATTTCGACCCGGTTAATATTCATGACTGGGCAAATTTAAGTTATGTCTTATCTCTAACCGATAAAATAAAAAAAGTTGGCTAAAAAGGAAGCCGGACGATAGCTCTGACCCTTTACAAAGTTAAGGGACTCGGGTACTAAATTACCCAAAGTACCCCTTAAAAATAACCAGGGAAACTTAAATTATGCAGAATAATATCGGAAAAATAATATCATATGAGCATGTAAAGTGTAAAATTAAGTTACTATTTCTTATCAGTCATGAAGCTTATACTGGCATTTCAAGATTTTCTGTCGAATACAGTCAGAAAAATTACGTAACAAAACAATAAATAATTGGAAATGAGCTTTTCGGACTACAAATCAAACATTATGAATGATTTTACGACATCTCAATGTGGAATGGGCCCTTAAGCTAAAGTTAATTGAAACTTTCTCTCATATAAAATTTGTCCACCTCAGGAAGAACAAGGACGTGGTTATTGTGTTCCGTTAATAAAGCAATGATTGAATCAATAACTACATTCAACGATAATTTGGGTAAGATTTTGTCTACATACTTTTTGACATACAGTTAATTATTCTTATTGTGATGCCTAGCTTCCTAAAACTAGCGAGAATTCCTAATTTGGTTCGGGATCAAAGCTTCATTGACTACTCTTGTAACGCAGATGATGAATTTGCTACGAAGAGAATCACATCATCTTTCAATTTAAAGAACTTGTTATGAATAGCGTCGTACCTAGTCACTAATCTTATCCATTCTTAATTTAGACTTGATTCCGTTGATCACTTTTGGTCTCTATAAGTCTCTATCTAGCCCTACCGACAACAAAGAAAATTTTAAATCAACATTGATACTAAACCTAAAATAGCAAGTCAAATTGTTTTCAACTAAGAATTAACATCTTCGATATCTCTTCGAATAGAACACCAAAAAATCAAAATTTTCTCACTTTCTTATTGTCAATTTTTGCATTAAACATTACTCTCTCTGTCCCCCCAAAAAAAAAGTATGAAAACAAAAAACTGTCGAAATAAGAAAAATGTAATTGATGGATTATTATTTCATTACATTATCCATGTATTAAAGACTTCAGTTACTTGTATAGTTTGAAAAGAAAAATATTTTTAAGGGTAACATAGAAAGTTAATACATTTTAACTTATCCATATTTAAGAACAAACCAATTTTGAGACAAACATAAATACAAAGTTGACAATTTATTTAGGACGAAGGGAGTAATACTAAACCTAGGGGAGGTCTCAGGTTCGAGTCTCCGTCTGTGGTTTCCTCCTTTGGTGAATATTAGGAGATAACTAACTTTGGTGTAAGATTCGTGGGTTGCATACTGCCAAATTGGATGTCACTATGTCCCGAATCACTAACATAGCCGTTCAAAATAAACCTAAATTAGCAAGTCAAATCGTTTTCGTCTAAGGAATAACATCTTCTAGATCTCTTCCATTAACATATCAAATAATAACAGATTCAATAGTCAATACTAATAACAAACAAGGTAATCAAATCAAAACTGAAACACAATCGAACACATTATCAAATCAAATTATCGAATCGAAAACAAACTTACTATTAAGTTCACCAAGCCATCGTTTAACACTTTCAAAGGTAGTTCGCCTACTAATATCATACACAATAAGCGCCCCAACAGCACCGCGATAATACGCAGACGTAACTGCTCGAAACCTTTCTTGACCAGCTGTATCCCAAACCTGAGCTTTGATTTCCTTACCATCGATTTCCAAAGTTTGGGTCTGAAATTCAACACCGATGGTGGCTTTCGAATGGAGATCGAACTCGTCTCTTGCGAAACGAGAGAGTAAGTTGGATTTACCGACTGCGGAATCGCCAATGACAACGATTTTGAAAAGGTATTCTTCTCCACTTTCAGTTTCTTCCATTTTTGAATTTCAGAGAGAAAGTTTGTGATAATGGTTTTGGAGAGACACAAAGTGTTTTTAAATACTCTTACCCTGTTAGTGACTAGCGAAGGAGTGAAAACAAAATAATTTAACAGAAAAGAAAAGAGAAGTATGATTCTTTTAAAAACGTGTTTTCGAGTGGAAGTATTTGGAAATAAAAGAAAGTAAAGAAAAATCAAAATAAAAGTTCGATATAAACAAATTATAAAAACTCACCAAGGTCGAACGAGCATTACATAATACAAAAATTAATTATCGAAAAACAAGTGATGAACTTTATAAAAATTCAATATAAATAAGTTAAAAAAACTCATCAAGATCAAAAGAGCATTACATAATACACGAATTAATTAACGAAAAACAAGTATATGATAAATTGTTTACAAAATTTCATTTTTGTAAAAAAAAGCAATTCGATTCAACTCGGTTGTATCGAGTAAAGATGAAAAAATATAAACATGTATATAAAAGATAGAGTTAATTACATGGTTCGTCCCTATGGTTTGCACCATTTTCACCGGTCATCCCTATTACTTTTTTATTACACCACTAGTACCTAAGTTTGAAATTTGTTGCCTCCAGGGTCCCTATTTTGGATGTGCCGTTAAAGGTGCCGTTAAGTGACCTCACGTGTGTCACACGTGATGGGTAATTTCGTCATTTTACCTTTCTCTCTCCTTTTCAAATGTCTCTGTCCCAAAATCCCCAAATTTATTTCTTCAAAATCCCAGGATTCATACAAATGAATACAAATTCATAAATGCAAATTAAATCAACACAAATTCATAAGTGAGAAATCAATGTATGTTAACTTGTTAAACCAAAAACAACACATATCCACTCAACACTACTAACACAAATTCGCCAATCGAACACTATTATATATATATATATATATATATATATATATATATATATATATATATATATATATATATATATATATATATATATATAATTGAATCCAGAAATCTGTAAAAGAAAAAAAATCATGGACGTAAACTACTGTATCTGGATGAGGCGAATAATTACGGCAACAACCACCAATGAGTTATTTAATATACTCACAAATAAGGTTTATCTCCATGAATCTAAATTATGGCAGTGGTAGTGTGGTGGTTTGTGTTAATAGTTAAAATATTATAAGTCTTAAAATATTATAAATCTTAAAATATTATAAATCATGGAGATATATATTTAACCTTATTTTTAGTTTGTAAGCTACTGTAAATAATCATGGAGATAAACTACCACTGCCGTCGTCTTCCGCCGTACCTCCGCCGCTTCAATTTCACATCGGTTCACTCCGCCACCTACTACTACTAGTATTCCTCACCGCCGCCGTTCAATTTCGTATTCATCAACTGCAAATCGGATTTCAATCAACACAAATTCGCACACAATAATAAATTCATCAGCTACAAATCGGATTTGTGTTGTTTGAATTTGTGTTGATTGGTGAAAGGTAGGTTGCAAACGGTTTTGATATTGTTCTCTGTGTTCATCTTTGTTGTTTCTTTGCTTTGCTTTTCTCTAATGGCTAGTGTGGGTAATCATCTTATGAATTTGTGTTGATTGATTTCTTATGAATTTGTGTTCTTGATTCTGGGGATTTTAGATGAAGAAATTAATTTGGGGATTTTGGGGATTTTGGGACAGAGACATTTGAAAAGGAGAGAGAAAGGTAAAATGACGAAATTATCCATCACGCGTGACACACGTGAGGTCACTTAACGGCACCTTTAACGGCACATCCAAAATAGGGACTCTGGAGGCAACAAATTTCAAACTTAGGTACTAGTGGTGTAATAAAAAAGTAATAGGGATGACCGGTGAAAATGGTGCAAACCATAGGGACGAACCATGTAATTAACTCTAAAAGATATATATTTGGTTAAAGATAATTTGGAGATTAATTTTAAAAAAATGTATAAAATATATTTTCTTTCCAAATCTTCTCAATTTTGGAAGAAAAATTAAGAGAGAAAAATGGAACAAATTTTTTTTACAGTTATTTCTCTTCTCTCTAATTAAAAACTCAGGAACACGTTTTCTTTTTTATTAACTTCATGCTTCTTTTCCTTTCCTTCCATTTCTTCAAAAACAAAATCTCGGGAACACAGTGTTAACGTTTATTCAGATTACAAGTTTGGTTAAATATTTTAATCTTGATCGATATATGTATACAAAGGTTAAAACTAATATGATACGTTCACTTTTCGTATGTCTTCATTCATGTCTAGTAAAAACGAAGGGATTTTCTAGTCCTTTTATTATGAAAAATATATGTTTGTTCGTCTTGAAGATTATATATAACGCTAGTTTTACTTTCTAAAACGTGACATCCGCGGGTTTATTTATAAAGTAAATTATTCAAAATACATTTTTCTAAAAGTAAAAAATTATATAAGAAAAGAAATATATTTTTATAGTTTCACTTGGTACATATACTAATATACTTATCAAAATAAGAAGAAAGAAAACAAAACCATGTGTTGTACTTTTACTTTTTAACAAGTAATTAATCACTTAGCACTAAAGTTATAAACATTCACTTTCTAAGTCAAACACAACAACTAAACTAAAGTATTTTTATTATAAAATATGAGTGTTTTTCTTGTTAAAAAAAAAATCGTTAAACATTTATATTATCCTTTCGGATCTTGAAAAATAAAACTTATCAGATTCACATACATCGAGTGATAATGTCAAAAAACGTAAGACAAAAAGATCGCATAGCCCGTGTTGTTGCATACTTGAATATCAAAGAGTTGATCTAGTTAACGACATACCATGTTCCATTGATCCGACAACATGTTTTATTTACTCTTATTTATTGATTATATGTCACTAAGAGTATTGAACAACTTTTGACATGTTGCTAAACCTATATCTGATCTCCAAAACGTAACGTCGATGATAGAGTTCAAAAGTTGTAAAAAACCTAAAATTTAAGTAAAAATCCGGATCGAATATAATATATATTAATTACAAAGCATATAAGAGGTATTATTCTAAAATATTTATAAAGTTTTCAATGTATTTGGAGAGGAGTGGAGGGGTGCTTAGCATGGAATAAATGCGTAATTCACGGAATTTCGACATGCTATTCCATTTTTAGTCTTCTGCCTAATTTTATGTTTTTTCATTAATTTTTAAATTTATTTGATTCGTATATTTAGAGGATGTTTGTTTGGGCTTATATAAGAGAATAATGGTTTATTGACATTTCATCTTATGTTTTATAAGTTCAATTTTTCTGGTTTATGTAGCCGTTTATAGGCTTATTACTGTTTGTTATGACATAATAAACAATAATAAGCCCATAAGTGGTTGCATAAGTCAGAAAATTCGAGTTTATAAACAATAAGCCAAAATTTTAACAAACCATAAGTTCCTTATATAAATCTAAACAAACACCCTCTTAATATGATTTTCCTAACTTATGACCTCGAAACGCTTGTTTGACCGTATTAAATGAACAAAAATTGCCATATATAAGTAAGTTAATATTAATGTTGTCCTACATTCTTTTATATTTATCATGTTTATTATTCTTTCACTTTGAAAATATGTTTAATTAATAATTATAAAAGGTATCAATCATTCATATATGGTAAGGTTAGTTTATTTAATACCGTCTAACAAATACACTTAAGTTCTGTTCTCAAGTCTAAAGTTAAAGGAAAAGAAAGTAACGTAAAGAAAAGAATATTAAAAAAAAATAAAAATTTATTTACTTTACAATCACCCCAAATATGGTCGGAATATTTTATTGAAGAAAATATATAAACTTTACCTTCTAATCCTTTCAATTTCTTTGCTTTCCTTTCTAAAAAAACTTGAGAGCACGACAATTTATTTATTTACTTTTTTTCACATTCCTTTACGCTAAAAATAAAACTTAAAAACACAATGTTAAAGCACAAGTTAGCAAAACACTAATTAATAACATGTATTTATAAATTACAACATATATTAATGCTATTAAATGAAGGCAAACGTTTTTATATTAAGATACAAATAATTTATTTAACTTACCATAATGTACACGCTATAGAAAAATTACGTCAATCGATCGAGATATAGTATGCCACAAGTGAATATTTGCGACAAGAAATGAATCCAAATTTTCGAATGACAGGTCGTTTTAATCTTAATGCAAAGAAGGTTTATTAAAGAAATTTGATGCTCAACTAATGTTTCTAATATATGTAACACATAATAAAAAAATTGATTTATTTTGATTAATTTAATTATTATTAAATATTCAATCAAAATGTGACATTATTAAAGATAACAAGCCAACAACTACTAACAAGATATGAAACCGTGATTTCATTCACATTCGATAGACATAAAGTCAATCTTTGACAAGTGTGGCAAACATGTAATAAATATACTATAAAATTGGTAAAATGGGCGTATAAGATTAGTTAACGGATCAAAATAGTTCGGGTTAGGTTGACCTGTAAAACACGAAATATGATCATAGCTATGTAAAGCCAATAACTTTCTATAGACTTTTTTTTTTCTTTTTCTTTTAGAATGACTATGTTAGTGATTCGAGACCACAGTGACATTCAATTGGGCAATACGCGACCCACGAACTTTACATCAAAGTTAGTTATCTCCTAACACAAGACCTTCCCATAGGAAAAGACAACCTACTACTAATGGGACAAACCCTCATTGGCTTTCTATAGACGGTTTAGTAGTATTTAGTAGTATTCACATAATATATATTGATCTAATAAACATTAAACTAACAAGGGATAATTTCCTATATACCCTTATTAAACATCAAAATATCCTATTTGCCCAACTTAAACTATAAATATCCAATATGCCCTTATTAAACATCAAAATATCCTATTTGCCCAAATCACCATTTTTATTAATTTTAAACTTTTTAATAATCAATTTAAATTTTCTATAATTATTTAAAATATGAAAAAGACCATATTGTCCTTATTAACCTAATATCTTTACGTCTCCTCCTTTTCATCCCTCACGATACGTAACGTCGCCTCCAGTCCTCACGTCGTCTGCGTATGTACGTCCACGTCGCCTGCTCTCCTTCCTCCCTCACGTCGCCGGCTCTCCTTCCTCCCTCACGTCGCCGGCTCTCGTTTGCAAGGGCAGGTTTGCTTTTTTCGTATTTTCCATTTGTCATGTTGAATCGATTAGCTTATGCA
The DNA here is from genome assembly GCA_910822075.1 of Senecio squalidus. Lineage (NCBI taxonomy): Eukaryota > Viridiplantae > Streptophyta > Magnoliopsida > Asterales > Asteraceae > Senecio > Senecio squalidus. The sequence goes on from CAJVGC010000508.1 coordinate 3,527,448, forward strand.
ACTGATGCCACTTTAGACATTGCCATTGATGCCATCAACTCTAAACCAACGTGGGAGAACATGGTTGAGTCTCCAATAATTGAGTATGCTTATGCAAATTTTCTTAAAATCTATTTAGTATACTATCGTTAAATGCTTCTACTTAATTAACTTCAATTTCAGGCGTATACCATCATCCAAGTATAAACTAAAGTTGAAATATGGGGGATTCTTTCGACTAGCCAAGAACTCTTGTAGAAAAATATATTGCTTTGGCTCTCAAAAGTGCATCTACATAGACACATGGTCATATAGTTTGAGTCAGCTAAAAGAAGAAGTCATAAAGCGTTATTCATCAAAGAACATTGTGGAATTTACAATTCTATATGTTGACAAGCGTGCTCCAGACAAATCATATATTGAGCTTGATTCTGACGAAAAATTCATGAGTATGTTGAACATGTATGACGAAGATAAAGAAATAACCATTTACGTGACAACGGAGAATAACCCGCGCTCAAATAATTTAAGCTTAGGTAATTCTTTATGTGACAACAGAGAAGAACCACATGGTGATGAGGATGATTCAGACCATTGTCCTACTGAAGAAAGTTATTATAGCCATCTTAGTAGTGATAATGAGGATGAGCTAACGAAATTGCCCCGTTACCCGGAAAGGATCAATGGATGAGAAAAGATGGAGAGAAAATATACCCACCAATTATCAAACGCCCGGCTGGACGACCCAAAAAAAATAGAATAAAATCATCGGATGAACCTAAAAGAAGGCACAAGTGTCGACGATGTGGTCAGTATGGACACCGTGAAAAGACGTGTAAGAATCCCGCGCCAAACGATTTGGACCCAAATGAAACATCCACATCTAAAAGGTTACTTAAAATTTCCACTTTCTTTTTTTATTTCATTTAAGAAGATATCAATATTTATACAATACTAATAATATTCTTATTTATTCAAGGAGCCGTGGCAAAAATAGTCGACCTCGAGATAGCTCTACATTACCGGGGTCTATGTGAAAAAAGTTCGCGACAGTCGTTGGTTTTATTTATATTTTTTGTCGGTTTAAACTTCTTTCAGATATGATGTTTATCGAATAGGTTTTGAGTTGTTTTGAATGAATTTCCTTTTCAACTAGAAAAAATACTTTAGACTTGGTTTTGAGTTGTGTTTGATGTTAAATAAGGTTTCACTTCACAATTAAAAGTCAAAATCTTGATCTAATTGTGTGGAAGGAATAATATGATGCTTGTTTGAGCACTCAAATGCCTGCAAAGTATTTGTATTCATTGGCAGATGAGAATCCAATTGTGTGGAAGGAATAATTTGATGGTTTTGTTTATGTTGGAAAATATGATATTATGAAAGCTTAAGATGGGCATATGAGATATTTGTAGTTTAAGTTGGGCAAATAGGATATTTTTCATGTTTAATAAGGGTATATAGGAAATTATCCTTTTTTTGGAATAGGTTTAAAAGAAGGGTATAATCGTCATTTAACTATTTTTTATAATTCTAAACCATATAAAATGCTTTAAAATTAATAAAAATGGTGATTTGGGCAAATAGGATATTTTGATGTTTAATAAGGGCATATTGGATATTTATAGTTTAAGTTGGGCAAATAGGATATTTTGATGTTTAATAAGGGTATATAGGAAATTATCCCAAATAAGGAACTCATAACATAAAGTCATAAACTTTCATTTCACTTTGAAGTTTTTACATATAAACACGAACATTAAAGATTTCACCATTTTGAATGTGACTTTGTACTTATACAACTTTGAGATCATTGCAAGTTTCAAACTTGATTAGTTAAATAGTTTTCCATGATGTCGGGGGAACGGAGCGGCATCTCGAACATCGTTGAGGCCAGTGGCAAAAAGAACCATAACATCAAATGTAACACTAAACCCCGAATGTTTGACTGTTCCTTGCTTGCGAAGATCTAAATACCATTCGTATTGATCTTTTTGCAACCCTAGTTCCTTGATCCTGCATAAAACACAAACTCGTAAAACATATTACACAATAAAACGAGGGTATGTTCGTGGCCAGAAATCCTCCTACGCATTTATGTTAGTTCTACACTCGAAGTTCCTTAGAGGGGTTAAAACGCGTCATTATTAATATTGGTCTAAACAGGCCATGTTGACATTTTTTTTTGTCTATTTCCAAAAACATGAAGCATTACTCGTGATATTTTTATATTAAACTTACAAAAACAAAATTATTACTCGTCCGTGTTTAGATAAATTCTTTGTTTGAGGCATTTGACACGTTTGAGATAGCACACAACCCAAATCGACCAACTTATGTGTTACCTTTTACTTAAATGACTATGTCGTTCCTCCTTCTGGCTACCCCTTATCAAAGCTCCAACCTACAAAATAAGTGGCATTAGCGATTTCTAAAAGATACGTTTAAGTACTTATGAGAAAAAAACTTACCTTAGGTACAATCACATCAAAGGCTGCAACGGTCTTCCCATCATCGTTTAAACGAACATTAAATGGCTTTAGTTCTTTAGGATGATCATAGATAATTATGGGCTTCTTATAGAACTCATCAACTAGATAACTGCATATATAAAAAGTTTGTAACCTTCTGATTAGTTCACGAAAATATACAAAACGATAAATTTTTTTGTTTATTTAAGTCAAACCTTTCGTGTTCTTCTGTTAGAGGAACACCCCGTTGGATTTTGGTTTCAAAGGTTTTGTCGGTAACCTGCAAGAAACAATAGATTATTATGGTCACTGGTTTTACAAGTGGCAATTTCAACCCGTTGTCGACTTGGGTTGTAATTTATCTCTAATGGCTCATAAGGGTAATATAAACAAATAAGTTAGCAAAAAATGAAATAGGTCAAATGGGTCGAAAGTAATATATTGACCCGAGCTATGTACTAAAAAAATTCACACTTTTTGGACAAGTAAACCTAGCCCAAATAAAAATCAACCGTTTTGACATGTTAACCGACCCGTCCATTTGCCACCTTCAATTGAATAATGGGAGTTGAATCTTGAAGTTACCTTGTTTAAAACTTCTACTGCTGTTGCATATGAAATCTTCTCAAATGGCGTTGACACCATTGAACGAAGGCGATCAACAATGGTTTTATCAACTCTTTTCGAAAGAAAGTAAAGATTTTCATAACAATTTTCTGAAACCCAATCAGAAACAAACTTCAAAAACTCTTCTGCACAATTCATCGCACCCTGAAAACGCAAAAAAGAAAAGTTTATAAAATTAAGTATAAAAAAGTAAATGAACTTGACTAATCAAGAATAATATATAACTAACCTCAAGTTCAGAAAAGGCTATCTCAGTTTCAATCATCCATTTTTCAGCTAAATATTTCTTCGATTCTGATTTATCAGCTTGAAACCGTGGCCCAAACGCATATACATTTCCGAGAGCTGATGCACAGCTTTCAAGATGAAGAGTTCCCGAAGAAGTAAGAAAAGCCTGATTCGTAAAGAACTCGTCGTTTGCCTTGAAATGTTCAGTTTTTGACTTAGACTTCGACTTGGACTTTGCCCGTGCTACGAGTTCAGCAGCCAATTGATTCGTTTTATAAAGATCATGAACAGCTGCAGCAAGTGCTTCTTTATTACTATCACTTCTTTTAAGTTCTTCAACTTTCTTGCTCTTTTCAAGAATCGAAAGCTTTATAGTCTCGAGACTAATGTTTGCAGTATCGTCCATTGAAACGGGCTCTTCTGTTTTTGGTTCTTTAACAGAAAACGATGATGTTGAAACTTGGAAATTGTCAGAAAACGGTTCGGTATTGGTGGCAGTTAATATTGGGACCTCCACGTGTACAAATCCGTTGTTTTGGAAGAAAGTATGACTCGCTTGAGTCAACGCGTTACGAACCTTCATAACAGATGCCACCTAGAAAACAAGAAAACGATGAAAATCCCTGATATTAAGATCGGTTAAAAACAAAACGGGTCAAACAAGTTGAAAATCTTCGAAAGTGTATTTTGAAGGTATAAAATCTCATAAGTTTTTCTATTTAAAAATAGATTTCTATAGAAGTTACTTTTTAAACAAAAATATACAATCTAACCCGACCCACCCGATTGGTCCAAACACTTTTTGTCCTGTTACCCAACCCGTCTGACCACAAATTTTTTCGCCTCTAAATTTCAGGGGTAAAAGTGTAAGAATTTCTATTTATATATGTATTTTCGCAGAAGAGAATTTTTTTTACGGTAGTTGTTCGAGGTCGAAAATGAGCACAATCTCGCAATCTAGCTAATGGCAAACTTTTCTTTGACAAAGGATAGTTTTCCTGATCAACTATCCCAATATGCAACAACTTCTCAGCTTTTAGTTCGATTGCGTGCTTCCCTTGTATTGAAGGTTTCTTTAAAACGCCTTCGACTAGTATGCAAGTTCCCGTAGGCATGAGTTGGCTTGGTGGAGCTATCGAAGAATCCACCATGATCTACAATAAAACATGTAGTTGTAAAATTTGTAAGGAATTGAGTTATTGTCAAACATGCCACTGATATAAAAGAAGTTTGAGTACATTTGAGATGTTTCGACAAAAAATGTCAAAACAAATGCGAAAAAGATTGTGACTCCTCGCTAGGGGTATTTACGTCATTTTACAATAGAACATGTTGTTATAAAATTTTCGGGTATTTATGTCATTTCACGATAATTCGTGTTGTTTCAAGGGTAAAATGGCCTTTTTATAGATTTTCCAGCACCGCGTCATCAAGGGATATTTTAGTAATTAAACAATTTCAAGGGTAAACTGTTCTTTTCATATATCCCAGTAACGCGTCATTAAGGGTATTTACGTCATTTTATAACTTCAAGGGTAAAATGGTCTTTATCCGCAAACGACCCAAATATACTCAAAATGACATTTTACAAAAACAAGCCACAAAAGATGTGTTATAATGTTTTTACCTGAAGGCTGATTACAGAAGAACCATCACTAATTTGCAAGAAAGAAACCGAATGAGGCGCTACTTTTGTCAAAACCGACTCCAATTTCTCCTTACTATGAGCAGTATTTCCCCCAAACACTTTTATAATACTTCGAAGAAAAGGAATCCTCGACTGAAAAACCTCAACACATCTCACATCTTTACCATCACCATCCCCCTTTCCCTCACCTCCCCCCGCCTTTTGTATCGTTGGAGGAGGATCTTTCCTCACTTCCCTCGAAGACTTAACCCACCCTCCAACCACAACTTGCTGATCAAGCAACCCCAACCCCCCGTCTGAACGATCCACTATCGTTTTCAAAAGCACCCTTTTCGTGTACTTAGAAAGCGCCACTGGCATTACTGGCATTTGTTCCGGGACTTGCATTTGGTCTGCAGACGACATTTTGATCGCGTTATGTTATGTAATCGAGCTTAAGATGATGTTAAAAGATGGAATTGTGGTTGGAAATGTTGATGGATTCGGGGGATTTGAGGGCGGGTTTTATGAAGGAAATGTGGAGTGATGATGAAAGTTTGATGCCTTACTTGTGAACGAAAGCGGGGTGATTGCGAAACGAAGGAAGATGAATGAAGAAACATGGTAATCGCCATTTTTAAAATAAGTGGGAAGAAATTGAAGAAAAATGAAATGTAGAGATAAAGGTTTGGTATTCTTCAAAAGTTGGTTTACTATAAGTTTTAGCGGGAAAACTTTATAAAAAAATATAAATTAGTTATGATTTTAAAGTTGTCCCGATAAACGGATAAACGGTAAACGAATAAGTATTCATGTTCATACGATTTGAAGAGAACAAACATTATCGGTTATGTTATACATGTTATTATCGATCATTTTTATGTTGTTTAGAAAAACTTTTGTAGTTATCTCAAAATGTTTATCTAAAGAGATACGAATTCCAGTTAGTTAGTAGACTAGACTAACAATATGCTGTAAGTGTGGATCTAGAAAATTTCTTGAACAAGTTGATAATTTAACGTTTTTGTTCTTGATGTTTGCCGATTTGTAACTAATCAATGAATTAATATTATTATTGAAATAATTTAATGTTTATGTTCGAATATGAGTCAATTTTTAAGACTCGGCTCAATACACGAGTAAATAAAATCTTGTAACAAACATTATTGTAATCAAAAGAGTGTAAGTAAAACAAATTCGGTTGCAATATTGTGAATTTGGGTATTGTAATCAAATTTCCGACTATTGGCAGGAAGGCGACTCAAGCAAAGGCATTCCCGAGTTATTCAATTATACTCCGTCTTCGATCAACATGATAATTTCTTAATTATCTAGCTTTTGACACACTTAGAGATTCACCATGACAACAAAATTTGAAGTATTTTATTTCAACTTTCTAAACATAATTGGTTTAATATGCAAACTTTATCTTTTTAATTGTTTGTAAGTTTGAATGTGACGTTTGTTAAAAGCTTTTGGTTTTACTTTAACAAATTCTAACTTTATTGGGATCACATAATATTATAATGATTCAAAATGTTAGGAAATTGTTCTCTCCTTTTGACTACTTCACATGCCAAAAAAGATATGTACCTAAAGTTATAGTATATGAATTAATATAATTTCGAAATAACGATGATAGTTTAATGGTCGGGAATATGAATTATATAGTGAAGATTACATATTCAAATATCAAAGATCATGTATCCTTTATTTGTTTTATTACATGATTTATCTTCTCATATTTATCTCAAGATTGGCTGATTGAGTTATGAGATGGTAGGTTGTCATTTTCTTTTTCTTTTCAAAATTTGTTACGTCTGAATCTCATGATGAAACGTTCTAACTATGTACTAAAAGAGAAACAACATCATGAGAATGTGCTTAGCGGTTGCACATTTATGATATGTCACTCTATGGCTCAAGACATGAGCGAATCCATGTTCAAGTACACAACATTTCACGATGTGACTAACACCACATGGATCATGAAGTACACACATCTTCGTCCATGAGATGTTTGGTTGTACTATTTCAACATTTTGTGTTTAAGGTTTTCGCTATGGTTCGAGTGAGACACAAATGTGTGTTCTTCGTCTTAGTTGCCATATCAAATCATTACGGTTATAGTTATAACTCAAATAATTGGTCACAACCGAAACCAACCGACACTTGTTAATAACTAATAAGAATCATTTAGGTCTTTATGACTATTTCCAAATATATTGGGGACCATATTAGGCATGTTAAAAAGTCATTTTTCTACATATAAAGCAACATACCTCACCCTCTAATCATCACTTTCTAAAACCCCTTTTTAAAGTCATTTAACACTAATTTTTATTTAACACTAATCATCAATTTCTAAAACCCCTTCTTAATTTTTCTACATATAAAGCAAATAAACCATATGATTCTAATAAATATCATTTTGTGTAAAAAAATATAACGTTACTCTTTTTAATAACAAGTTATTCGTTTTTATTATCTCTCGTAGTCCATTGTATCATTCGAAGGTGGCCAAAATATAGGTTGTGCGAGTTGGATAACAGATTACTAAAGTCAAAACATATAACACTTAGTGCGGTCCTAACAACACTGTTCAATCTGGGTCGACCTAGTATTCTAGTAACATATGTCGATATGTGAAATATGATTTTCAAAAATTACACTAATTGCATAATTTTAGTTTAATAAGCTATTATGCTTGTGATCCCTTTTAGCTTAATGATAGTGATCATTGATTTCCATGGGACCACAAAAGATCATTGATCAATAAGCTTCACTCCCTTAAAGCTAAACACTATATATAACAACTACTAGAAACAAAGAGATACAACTATACAAGTAATAATAACTTCATTCATGTTTAAAAGAGGAGCTATAACATTCTCAATGTTTGCCAACTCCACTACCATGGTAGGTTGGTGCCGCCAACGTCGTCGATTAAGAAGGAGGAAGATAAGTGCAATATGGTTAGGAAATAGGCGAATTAAGCTTCGGTCTAGATCACGACAAGTGATACATTGGCGGGGTGTGGCGTGCCCATTTTCGATCTTGAAGAAGTTCATCATGAAGATGGTATCAAAAGGGAGGTTCATGGAAGCTTATTATTTAACATTACCAATTCTTCAACCACAATTATTTCCTTTGTGTTAATTCTTGTTATATTAAACCCGTTTTCGTTTCTTAACCATCAAGAACATCAAACGACATAAGGGAAACCTATAAATGTTTATTAACTCACATGCTTTCAACTCGATGACAATATTTGTCCTTAGGCCTTCGTTTTATCGTGTTTGAATGTGTGTTTTGAAAGTGATTATGTGATGATAAATATGAGGATCATATAATTGTATTGTAGAAAGTGTGTTTATGTTCTTTGAAGTTATAAAGTTTCATTGATTCGACTTACATGGTTTCTAGGGTTTCTCGGTCCAGACTATATATATACAATCACAAATAGTTAATTTTATTTGTTTGTGTTACATTATTAAATAAAATAGTTACGTTTTTATTTCGCTTATTTATTAATTTTGAGTTTTAGTTATTTTTTGGGTTACATTACTTTTTTTTAAGTTAGACTATTAATAACATAGTTATGTATGATTTTGATATTTAATATTATATTTTTCTTTTTGGATTATGTTTTTTTAACTTTTGATTATTTTAAGTTGCTGCTCTTATTTTTAAGATATCTTTTAAAACCCAACATAACGCACGGACATAAAATATCATTTCAAACATAAAACAAGAAATCGATAAAATATAAAGAAAAAGAAAATAACTACTTTGCTAATAAATATTTAAGATCTAAAACTTATGTCATACTCGTAACTAATAAAATGGATATTAAAGTTTTTTTTTTCAAATTTTTATTCAATAACATCACAATATAATCAATAAAGTATTAAAAACAAGTATATTTAAATATAAAATAATATTTTATAACATAAGAAAATGGAAAAAGTAATAATTAATATATATATATATATATATATATATATATATATATATATATATATATATATATATATATATATATATATATATATATATATATATATATATATATATATATATATATATATATAATGAAAAAAGAATACAACATTGTTGGGCCTACTACTATACGCTTATTCATGGAAACAATCTTTGTAGTCCTATAAAGCTTTTGTAATGTTGTTATAAGAGTGTTTGCAGTATCACCAATTATATCACGAAATTTTGGATCCACTTGTTTATATTAAAATTTTTAATTATTAGTTAAAAAATAATAAATAAATAAGAAAAATACACATAACGTCATGGTTCAATAACACCACCATAACACGCCTGCCCAGCCATAACTCAAGTTATGGAGGCTCAACACCGGATCATAACACCATGATTCGGAGCCCTCTAAGTGTATGGTTGCTTTGTAATTTAAGTGTCACGGAATTTATTACCTTGTCATGATAGTAAGGTGGACACGATCTCTAGACACCATGAGAAACATTTATGGACGTTAAAAAGAAGTAATGGTAAGAGGACGGGTTGTTGGGTTTGCGAAGGTTTGGATTTCAAGCGTTGTGTTTGAGTAGTTACGGATGAAGCTAGTTAGTTAGCTGGCAATGTCTTTATGTTATGTTAATTTTAGATTGTCATTATGTTCTATTTAAGTTTTAAGTTAATTTATGTGTTGATCATGTCTTTATGTTTCTTTTTGGATATGAAATTGTGGAATCAATAAGGGTTTATTGTCCAGAATTCTACTTCGTATATAATTTTATTATTTAACCAGTAATAATAATAAGTAGTCAAATTGTTCAAATTCCGTCTTTGCCTATGGAATCGCGCCAGGGTCGGGTTCGGGTCGGGCTGGGGCTCCGGCTTTTACAGTGTAGAAACGGGTTGGTTTTTTTTATTCGGGTCGGGTTTGGGTCGGACTGGGTTGGTTTGGGTAATCTTGCTGCACGTGTCCTGCTCCTTGACGCGAGTTTCCTCCGTGTCGTCTTTTCTCTACCCCCGTTCCTCTGTTTCTCCCGCCTCTCTTTTCTTTTTCTCTTTCTCTTTCTCCAAGGTCAGACCCTCTCTCTCTCCAAGGTGAAACCCTAATTGCATGTCGAAATCGCCGGCTGGTCTTCCGATGGATTGCGTATCGAAGTCGCCGGCTGGTCTTCTACCTGTTTTTGTAGCGACCTTGTCCGGTGTCGGTACGTCTTCTTTTTATCTTCATTTCTGATAGTCTCCGACTAGTAGTTTAGGCACATGAGGTAATTGTTGTTTCTGTTTTTTTTTTAATTAGTTTGTAGATACGATATTTTCTGTCGGATTGTCTTTTTCCGGCGATTTTTCAAGCGGAAGAATTGTAGTTGCTTTAGAGTGAATGAGGTCAAACATCTTCTCGACTCTAACAACAGGTGTCGAGGTTTTGCTGTCGGTTCGGAGGTGTGGAAATATCATTTTTTATTTTTGCTGTTCTTTTTCATTTGTGTTATGGAGTTAAACTTAATACATTTACCACATAAAAATATATGATATTATTTGGTTAAAATATAATATAGTAGACTGAATAATGTAATTGACTCAAATATTGATATCTGATTTCTTTGTTATGATTTTGAAAATCAGCAAAACAGGAAGTCCTCATTTGTTGTTGGATTCGAGAGGATTTTTGATTTCATGCGCTTTGGATTTCCTGCAATACTGCATTTGTTAGTTTATTTTACAGTGGCGTATGAAGAATGTAGAGTTACGTCCTCCTTGGCAGATCTGGTAATATTTGTTGAATTTTGTTATTCTAAATTTAGTCGACTAATGATTTATGATATTTTTATTTGTTCTGGTAAGCAAATATGGATTTGGAAAACAGGACCTACTCCAGAGCATGTTGTTCCAGTCAAAGCTCCCGAGGCTGTTGTTCCAGTCAAAGCTTAGTTTGAAAAGAGAGAATGGTGAGGTTGTTAATTTATTTTCTATTGTATGCGTAAATTTTTCCGTCTATCATTGTTTTTAAATAACATAATTATCCAAAAACAAAATATGAAAAGGTAGAACACAAAACAAACGGAAATTGAAGGATTGAAAAAGATGCATTGTGAGTATCAACTGAAAATTGGGGTTTCTAAAAAGAGGTTTTTCGATTTGAATATTAGGGTTTTTGGTTGGAAAAACTTGGGTACATAGTTGTTGAGTCAGCAGCAAAAAATTTCGTCTTTGAGTTTTCATACTGTCGCGGGCCGTGGTGTGTTTTTCGCACTATATAGCAGTCCGGATGTGATGAGACTTTTTTTTTTGCTGTCGCCTCATTGACTCTGTACTCGGGTTTTTTAAACTCAAAACCCTTCAAATCTAAAAACCTCTTTTCAGAAACCCTAATTTTTAGTTCAACCTCATAATTCAACTTTTTCAGTTCTTCAATTTCTGTTTGTTCTGTCTTCTTCGTTTTCGTGTTTTCTTTTTAGACAATTGTGTCGGTTAAAGGTGAGCGTCTGGTTGGAGTTAGAGAAAGAAGTGAAAGCTGCTAGGAACGAGAAACAGGAACCACGGATGTCATAGGGTGCGGTGTACTCTACGGCTTCGGAGGTTGTTGTTACTCCTTCCGACCATCTTTCACTTTTTTCTTTAACTTGAGCCATATGCTCAGCTTTAACTGAACAGTGTATATAAATGTTCTACTTATATTTTCTCCTACCAATACATTTGATTGATGATCTTTATAAAGAGGCTATGATGATGACTTTCTTTAACACGTCCGAGTTAATTCAAGCAGAGTTGAGATTATTTGTATCTTGGCAGGGCAACTCGGATGGTAATGTGAAATTGCATTGCAACCGATGAGTGGGTTTGCAGCCATGGCAGATCAGTCCACTTTGTTTGATTGTTAATGAATCTGAGCCCCATAATCATTTTATTCTTCTTCTATTCAAATCCCGTCTTTGCCTATGGAGTCGCGCCAGTGTTGGGTTCGGGTCGGGCTGGGGCTCCGGCTTTTACAGTGTAAAAACGGTTTGGGTTTTTTTTTATTCTGGTCGGGTTTGGGTCAGGTTGGGTCTGATTGGGTAATCTTGCTGTACGTGTCCTGCTTCTTCACGCGTGTTTCCTACGTGTCGTCTTTTCTCTACCCCCGTCCCTCTGTTTCTCCCGCCGGGTTTAAATTTCGGGTTTGGTTGTTTTTTTGCTTATTTTAGATCTCTGGGTTTTTAAAGTGGACGCTATGATGATTAATTTCTTTAGTACGTCTGCGTGAATTCAAGCAGAGTTGGGGTTATCTGTATCTTGGCAGGGCAACTCGGATGGTAATGTGAAATTACATTGCAACCGATAAGTGGGTTTGCAGACATGGCAGATTAGTCCACTTTGTTTGACTGTCAATAAATCTGAGCCCCATAATCATTTTACTTCCTGAAACTTTATGAAGCTTATGTTTTTATTATTCTAATCTTTCTTATGAAATCGGTTGAATCACAAATATTCACCTACATGGAACTCGAATCCATTTGTCTAAGAATGTATATTTAATCTGTATTTAGAGGTTTGATGTTGCAACTATGGATAATGACTGATCTTCGAGGTACTTTATATAATTTGTCTTTTTCGGTTGTTCAATTTTAGTTTCTTTTGTCTTCTTCGTTTTCGTGTTTTGTTTTTAGGCACATGTCAGTTGAAGTTGAGCAGCTGCCCGTAGTTAGAGGAAAAACTGAAAGCTGCTAGGAACTAGGAACAGGAATCACGTACGTCATATGGTGCGGTGTACTCTGTGGCTTCGGAGGTTACTGTTTCTACCTCTGATCAGCCTTCACTTTTTTCTTTAACTGCGGCCAGGTGCTTAGCTTTAACTGACGTAGTACATATAAACGTTCTGCTTATATTTTCTTATGCAAAGTATCAGCGGAGTTTAAAATCACTTGAATTGTTTAGAGAAAGTGGAAATTCCCAAAGTGAAACTCTTTACTGACATGTTGATGAAGTCAGTTGAGGTTCGTTGGAACGAACATCAGTTGCTATCGAAATCTGACTACGGGGTACAACGAGCTAAATATTTGGATGATAATTTTTTCCATCCACCTGTTTTACCTCCTGTAATCCGTTTTCCAGTTTCGACGAATACTGATTTTCCTTTTACCCAACCTTCCACTACTTCATTAATATGTAAGGACGGAGTTTAATTTTGGAAATTTCCATTTTCTCCAAGCAATTCAAATGGTTTTGAGCAACGTCAATAACTGTATTTGGTCCCATGATCTGATGACATACCACATTCAAGGTAACTTTAGACTTTATAAATACGTAATCTTTTGATAGTGTTATATACGAAAAAATTGCTGTACTGTACAAATTGATAAACAGATTTCGGAAACGTTTGAATTACTCGGGAAAAGTGGAAATAACTGCTTATATGCTGATGGAGCTGCTTGAGTTTCGTTGGAAGGTGGATCGGCAGCCAACGAATGTGGGGAGTGGAATGCCGGAGGTCTATCACTTGGATAAAAGGTTTTTATCAAATTGTCGGACCTCTGATATTCCATTCTCCGAATTCGATGACTGCCGATCTCCGTTCCAACCAAGTTTCAATAGGTCCATCAGTATGTGAGTATCCAGTCTTAGTTTAGAAATTTCCATTTTCCCCGAGTAATTCAAGTGCTTTTCAATAATGCGGAAGCGTAATACTGTAGGAGCTTGGATTGTGATAGTGAGTTCACGACTGGGAAGACTTAATGGCAGAGAAAGTGTAGGAAAAAGCTTTGGGGCAATGGAACGGTGAAAAGGTTTTTAGAATAAGTGGAAGACGGGGGCTGGACTTCAGGAGGACGGCCTCCAAGCAGTATATACTACTCGCTGTCGAAAGTAGCAGTAAACGCACCCGTAATGCTGCTGTCCTGTGAATAAGCAGCTCCAGACTTCATTAATGGCTATTTGCCCCCGGGAAAGCAAAGTGGTTGTGGTTCGGGATAATGACTGCTGAAGAGGTGCTATAATATTGAAGAACAAGTTTTTTTTTCGTTGTTTTTGCTTTTGTAGTCTGTTAACTTTTTAGATGAAGACATTTTGTCTCGTATTTTTATTATAAACTAGACATTCTTTTGTATAACGAAAACGCGTCCGGACCTCGTGCAACGCACGAGTTTCCCCTGGTTATATTTATTACTCAACTTTCAAATTGGAATATCATTGATATTTATAGTGTATTTTGTCAGTTTTTTCATGAGTTCGGTGACGTAACTAAAGCTTTATCATTAATTTATTAAAGAATGTAAAGTTTTTTATAAGTTTAATAAAGTAAAAGAACTTTTTTGTAGTTTTAATAATTCAACCGGAAAAAAAAAAATAGAGTAACAAAATTAAATATTTTCATAACGTACAATGACTTCTTTTTATATAGCCTCTAATTAAAACTAGTTTTAATGTCTTTTCGTAGATATAACTAGATTAGAAACTTAAAAGAGATTTGGATCAAAATCCTCTTATTTTTATTTTGAACATGATAAATCATGTTTGAGTTTTATAAGTGTGAAAAATAATTAAATAAAGAGAGAGGCTATCATTAAAAACTACATTTATTTTTATACCTATAAAATTCATAATATTAGATATCATGTTCAAAGTAAACATTAAATGACTTTATCCAAGAGATTTTCCCTCAGATTACCCATGGCCCAGACCAATATAAAAAACTTAGAGGCCCATTGTTTATAACAGACAACAATGCACTTACAGAAATAGATGCAACTCTCAAACTGGTTTTTTTCGAACCGTTGCCAAAACCGAAACCGGTTTTTAGAGAAACCGGTTATATATAAACCGAAACCGGTTTTATTTAACCGAACCGGTTAAGACCGGTTATGGTTTTTTGAAAATACCAGTTTTTCGGTTTTTTAACTTGTTAAAACCGGGTAAAACCGGTTTTTTTTAATATATTCGTTAGGGAGCGTTACTAGCCGTTAGATAGATCCGTTAGCGACCGTTAGGAGCGTTTTTTTCACTTTTTTTGAGTTTTTTGGCTATAAAAGATATAGTTTCACTAGTTTGTGTTGAAATCACATTAAAAACTCAACTATTCTTCTCTCAAAATCATTATAATATCGTATTCTCGCTATATATATACTTTTTTTCTCCAAAAACAAACAAATACAACTATTCTTCTCTCAAAATGGAAAACACACAATCACAAGCTTCAGCTTCCGCTAGTAGCAATGTTCGAAACGTCAAAGTTTACACAAATGAAGATATAGCGCAAATTATACAAACTACTCGTAACAAGGAAATTTGGGCTCATTACGATTTGTGCGTAATGAATGACGGGATGGAAAAAGCACGTTGCAAGAAGTGTTGGAAGTTTTTAAGCTCTAATTCAAACACAACACTAAGAACTCACAAAAACGGGTCTTGTAAAGCGATTAGTCAAGAAGCATCACAATCGGAACTTGGTGCGGATGGGAACGTATTTATATACGATAATGATGCGCTTCGAGAAGCATTTACGAAGTTTGTCATTCAAGAGGGGCTTCCATTCAACCACTTCGACAACCAACGACTTACAAAAATTATCAAACAAAGGCTACAACCGCGATACAAACAAGTAAGTCGTACTGCCCTTAGAAACGATGTCTTTAAATATTGGGAAAAAACTAAAAATGAGATAATTGAGGGTTTTCGAAACTATAAATATGGGGTAAATATTACTTTTGATGTTTGGACCGCACCACTTGGTACGGCAAATTCTTATTTAGCCGTTACGGCCCATTGGTTTCATGATGACCAAAATCTCAAATCTTGGTTATTGATGAAACGTACAATTGCTTTTAAATTGTTTGGTTATCTGCATACGGGATCTAATTTGCAAAAAAATTTAAATGATACACTAGTTGAATATAGTTTAGACGATAAAGTTTTTACAATTTCACTAGATAATGCGTCAAATAATACTAAAGCGATGAATTTACTAAAATTACGTATAAAACCACTTTTAGATGGCGTTTTTTTTCATTCTCGTTGTGTTGCTCATGTTATAAATTTGTCCGCGCAAAATGCATTATTAATATGTGATGGTTTACGTCAAAAATTTAGGAATTTATTAGTAACTATATATAGTTCGAGTAACGAACGACAAGCTAATTATAAACGTTTTCAAAAACAATGTGGTGAACCTCCCCTAGGACCTTGCTACGATAATAATACTAGGTGGACTTCTACCCACACTATGTTTGAAAATATATTACGACAACGTGATACTTTAGATGCTTTCAATGACATTTTAGTTTTAAAAAATAAGTCCGTACCTATTTTCTCGTATAAATGGGATCGACTAAAAGATTTAACTTCGTTTTTATTAGTTTTTAAAGAGGCTACGACTATTTTATCGGGTGTATATTACCCAACTAGCCCTTTAGTTCTAAACCAAATTTTTATAATGACCGAAAAATTAAAAGAATCTGAAATCTCCGAACATCGAATTTTTAGAAAAGTGGTTAGAGTTATAGAATAGAAATTTATAAAATATTATAAATCCTTGCCTTTGATTTTTACTTGTCCCGCCGCACTAAATCTTTGTTTAAATGTTGGCGGGATACAAAGTTTAATGCAAGCAGTTTTGGAAAATTTAGGCTTACACCTTGGTAATACCCCGTTATATATTGAAAATGAAAAAACTAGATTTGAAAAATATTTTGATGCATTATTTGCTATATATTGCGATAAATATGGTCAACAAAGTATCCCAATTGTTAACACAATGTGGGCGAGAACATCTCAACAAGGGAGTCAAAGTAGTAATCAAAACTTAAATATAAACCTTTATAACACTTTACTTCAAGACGCTATAAAGCGTCAAAGAACATCGGCTCCAACAAGCGAATTGGGACAATATAAGGCTACAAATTTCTTTGTCACTCTCGGTATTGCTGGGTTTCAAAGTTTTGACATTTTGGCTTGGTGGAAAGAAAGAGAAGTACAATTTTCCATTTTAGCCGCTATGGCTCGGATTTATTATCAGTCCGAATCGGCCTTTTCCGTTAGCGGTAGAATAATATCGGAAAGAAGGTCAAGACTAACCCCTCAAGCCGTGGAAGTATGTGTATGCTTGAAAGATTACTTGGACGGAGTCGAAAGGATACAAAATGTAACAACGTTGGAAGACCCACTATTAGAAGACGTTGAAGAAGTTATCGAACAAGAAGAAATCGAAATGGGGATATCACCTACAACTACCGAAGTAGATGAAGGTGAATTTGAAGAATTTGACGTAGAATCCGAGGAAGAAGAAGAAGACTAGTTAAGTGTATTCGGGTGATGGCAATGCCGAAGCTCGATATACTTTACTACACGATTGTATTAAATTGTAATAAAAGTTATGTTTGTATTTTATATTTTTAGTTGTAATTGTATTATTTAAAATTGAAATAAAAGTTATGTTTATATTTTATATTTTTTCCGATTTAGAATCCGAAAAAAAAACCCAAAAAAAAATAACCGATTAAAAAACCGGTTCAAAACCGAAAAAACCGATTCCGAACATTTTAAACCGAAAAAAACCAAATGCAAAAAAACCGGTTTAACCGAAACCGGTTTTTTTAACTGGTTTTTTTTAACCGAAAACCGATTAAAACCGATTTCTTGCACCTATACTTACAGAAATGAAAGAAAAGATATTTAACAAAGTCGGAAAAAAAAACTTTAAAAAATTAAATAGGACAATCTTTTTAGGACGAAGGGTCCGGATGGAGTAATATTTAAGGGTTAAAGTTAAAATATCTAATAATTAGTGTTTTTGTAAGAAAAAACTTTATTCGGTAGTTTATTAATTGATTTATATAACGATATAATGTAAAGTATATTAAATGAAAAGAAAAAATATGCATTGTTTTATTTATGTTGTAGGAAAAGAAAAGAAAAGAAGTTAGTTCTTTGTGGTTTGTTTATCAGTTAACTAAAGTTATGTCGGTAATATAGTTTTCTTTCTTTTTAATTTTTGATTTTTTTGATTTTTTTTTTATAAAAGTAACTCGAGGACACAACATGAATGTGTATTTAAAGGAGAAAAACAAAACAATTCATAAATAAAGGTAACGGATCGAACAAAATCTAAAAATCATAAAGTTTTAAAAGATAAAACCTTGTGTTATATAAAATGTGTAAATCACTTTTCATATTTTATAGATCACAAACTTTTATCTTTTAACATTTCATGATTTTTAAAATGAAAATTACAGATCAATCAAATAATTATTCAACTTACATATCGTAAGCTTACAGACACTTTAATATTTGTTTTCTTATTCAATCTTTTTAAACATATTTAGAAAATTCCACCTTTATAAAGATCACATGAAAGCCGTTTTAGCAACTAACAATTTCTAAAATATCCAACGAATGTGGCATTATTAGTTTACGACTTGTGAAATGGAAAAATATGTCACTTTAATACGAAACATTACATAATGTTATTAATGTAACCTAATAGCATACCAAAATTTTATTTTTACACTTAATTACATAAATGGTTCATAGGGTTTATCGGGGATTACGGATTTAGTCACAACTTTTTTCTTTTCCCGATCTTGCCCTTGTGATTTCAAACTATTATAGATCTAGTTCTTCTAACATTAACTCCATTAGTTCGTCGTTAAATACAAAGGTAAAAATTTATAAACCAAGCTGCAATTTCTTTGTTGGGAATCTAATCCCACGTATTTCTATGGTTCTAAGACGACGTCATTTTAGCCCTCATCAATATATGTAACTCACAAGCAAAGCAATCGTATACAATTTTCGTTAAAGGGGATTACGAACAAATTCAGTCATTGAACTTTTTTTGTTTGTTGGTAAAGGAGGCAATACCCCCGACAGACCATATAACTAAAATTTCAGCATTTGTAGAAGCGACAAAAAGACACCGTCAAGAAAATAAATAAATAAATAAAATCATCTTATATACAAAGTAATTAATATAGTGTCCAAATTACCTTCGTTCAACCGTGTTGACAAAGGTGGATGCAGTTTACACGAACTAACGAATATAAGGTTTAGTATTCTTCATTGTCTTATCGTCGTTCAGTTAGCTTGATTTACCTCTCAAGCGTTTGTTCAAAGCCATAAATCACACCCTATACATAAACTAACCAATTAATAATTTTCCTCAAGTACATTTTCGCTTATCCCAAAGTGCTTATTTAATCTAATCTACACTCATGCACATCATTCTCAAACAAAATCTTAAGATTCCTAGCTGTGTTTTACGTACAATACATTAAAGAAAGCCGCCCAAGCGTAAATAAAGGATGAGTCGAAAACAAGTTTCCTCTTAAGAAACCACTCTTTCGTATATGCTAATGGTCATTTTACTTCTCATTTGTATTAATCTAATCTAGTTGCCCCCATTTGGATTAGGTGTACCTTTAATATAACACTAATTAAACTTATACTAAACTTTAATTAGCCACTTATATTACTACTCATGGCTTCATCATTCCTTATTATGGACCCATTTTAATGATAATAATAAAAATATTTTATATTTATTTATTTATTTTTGTATAAAAAACAATATCTACGCTATCTAATCATGACTTTATATACTCTATAACAACCCCTATAATAAGCACTAATTTAACAATTATGGCTTTTTTTTGGTAAGAAAAATGTATCTTATAGAGGTCTACCAATCGGTCTTACAATAATAAATAAATAAATAAATCAGTTAATAAAACGGTCCTATACGAAACAATGTTTTAACATATGTTTGAGAGATTACTAGAAAGTCGACTACGAGGAATCGAATATACTCTTTCTATTAAAAGAACATGTAAATTATAAGCATTACAAAAGTAGATACATAGATATATCAATCAATTTCTCATTAAGGTAGATACAAATGATCTAATTACTACTAGTAATACAACCGCGCGATGTCGCGGTGATAATATATTGTTTAAAGTTTCGGTGAATATATTTCTTCGGTGGTATATATTATTAGAAATAATTTTACCAACGATCAAGATTTTCGATTTTAAAACATTCAATTATTTAGAAATTGTAAAGATTAACTCCACTTATTTGAAATTTTACACAATAAAATTGATTGTTTGAAATTTATAAAAAAAAAAAAAACTCATTTATTTTAAATATTTAAGTATATATGGTAGAGAAAAGATCAATTAAGACCCATAATTTTCTTGAGACAAAAAGACATCATTTTGGCCATTGATCTCATTTTAATCTAATGGTTAAGATTAAAACCAAAACTCATTTTTCTTTTATTTTTTTAAATTAATTTATCTCACAAACCGTTGATCGTTAGACAAAACAAAATACACCGTTGCGATCGTCTCGTTTTTATCTTTAATTAGAGCAGTGGTGTTATATACTTTCGACGACTTTTTTTTTTTTTTTTTTCTTTATGGGTATTGAAATTATAACGATAATATCATATATGATATTTACATCATTATGTAAAATTGTATAAAAGAGAATTACTATAAAATGTATAAACTACCTAAATTTTTAAAAAAATCAAATTTTAACTAGTTTTATTTTTTCTCGTTTTTTGACATAAAATGTGATATACTAAAATCACATATGATACTACTATATCATATGTGATATTACTGTAAATCATATATGATATGAATATAAATCATATGTGATATATATTAAAATCGCATATGATAATATTATATCATATGTGATAATACTGTAATTCATATATGATATGAATATAAATCATATGTGATATATACTAAAACTAGATTATTGTCCCGCGATAGCGCGGAAAAAAATAAAAATTGAATTGTAAACTTTATGTTTATGTAGATTTTAGGTTATTATAAAAAGACAATGTTATACGTATAATAACATATATATACCTTTACGTTTATACACATGTTAGTTATAATAACATAAACACTTTTACGTTTATACACATGTTTTAATATTTTTTATTAGGAGATTTTAAATAAAAATTATGTAAATCATAGTTCAAATTGAGTGAAATTTTTTTAAGTAAATTGGAATTTTGTTTTTATTTAAGTAGAGATTGGAATTAAAGTATATAATGTAATTATGTTTTGTAAAAGAGTGTAAAATGAAAATAGTGTTTGATGACATCATCAATTTGATCTAACGGTTGAAATCAAATAAGTTAACCCATCTAAGGGTCGTTACTTCGCCATGTGGCATTTAAGGCAACACCCGATTCATAAATAGGGTCGGGTTTCGGATAGAATAGTTCCAGTTTGTCGGGTTTCGGGTTTGACCCGATTGACCTGAAAATTACCGTCGAACTATATTTTAATCCAAAGGCATATGATATATATAAGCTAGAAGTCTGAAAGAGTTTCATACATGAAGCGATGTGGGACAAAGTAGGAAAAACTAAAGGCATATGATATATATAGGCTAGAAGTATGAAAAAGTTTCATACCTGAAGCGATGTGGGACAACTAAAATGAAAATAGTGTTTGATGACATCATCAATTTGATCTAACGGTTGAAATCAAATAAGTTAACCCATCTAAGGGTCCTTACTTCGCCATGTGGCATTTAAGGCCTCTCTTTTATTATATATTAAAAATCATATATGATAATACTATATCATATGTGATATTAGTGTAAATCATATATGATATCAATATAAATCATATGTGATATATACTAAAATCATATATGATAATACAATATCATATATGATATTACTGTAAATCATATATGATAGAAATATAAATCATATATGATATTATGTATGTCAAAATTTTAAAACTTAAACGACAATAACACACATGATTTTAACTCTAAATATGAATTTTAATACACAACAATGTTATACAATGTATAACCTATATAGACCCAGAAAAAAGTTCGAATTTTGACGACTTTTATTTTTTCGTTTATGGCCAAATGTTGAAATTCGTAAGACAATATCACATATGATTTGAACACTAAATACGAGTTTCGAAACATAGATTTGTTATATTACATACATTCAACTTAAATTAAAAAGAGAAACAAAAAAATAATATGTCGAACTACCTATATCACATATGATAAAACAGTGATTTGTAATATAAAATTTCAAAACTCGTAAAAAACCCGAAAATAAATTTCGTCAAAAGTATATCGAGTGTGTACTCTTACAAAGGTAATTTAATGCTCGTTACAATGGTATAATTTATTCGTTTAATACATTTACGGTTTTTGAGATATTTAATTTTTAAACAAAATTATATTTTAAGTGGGTTTTTAAAATTGAGTGTTATGATTGGATCTTTTGGTCTTAAATTTTTTTCTCAACCCATATATGGTAAGTGTTATGGAGTTATAATTTTAATTAAGTTAATAATTGATTAATTAAAAGGGTAGTTTAGTAATTTTAACATGCTTAATTTTCAACACTTTATATACAAATACTTTATAATGTATATAGATACATTCTTCGTTTTCTTAAAGATAAACAACCTATTTAAGTCCATTTAACGATTATTAATCCGTTTTACTCATTTAACCCACTAAACCAAAAAAACAAAAAACAAATAAATAAATAAATATATGATATGTGTTGCTAGCATTACCATACATTTTTTTATAAAAACTATATTTTATTTGTGGTCACTGCATTTTTAGAATTATACATAAATTATTCCATTTCTCTTTACTTTTGTTCTTAGCATCATCTAAGAAACGTACTGCTAGCACCACCTATTATTTCTCCTTATACCAATTTCGCTTTTAGCTATTGATCAGACGGAGATTAAATGTAAATCAAATCGACACATTTACCTATGAATCGATCAAAATTGTGATCCCAAGATAACATGTACACCCTAATTTCTCCTTAAAACAAATAAACATGACGTATAATCCAACTTTTCACTAAATCATCTCCAAAAAAGATCCAAAAAAAATAAATTTTTAATTAGCTTAAACAAATGGCTTAATTTATTAGTTTAATAATAAGCTCATCACACCCCTTCGAGGTAATGATAGATTGATAGTGATACTTGATTTCTATGGGACCACCAATATAATTCTAATTTAATTAACCAATAAGCACTTTAAACAGCTTAATCTTAAACACTATTTAAACCAACTATTACCAAGAAAGTTATACAAATAACAATAATACATTAATACCTTTCAAGTATGTTTAAAACAGGAGCCATCACATTCTCTATGTTTCCCAACACCACTACCACGACACGGTGGTACCGCCAACGGTGCCGGCTGAGGAAGAGAAGGAGCGGGAAGATTCGGTTGGGAAACAAGGGTAGAAAGCTGCGGATGCATTGGCGTGCTGTGGCAGGACAGTTTTTGATATTGAAGAAGTTTGTTATGAAGATGGTGTTGGAGGGAAAGTTTATGGAAGCGTATTATTTAACGTTACCAAGTTTTCAGAAGCAATTGTTCCCGTTGTGTTAACTGAATTGTGGCATTGTTGGAATGTGGATATTGTTTCGACGATTTTTGGGTCGAGACTACTATGTAAAGATTAATAGGTTTACCTTAAATATCAATAAGATTTAATGACATCATGTCTAACTGTTTATGTTCTACTTAACTTACTCTACTTTATACGAGTACCCATTTTCGCCATTTTTGCTTTAAAAAATATCCATCTGGATTGTGTTTAATAGCTCCAACAGGTCGTACGGGTAAGATTTGAAGATTAGATAACACGGGTCAAAAATTACCTAAAGTGTCCTCAAATGCTTAAAACCTCCTAAAACGGCTAGTTAAAAAATAGTTTAGTATTATTTTTACGACATTGTTTTAGAATCTAAATTAATACATTAATTATTTAAAAACTAACATAAATCGACAAAAATAATCTTTGGGTTATAGCAACCCAACCCAATTCGTGTGAGACTTGTATTAGAAATTTGTTATCTTTTGACCCGTAACCCAACCCGCCCCATTTTGCCACACCTCTAACTGTACCTGTTTGTTGAAAGTCATGCAAAATTTATTTTCAACTCATACAACGATACGTCCAAAATCGTTGCATTCAATTTAGATTGTTAATGTTACTAATTTTAGCAAATCAATAATTAAAAAAACGACATTTGTTTGTGCATGCCGTGAACCCAACCCAGCCTGTTTCAACCCGTGTCAGATCAGTAACATAAAGAAAAGAGTTCTGCTAGCATAAACGATTGAAGTTCACAAATCCTACAAGCTACAACATAAGGACAACTAAAATCCATCCTGAATACAACAAACGATTTAGTATATTTACACTACTAGATAAAATTAAAAACTAACCTTTTCCGAAGTAGGAAAATAGTGTTTTCTGTTTATCACCAGAACCCTTGACATTTCCCTTCTTTTTTGCTGGGCTTGTGTAGTGTTTTTCATCTTCATTCACTGACGGTTTTATATCAGAAGAAAAATCAGCGTACTCTCGTTTGAGATGTGAAGTGTCGGCACCCATGGAAGTTAGTTTAGAGACATTAGTCTTTGATTCATCATCAATTTTTTCGGAACCTTCTGGTTCCTCTTTCGGGCTTTTTGGTTTAAGTTGAGGTTCTGATGGATCTTCCTTTACAGTGCTCTTCTTTGAAAAGAACATTGAGATGGGTCTAATTTCTTCGGTTTTTACGTGAATCTGTAGTCAGTAATCGAATAAAATTATGTGAATTCACATTTTCATGGTGTAACATTAAACCCGACCCAAACATGTTTTAACATGTTACCCAATCCGCCAAACCCGCTCACTTTGCCACCTGTAATAAAGTCGCTTTAAGATATCTAAGGGTGGGTTTACTTATGAAGAAATGAGGGTTTTTCAAGAGAAAAAATATCAAAGATAACTCAGAAAACATTAAAAAAAAAAAGGTCAAATAATTCCATCTAATAACTACAATTCTAAAAAAGACGGTTTTACTGTTTTCTACCGTTTTCGTTATATACTTTTCAAATAATCTAAACAATATTTGAACATGTTTTCCAAATTTTCAGCGATTTTTCTAGAGAAAAAAAAACTCACCCGTTTTTCTCGAAAATTAGAAACTTTAATACGAAGATATTTTTCCACAACTAAACGCACCCTTAGAGAAGTAGGCATACCTCCTTAATACACTCTGGTCCATCAAAAGAAGGCTTGCCCATTGCAGAAGTCACAGGGTACCAAACCTGTAACAATATCAACCCTTAGAATAATTGGGAAAAAAAACATGATTTTCTTAAATAAATAAAATACCGCTACATAATATGTACTCTTACCAAGTCTGGCTCTTCATATGGTTTTAGTAAAGACTCAAATTTGGAAGACGAAGAACCGTCTAGCCATTCATCAGTTGACCCCTTATTCCCTAATATCACAGGCATCCTGTCTTCAATATACATTACATTGAAAATGTTATTATAGGAATATTAAGGGTGCCAATATGGGTAAGTCAGGAGGGGTTCGGGTTAAAATGGGTTATTGGTTGTATAAAAAATGTCACGTCGAAAACTTGAAAATGGGTTATTGGATGTATAAAAAATGTCACGTCAAAAACAATACTATTACAGAAATAATAATCTAAATCCTCGACTTTTCACTTTGGTCCCTTCCCCTTTTAGCTGAACTTTTTACTTCGCCCATTGAGATAAAACACGGACCAAATTACCCTACTAAAAAGTAAGTGGGCCGAAACTGCCACATCTGGTTAAAAGTATATCCCAATAAGAAACAGTATCTTCTCCTTCCCATACATCATTTTATTTCCATTTTCCTTTATTACATGTCTATATCTTCCTTGTTTAAATTTTAACAGGACTTTACGTCTTAAATAGAAAGACACTCTTAGCCTTGAAGTGACGAGTGTACAAGTTCATGGTTTGCCTTACTCTAAGTACTTACAAAAAGTAACTTTTCAAGCATAAATTAAAGAGCAGAAGAAAAAAATTACTTAAGTATCAACGAAAGTAGACATAACTAACCATGAAGCCAACCAAAGGCAGACGAAGAACTTGTAGTCAAAATAGTGAAGGTGAATTGAACCTCCCCTGCAGCACAAAATAAACTTATAACCACAATGCAATAAAGAAACGGATAATGTATGCATAGTCCACCTAACAAGTATAAAGATTGATAGACAACCCAAACATGTATCATTTTGTCATTTACACACCAAATTTCACGTGAATTTGGTAAAAATAAAAAGGGAAATGATACTTGGGTGGTCTGTTTGTCTGTTTAAATTTGGGTGGCCTACGTAATACATTATTACAAAGAAAGCATAAACTCAAATATTTATTCAAGGAGAAGTAAAAGTTGTCACCTTCAGAGTTCTTCCATGAATCATAAAGAGCTGCAAAGACAAGAGGGCGATCATCCTTAAGATGTATATAGAATGGTTGTTTTTTCGACCCATCTTTCTTCCACTCGTAAAATCTGAAATATGGTAAACAAGGTTTACAATACAGAACATTAAAAGTCACCACATGATTAACCAGGTGACCCGAGTATGATTAGTTAACCAGTATATAGAAGAATAAAGGTAAGAAACGATATCATATTTGCAAAAGTAGAGTAGTTGTTACTCACCCTTCGACAGCAACCAAACACCTATTTCCAGGAAGAAGACGGCGAAAAGAAGCCTTTTCACGTACGGACTCTGAGCGAGCATTAAACTGGAACACGCAAGATCAATCAGTCTGAATAAGTTTATAAATGTTATTGAAATCTTATTACCATTCGATAATAATCAGGTTTTTGAGTGTTGTTAGTGAAACTTGGAATAAGGCCCCATTTCATACACTGCACAACGGCTCCTTGACCGTCTCTTCGAACAACGGGAATGTTTGATCCTGGTGAAACATTATACGCTGGACGATACCTAAAAATTCATTTCACATATTTAACGATATATGTTATAATGACTACTTAGCTTTTAAGGTCTAGGCATACAAACCGAAAGCAGTTAAATAACTAAACAAACGAACTGTATTATTTAACGAGATTGTTTACTACCGGTCGGTATCGATGAAACGAACGGGGCGGTTAGCGATATTGCAAGAGCGAGGAAGGTCATCGGGACGGATGGAGCACCGGCAACGCCCGCACATCGTGAAGTAGTGTGGACTAGTGGTAGCGCCGCCGTGAAGATGGTTGTGGTGGATGGAAGAAAGGCGGGAAATGTTGTAGGACTCCGGAATGGAAATGTAAAGCGTCGTTTTCGGTGTTTTCAATAAACTTTTATTTTTAGTTCGACAATTGTTTTGAAATATATCCAATTTTATATGTGTATACATTTATTTTTTAAAATCTTTTGTATTTATTAAAACTTTATGTTTGTCTTTTATGTATATAATTCGATTCGATTTATACTTTGTTTGTAGCTAACATGACACAGGTTTTTATAAGAAAAATTAATAAAAAAAACAACTATAAATCATTTGACAACTAGGATATCTTTATAAATAATACGTTAAAAGTTATGGACGAAAATGATAACATTAGCGAAAAAAAAATTCAAAATTTCTTTTTTGTAGAAAAAAAAAAAAATTCGAATTTTTTTTTCTTTTTAATAAAAAAATAAAAAAATATTTTTTTTTTAAATATCATCTAAGAATCCCCATATTATTCCCGTAATTGTTTTTCTTATAAATTTGGAACTTTTTATTTAATCTTACTCGTATATATATATATATATATATATATATATATATATATATATATATATATATATATATAAGAAAAACAAATATAAATGAATAGAAATTAACGAACGTAAATGGACGCACAAGACATTAGTTCATGCTCGTTCATTTAACTTAACGAACGAAAACTCATGTTCATGTTTGTTCGTTTACTAAATAAACGAACATAAACGAACTTCTTAGTGAACGGTTCACAAACTATTCACTGAACGTTTTGTTCGTTTACCGCCCTAATTATAAGCAATGTTTCTCATTTATCATATATCTCGATATTACACTAGATGGACTCTTTTTCTTTAACTTAAGTTATTTTAAAAAGACATGTAATAATTTTGTTCTTTTACTTATTTAGTCGGTTGTTTTTTGACATGTATCGATAATAATAATAAAAAAATAGGAATCATATCATTTCTCAAATAAAACCAACAAGTACATAAACTAATAAGGTTTTCCATGATCAAATTATCCGAAAAAATGTTTTTAGCTCAAATAAATATAAATGAAAATATATATATATTTAAGGAAAACAAATATAAATGAATATAAATTAACGAACGTTCACGAACGTAAATAAACGGACAAGACAGTTGTTTATGTTCGTTTATTTAAATGAACGAAAACTCAATGTTCATGTTTAGCTCAATAAATACTTTGGTAACCGGTTTTGAACCCGAGACCTCTTGCAAAAATGATGACACACTTTTAAAATAAGGTTGTGCGCCGTTTAGCAAACACCACAGTCGCCACCAAACATGCTCGCCCTAACCCGTCGTTGCCGGAGCTCAGTCCACCATCTCCGACCACTCTTACAATCCCTCCACCCTTTCTCCTCCTCCTCCTCCTCATCTCCGCCAATTCGCCGGCGATCAAAACACAAACCAGCCGTCCTACGAAAACCCGACGAAAACTCTGAATGGTGGGTACTCGACGGAGAAATGCACGAAATCGGCGAAAACGTACCACCGAGAGAACGATTCGTGATTCCTAGAGATAATATTCCGAATAAACGACGGAAACAGCTCCGTGAACAGTTCATGCGTCGCACTCGTCTCGTTCTTAAGGATTCCGTTAGTTTCTATCTTGCATTTTCTTTTCGGTTTCGTTTCGTTTCGCTTTATTGTTTTATAGCAATAGTATATGCAAATATGTAATGTATGTTTGGCAGTTAACAGTAGAAGAGTCCTACTATCTGCGATTGAGAATAATCGTGTTATGTTTATTTGGGCAAATCCCAGGCGTGTTTCGAGTTAGGCTTTGTTTATTCAAATCGATTAAGTGAAATAAGTTATTTTGAATGAGAAGTTTAATCGATAAAAGGAGGAGTTTTTTTGACTCACAGGTCTACCAAGATTGATGTTGAAGCTTCCAAATATCTTAATCACTTTGTAGAGTGTTAGTGATTTAGTTCGGGTGAACATTGTTCATCACCCGAACTAAATCTTATATAATAATAATATAATATTAGGAAGACTTTAGGTCGGGTGAACTAACTCTTCACCAGAGTTAAGTTCAAGTTCATCCGAACTAAAGTTAACTGATGATCTAATTATTAGTTCACTCGAAGTGTT
Source organism: Senecio squalidus (assembly GCA_910822075.1). NCBI lineage: Eukaryota > Viridiplantae > Streptophyta > Magnoliopsida > Asterales > Asteraceae > Senecio > Senecio squalidus. Next base: position 3,556,565 of record CAJVGC010000508.1, read on the forward strand.
TTTAAATAAACATAAGGGTGTTTATAATGTAATAGTTAGGTAGCTTAGCCTATATATAGTGGTGAGAGCAGTGCAAAATGTGTGAGCTAGTGAATCATTTACTGTGTAACAAACTTTCCCGTTATTTCTTTGAATATAATATCTTCAACCGTTGAATTCCTTGTTCTTAATTCGTTTAGTTTGATCAATAACTTGTTATTCCGCAACCTGTTATTGATTCCTTACATAGAGTGTTATAGCTTTGAGGATTGATCATACCTGACACAAGGTATCCCCGTCACTGTTTCCGAACCCTTTCCTTTGCCACCACCAAGATGTTACTTATGGAGGTTTTAACCCTGAGACCTTTTTAATTACATAAGTTTCGCCTTACTGCTAGGCTAACTTGGTGGTGGTGTGTGAATTAGTAGTTTGGAGTTTTTTATTCCAAGCTGCAAATTTCAAAAAACAGAAAGGAAATAAATAGCTTAAATAGCTATCCGAAACAACCACTTAATATCGAATACTCGACATATGTACGAGATAAAGCTGCTTTTACATTTACATAGTCTCATTGTCTCTAAGTATAAATTTACAATTCTATATAGGCTTGCAGCACGGAATCATAGGTCAGTTGAGATTTTAGTCCCAGCACATTTTAGAGAAAAAAATGGCTGCTAGAGTTGTAGGTGTCACCTTGCACTTTCCACATGTATTAATATATAACACATGGAGCTGCAATCCAATAAAAAACTATCGTTAGTTGATATACACTGCACTGTTATTATCTTGTTTACGTATAGATTAGCATTTCTGTTAGGATTGTGTTTTAAGTTTTGATAAAGAAAATCTTGCAACTTTCTAGTAGGGCACCAAACGAGCGTATGGTAGAGACAAAAATATATTGTGCTTTCATAATCCTTTAATCTTTTGCTGTTGATCGGTTAATCGGTGAATCCCCAATGTGGGAGGCAGACATGAATACATGATTCTTGTTGATTGGGATTCAGTGACTTCTTTGATATGTTTTTTTTTTTGCTGTATCTCTTCGGTTTTGCTTATCAGTTTTGATTATCAGTTTTGATCTTTCATTGCAGGAGCATGAACCTTGGTGCAAAAAATACATGGAACTTTATTCTGAGCTAAGAGAGAATTGGGAGAAACTATATTGGGACGAGGGTTTTTCCAAGAAACATGGTCAAGACCGTGCAAGTTACGACTCTGCTGAAGATGATGATGCAGATTTTTCACCTTACAGGTGTTTTACTTTTCCGTAATGGCTACAATATTAACTGGGAACAATGGTTACTTGAATTTGGTTATCAACCACTAATTAGTATTTCTTGTTTATATTGACTTTTAACTCTTTTCCAATAAGAAATATACGTCGGATAGGAGCGTTATTTCCAGAGCCTCGTGTGAACTCTTAAATATTTGTTTTCTACTCCCATTTTTATATTAACAATTTATTTATTGACACTGTTTTGCAGAAGAAGACAGCCTCATGATGAGGAAATGAAGGTACTCGGTTGCTCCATAATTTTATCAGATTCTATGTTACTGTCCATTTACAGGTTAAAGCATTGCATTGTTTTCTTGACCATAATATATCAATGTACTAAAACCGTGCTGATTTTTTACAGCAGAATCATGCTTTTGTGAGAAATAGACAGGGAGATACAATGGAAAAAGTAGGCATGATCCGAGATAAGTTTGAATTTGATCGTGAGAGAAGAATGAGAGATAAAGGTTAGTTACTATTTTCGATTAGCTATTTACAGAGCTTATGTATATTTATTTAAAACACAAAATGTGTGCTAAGTTTTAATAACATGGTTCTAATGGCTTAATTTTACAAGATCCTTCTAAAAATTGTCGTATTAGCCATATGTAGTATAATGGCATTTAACTAGTTAATTTTGGTGATTAAACTATTAAAGAACACATGTTCTATATAAGGTGGCAATTTTGACCCATCTAGGTCAAACGGGTCAAATATTTCTTTTAGCTAAAAGGGGAACGGGTCAATTGGGTAAAAAAAGGCATAACATATTAAAGTCCCCAAGGTAATAATAGAATCTCCTAAATTGCTTTATTATTTAGAAAAAGTGTTAAGAACAAATGAAAGTGTTTGCAGTTCAATCCAGCGTGACCAGACGACACGTTTTGAGTCTTGCTAAAAATGTCCCATTTTAATCCAAACTTGTTTCACTCGTTCATCTGGCCACCACTACTTGTATACAACAAAGTTCTTTGCTTTTCAATGTCATATTCTTAATTTACCTTTAATCATTTATAGTATTTTTCCAATTTTTATCTTTCTACAAAGTTCTTAGATTAGTGATACTCAATGACCCGATATGTGATTCCTTTCACAGCTTTTGCACCTATGAATAGAGGAATGCAGTTCACGGCGCCTAATTCTACCTCGAGGAACCAATCCTTTGATGCAAAAAGATACCTTTCCTCAAGTGACAGCGATTAAGCCAAAGGTAGTAAAAAAAATGTATATTTCCCATTATAATATTCCTCCATGTGGGATCTGCTTACTTATAACACGATATTTTTTTTCCCATTAAAGGTGGCAATTTTGACCCATTTATTTTACAATGGGTAGATTTGAGTTGTGAAATGTTTTAAACTTTTACTCAAAAGAGTCGAAGAAATATGTTTAGCTAAATGGTCAACGGTTCTTAAGTCGCTACTCCCAAATCTTTGAAATCACAATTAGAAGAAAAAGGACAAAAATGTTTTTTCGAGTCAACTCAACCTGACCTGATCTGTAATAAAAAGACATGTTTTGAACGATTACCCAACCCACCCATCTATTTTGCTGATAAACTCATTTCTGGTCATTTATCTCAACAGATCCAAGGAAGGAAAGATGGTTACTAGTAGGACAAATTTACAAATTCCTCATCAACCACATCCAAACAAGTTGGGAACATGGAGTATGGTCATTACCCCCCATAACGAAACGGAAATGTAAACATTTAGCTGCTAGTCATTAATACATATGCGTTGGACTATAATTTGTTGTCTTATGTGTTTTTATTTGACGTCGATTAGATTGTAAAACATTTTTCAAGTGTCGTACTCTCACCAAATATGTAAATATGCAACTTTTAAATAGTGGTTTAAGGTCAATAATACTTTATGATGACAACACAATGGTGCTTTTTGTACCATTGGTGGGGAAAATGCTTAAAATGCAAGATTTGAGAGGACCCCCATATTTATCAAGTTTGATATCATCATGATATGAGAGCGAATATGTATTATCACCAACTCGAAAAAGAAAGAAACCATGCCTTGTAACGACACGTTCACATATATTACATAGCAAAGATGGAGTGATATGGAATCAAACTCATCCTTATACTCTTAAAATTTAACCTTTTTGGACACATCAGTGTCACGTCACTTTTTATTTTTCATATTCGTTTTTCATCCCGAAATATATTTTTCTCCTCCCCAAGTTTCTTAATTTAAATATTAACAAAATTAACCAAAAATCAGAAAAAATGCGAAATGAATAATCAAAACCAAGCAAAAATTGATCTGATTTAAGGGGCTTGTTGGGGCGGGAAATGGTAACCCCCGCCACCGGATTCCCCCAAATCATCAATCCAGTGGTGAGTTTTCATGTATCACGGACGATCTGATATAAAATATTAAACACTTATAACATACACTTAATTGTCATTAAAATCAATCAAATATCATCCTTTTGTCATTAAATATTGAACCAAACGGAAATTGATCTCAAATTTTGAAAAAAACCAAACCAATATAAAACCAAACAAAATAATTCATAACTATTCATAAACTTCAATTTTATACAATAACCAAACAGAACATAAACTAATTCACCCCTATAAAATATATAGTATATATCATCTGAAAAGTTATAACCACTTTCCCAAACACCTCCCTTTTATTTCAAAATAACAAATCTCTCAAATCATCCAATTCTCGATTCACATTTCACAGACTCCGGCCGGCGCCAAACCCCAATTCAAACAATTTCAACCGGAAACCACCACCACTTTCCGGCGGAATCTTCAATTCTCTCCAATTCATCACTAAAATCAAGAAGAAAGAAAGTATAAATGAGTGGAGCTCGACTGTGTTCGTTATTAGGTGAATTAGGATTTGAAGGTCATACATCACTTGATCCAGATAGTTTCGAATGGCCGTTTCAGTATGAAGATGCTCGTCCTATACTCGATTGGCTTTGTTCCAGTCTCCGTCCTTCTAATGTTCTCTCCGCTTCCGAACTTTCACAGTTATATCCTCTCTCTCATATATCTATATCTATATCTATATGTGTATCTATAATCTGTAATTTCACACTTACATATTCATTTCTATATCGATATATGTATATGTGATTATACTGTACAATTTCATAGTTACATTTTCATCATATGTGTCTATATGTATATAATAAGGTTTAGCTTATTATTGTTTTTAGAATGTAGTAAGATCAATTCGGAGATGCATTGTGCAATTTTACAATGTACTTTTGCTTTAATTTATGACTTTAGAGAAAGTGGCTTCTAATTCTTCTGAATTTCTCAGATACATCTTCCAGTTCTTCTACATAGCAATTGTATGTATGTTTATGTGGATTTGCATATCTACTCTTAGACGTTTGAGTTGATTATTGTTCTCAAATCGCTTCATAGAATTTGGAAAGATCCATTTTACAACTTAGCAGTAAAACGGCTCTTAATTTGTATCATTTTAGAAATGTGATCTTGTGAATTCCATTTGCATATTTACAGTTTTTAATTGAACCTTTTATATAGGCTATACTTGAATAATGATAGTGGTCTGAAGCTGCATGCCATAACGTTTCCTGTTAGAATTTAGATGATCAACATTACATTATAGGTGCAATCATCTAGGCATCTCAGTTATCATTCTCAGAGAGATTCATAGATTGTATAAAGATGAAATTATTAGCTGTGATATGCTATTCCACGATGTACCCTAATTTTATTACTTGAAACTCAATGGTTCCTAATTTGTATCAGTTTAGTATCGTAGTCTTGTTAATGCCCATAGATCATGGATATTATCAGTTTTGTATCATATGGAATATTTTTATATTGATGAGAGGTCTGAAGCTATGCAGTATACAGTTTCCCCTTAGAATTTATAGGATTTAATATTCTGTCACGTATGTTTATGGAATATGCTGATAGTTATATTTTTACTGTTATCCAGGTATGAACAATTTATCCAAGATGGAAAGCTTTTAGAGGTAAGCAACAACCTGATATTTGGTGGTCGCGATTGATAATATTTGATATTAGATAGTAAGATAAGTGAAAAGAGAGACTTTTAGGATCCAAAATTGATACAGGTTTACTTGGAAAATAAAGCAATAATGGTTTAAATTTTATAAACAATTATAGAGATTATCCTTTCAAGTTGAAATTAACATAATTTCTGTATCAAATTAAGTACAACAATGCTGATTGTTTTGTTTAGTGATAATAAATTAAGTATTTACATCCTTACGAACAGCGTAACAAATAATCCATATACACAATATGTAATACTCAGTTGTTTTATATAGGGGATTTTAAGCACATATGACTACGAGTTCCAGTTTAATACTCAGAACCTCGTGTTGTTTTGAAAAACTATAGGGAAGGCATATGGGTTTATGGAAATATATTGCAAGTTTTTGTTTGTCATCTAAACCCAGCATTAATAAATTGAACTTAAGTTGAAGGAATATGCTTAATTTTCCACATCTGCTCAATTGGGAGCCGTTGATCTAGAATTATCTATTTAATTAAGAAGAGATCTGATTAGCTTCTCAACTTATACCAATTTTTCTATCAAATGTTTTGACTTTTGACAGGGAGAAGACCTAGATTTTGCTTATGAAAGTATTTCAGCCTTCTCAACAAGGAGAGACAATCAGGAGGCAGTTTTTGGAGCCGAAGAAGGAGTGAAAGACATAAGGTAATTTACCTTCATTGCTTTTCCCTTTTCCCTATTTAAAGATGTTCACGCATTCAAGACTCATTTTTTTTTTTTTTTTTTTTTTCTTTTTTTTATGTTTTGCAATGATGATTTAATATGATTTATTATAATAACTACTCTGAGAATCTTAAGTTGTTGAAAACATGAAGGTATCTGTTGATTTAGTAGCTCAGCCTTGATAAGAATTTGAAATAATTGCTCTAGTCAATATCCTGCTTCGGTAGACAACACAACATAATTCATGGCAGCCAGCAGCTCATAGACTAACTTTGCTGATAAAACAATCTCCATATCATAGGCTAGTCCTGCTATGAAAACTTTACAATTTGGATTTCATAGGAAGAAACTGGATAGTTTTTGATGGTTATGAGAAAATTTCTTAGACACAGGTGATATAATATTGTTTTATATCCTGAATTAATGTATCTCTTGCTATAACTAGTTTTACCTACAAGAGTAGTTACAGAATTTACCATCCAAGATCGTTATTTTGTTGAGAAATGATAGTACATTTCAACAATATCGCTTCTAACAAATCGTTTTTCCCCAAAGGGATGCTACTTTAGCCTACAAAGCAGAAGCTGTGGAGCTGCAGAGACAACTTGGCCATCTACAGTCTCAATATGACATGCTCAGTACACAGGCTTCAAATTTAATTCAAGGAAAAAGGGCTAGAGTTGCATCAACATCTACTGTTAACGGATTACTAAGCACCATAGACGATAGTCTATCAGCAAGGAACTTAGAGGTGTAGTAATGATTAATTTATTCTTCGTTTGCCTTCTATAAGATAATATGATATATTTCAATGCTTAAATATTAGTTCTAAACCATGTTTTATTGTAACTTAAGATGAATGCAGTTCTTGGACGGATTGCTTCTACAGCAGAAGAGTTGGCTCATTTTCATTCCGGAGATGGTACTGATTTATAGGACACTCATTTCAACCCATATAAAGTGATAAGCCTATGTGGCATTGGTATACTAAATGTCTGACATCTTCATGGGTTTTGATTTATTGATCTGCAGAAGATGGCATCTATTTGGCATACTCGGACTTTCACCCATACTTGCTTGTCGATTCAGCGTGTATGAAAGAGTTAAATCAATGGTTTGTTAAGCAACTAGATACGGTACATGCTATGCAGAATTTTATGCTATTTACTGTTTTCTAATTATGTGGGGGACCAGTGAAATAGTTGAGTGGTGGCAAGAGGTGCGGGTTACATAACATGTCAATTGTCAAAACGAGGTCAGGTTGAAACAAGTCCATTTTGTTGTACGGCTTGGGTTATGTTTGGCTGGATTTACACCCACAGTCCATAGAGAGTTGTTACTTTTTAGATATAATTATAAAAAATTAATGTGTTAATTATGATTACTTGATGTTATTACAATAATCTAAATCTTTAGATCGAACAGTTTAGGAAGTTCTGGGCATTAAAAATTTAGTTTGAGCAACTTTCATTGTTTGACACATTTAATATATTTCCCCTTATATCTATTTTCTTATTTGATCTTTTTGAGATAAAACACAACTGATATGGAACCATTCATAAGTAAATGAGTTTCGACCTCTAATTTAGTTATTTACAACCAGTGGTTTTTGGTTATGTTAATTATGATAGAAAGGACACTAGGAATCCATCTTGTTTCTCTTTATTTTGCATTAGATTTTTTGGGTTTTTGCTATATAACTGCTGGCTGTATTTCATCTTATGTTTTATTTTCTATATGTTGAATCAGGGCCCCTACCGCTTGGTGGCAGAGGAGGGAAAATCTAAATGTTCATGGGTCAATCTTGATGACATCTCCAATACCTTAGTGCGAGGTAATTGACAATTGCGCCAAATTTATTTTATTTTTTGATCTTCTACAAGTTCTATCTATTATAGCTTACTTTGTTCTATTTCATTCTTGAGTTCGATTTCAGCACTTAGATTGTTTCCCATAACGTAACTTCGACCCATTTACTTATTAATGGGTCAATAGTCAAATAGAAAATGCAGATAAATTTTAATGATACTGTTTTTGAATCGTATCTAATGCATCAATTATTTATAAAATAATAAATAAATAAATGGATAATAAAGATGTTTCCATTCATAACCCCAAAAGTTTTGCCTAGTGTATTTTTGTCTCTTTGTTTATGGCTAAGATTGGTGCATGTGTGCATAACTTGCATCTTTTGTTTGTAATTAATACGACTTTAACTTTGTTCTCTTTTTGTGCTATTCCTTGATGCAGCGGACACCCAAAAGTCCCAACATCAACGAGTATCAGAGTTGCAAAGGCTGCGGTCCATGTATGTGTGTGTGTGTGTGTGTGTGTAATCCGTTTGATATTTGTGTGTAACTTTATAGTTTCTAGACTTTATATATCTGATTACGTTGGCATGCAAATTTGCAATATGCAGATTTGGAACTAGTGAAAGGCAGTGGGTAGAAGCTCAAGTTGAGAATGCAAAACAACAAGCTATTCTGTTGACACTTAAAGGTCAAGTAAATTCAGATGAAGCTCATATTCACCTCGATCTTCATTCACTTAGGTATTAGTTCACTATTTTTCTGTATCCTGCGGGCATAAATGCATGATAAGATGCATTTCTCAGAAGACACATTGCTGTCATATAGAGGTGGCAAAATAGGCGGAATGGACAGGTTGGGAAACGGGTCAAAACAGATTTGGGTTGACCAGACAACAGCTTTTTGTCCATTTAAAAGTTTTTATTAAATGATAAATGCATCAAACGTATATAAAAATGATATTGTTATAGTGATGATCTAAATCTTTGAAAAAGTGGAAACTGAAATCTAATTTACTGCTCTCTCAATTTTCAAAATTTAATTATATGGGCTGTTCAATTCTTAGGAGAAAGCATGTTGAATTGGCCGGAGAGCTTTCGAATCTACATAACAGAGAAGAGAAGTTATTATCTGAGGTTTGCAATTGCGTATATGGTTTAAATTATCATTCAGAAGTTTTTGTTATATTTCTACTAGACCAAAACTCTTTTTATGTGCAAATCATTTATCACTTTAATTTGGCTCTGTTTTTCTCTTTACCTTTGTGGTGTTTTAAAATTACTTTTCATGTGTTTACGATAACCAGTTCGACATGATATTTACTTGCATGAGTCATACATCTATTCAAGAGTAAAAATACCACTTCTTCTTGCAGACTATTCCTGATTTGTGTTGGGAGCTGGCTCAGCTACAAGACACATATATTCTGCAAGGTATATAATCAATTTAAGCTTAAAACTTGCTTATAAACGTTGATTATTCTTTAGTTATGACAACTATTCTTATTCTTTTTAATGGAAATGGTAATTAATCTTTATTACTTTGATGTAGGTGATTACGATTTAAAGGTTATGCGGCAAGAATACTATATTCAACGTCAGAAAGCGGTATAACCTCTAAATTTTCTGGCTGACAAATTGAATACAAAAGTGCTTATTGTTAGTTAATATAATGTTTATTAGGCACATAAAACATTTCAAGGCAAGATAAACATTTTTTATTCTGTGAAAATGTATTGTTAGAGCTATAGTTGGTTTTTTAGTTGGTTATTGTTTCAATTTTTCCATGTGAAACAAGCATTGTACAATTTAGTGAATAATAATAGTTCCACGTAACTTTGTTTTTTGGCAGTTCATAAGTCATCTGATTAACCAGCTTGCCAGGCATCAGCTTTTAAAATTAGCATGCCAATTTGAAAAGAAGACGATGCTTGGAGCGTTTTCATTACTCAAAGTTATTGAGTCGGAGTTGCAAGGGTACCTCTCAGCAACCAAAGGACGAGTGGTATGCACTTTACCACATTTCTTGTTTGGCTTGAATATATTAAATATGGTTTAAAATTTGTATTATTAATAATAATAAGGTAAAATTTTCGTATAGAACAATTTAAATGTCGTAAGCATTTGACTACATGTTAGACATATTTTGACCTGTTTAGCCTGTTTGAGCCCTTTGGCTTCTTTCAGTTGTAGCTTCTTTTCATATTTTACCCGTTTAAAATGGACACATTTTTATATAAATGGATCAAATTTGCCACCTTTGTTAATTACCATCTTACTTTAAGGCAAATAATGGGGCTCTGAGAAAAACGAGTTATGTATCTGACTTCTTAGCATTGCCAAATCTTTGATGTGATTAGATATATTAAAAGCTCATTAAAATGTATTTTTGGATATTCAGGGCCGTTGCTTGGCATTAATTCAAGCAGCTTCAGATGTTCAAGAACAAGGAGCTGTTGACGATCGAGATACATTTTTGCATGGTGTCAGGGATCTTTTGAGCATCCATTCAAGTAAGTTACACATTTTTGTTCATTTTCGTACTTGTCAAAATGGGACGGGTCTAGTTTGGTTACTCTGCACACACCTTTTGTCCATTTTTAAAAACCTAATTTGGTATAAACCACAGACCATATATGTATTTTACTGTGTGAGTTATCAACACAAGAATAATATCGTAAGCATTAAAAATCCGATTTTTGAATGACTTTTAAGTTTCAACCTGTTTGACATATTCCTCTGCTAGCTAGCTATTTTTTTTATTTTTTTTTGTTGACTCGTTCGAGATAAATTATACCCGTTATAAATAGGTCGAAAATTTCTACTGGAGGCTATGCTAACCTCTAACATCTTTAACAAATGTTTTCATTCTTAGATGCTCAAGGGGGTTTGTCAACGTACGTATCTGCACCAGGGCTCGTGCAACAAATTTCAAGCCTTCAATCAGATCTCATGGCCCTACAATCTGACTTAGATAACGCCCTTCCGGAAGATAGAAGTAGATGCATTAATGAGTTGTAAGTTATCCTTCATTATACTTCTCGATATCAACCTCCTAAATTATAAATTAAATGTCATTTTTCTTGTTTCAATGTTGGTACAGGTGCACACTTATCCAAAGTTTGCAACAACTATTATTTGCATCTTCCACGACTGCGCAGCCAATTTTGACACCCCGGGTATGCAATTTATAGAATCATAATTCTATCATTTCGGAAAGCATTCTAAGCTCTCAAAAGAGTTATATACTCATTTGTATAGACATTAAACTGATGGCTTTTTTTTTCATGTGAATGCAGATTCTAATGAAAGAGCTGGACGAAATGGAAAAGGTGAACGCCAAATTGTCTGCTGCGGTTGAAGAAGTAACACAAGAGCACTGCAAGAAAAACGAGGTAATTTCTCTATTTCATCTTTTGAAAGTCTCTCATTGTCATTGGTCCGAGGTGACAAAATGCACGGGTTGGATGGTAGTCAAAAGGGTAATTAAGTTGTACATATCGAACAGGTCCTATTAATTTGTCTTAAATATTGTGTCAAATTTGTTTTCATGATTTACACTGTCTCAATAATAATCTATAAGTTTAGAATGAAATGAATCAGAAAGTTTTATGCATTAAAAATACACTTTAGGCAACTTTCTACTCATTTGACTCGTTTCCTTACAAATCTATCCATTCCTATGAAATGCATCTGTAACAATGTCTCATATTAATCAGTCTCTAAAACCATAATTCACTTTCTTGGTGGAACAGATCGTAAAACATCACTCTCAAGAAATGGCACTTCAAAGACAAGTTTTTGTTGACTTCTTCTGCAATCCCGATCGTCTAAGAAACCAAGTAAGGGAACTAACTGCACGAGTCAGGGCGTTACAAGCATCATAATCAACACTCGTAGAACAAATGTATGTATTCTCTCAGCTTCTTATTTCTTTTTTTTCGAGTGTTAATTTTACGTAAGTTTGAATACACAACGGATATTATTATATGATGTAGTTTTATTTTTATATAGTGTTTGTATGATTTAACAATCAATGTGTTTTCTTACTATTATGTTTATTTATTTAAAATTATCGATTTGGCATGAAAGAAGTAAAGCATTAAATTTGCATATCTTTTATTATATTGTTTGGTAATAAAAAAGTATGGTTTCTGATTTTTAGTAATTATGGTGGATATATGTAATCATTAATAGTTGGTGAATAATATCTCTTTTATTACTTTTTGGTACAAAAAGACATGGTAATTAAGGCTTATAGGTACTCATAATTTTATGTTTTTCATTTGTCTATTCAATCTTTAATCATTAAGTTAACCTAACTCCCTACAAATTAAAGTTATAATATGAACTTTACAACTGTTATTTGCATGCAACGGAAAAAAAAGGACACAAATTTAGTAGCACTAGACTTTACGAGATATAGTCATGTTTTATTACTTTAACCTTAGCCATTTTTAATCAGAGTCTTGGGGATAGATTTTGCATAGCATTTGGTTCAACCATAAAGAAATGGAAACAACCGGAATTGCCTGGTAGCGATATGAGCCATTTGGAGGAAAAGAAACCTGTCATGTTTTGCAGGGCCGTCTCATTGATATAAGAGGCCCGGTGCAAAACTAAAAATGAGGCCCCATGAATCACAAAAAGCTTAGCTATTATCCGAAATATAAGGTTCATTCATAATTCGCAACTTGTTTCAAGTATCTTACATCATATTTAGAGTGTTCACTAAAGCAAAAGATCTTTACTTCACCAAAGAAGATGCAACATATATACTAACGGATATATATAATTCGGAGGCCCCCTCGAATTGGAGGCCCTGTGCGGTTGCACCTCTTGCACAGGGTGATCTCCGCCACTGATGTTTTGTTAGGGACGAAGAAGATGTCTTCTCGTATATCCAATCCATTTTATGGTGCAAGTCAAACGGCCTAGACTGAAATGTTTGAGTGTCTTAATCATATGAAGTTTATATTTTTCGGTATGGTATTTTTTTTCGCGATGAGTGTTATTGGTCCTTTGTCTTGTAGCCAACATATATGTATTATCTCTGTTATTTTTTAGTTTGCTTAATGAAATTTGCCCTTGTAAATAAACAATACAAGAATTGGAATAAGAAATTCGAATAAATAAACAAAGAGAAAATCACATATATAATCATTTGAGAATTCAAAAATATCAAAATAATCATCTGATTCTCGCCATTTTTCTCGCACCATTTTTTATCGTCGCGAGATTGAAAATAATATAAATGATTGGTTATAAATTGACCACGTCCTCTCGACTTTTTTGGTCATCGCGACATTTTTCTCGCGCCAATTTATGACCATCATTTATATTATTTTCAATCCCGCGACGATAAAAATGATACAAGAAAAATGACACGAATCAGATGATTATTTTAATATTTTTAAATTCTCAAATGATTATATACATGATTTTCTCGTAAACAAACCATATGTTGAAAAGTTGTTGGATTGTTCACCTATCTTTCAAAACAAGTCTTTCTTTTCCATGTGCACCACAATTAAAGGAAACATTTTGATGTTTTGTAACTTTTAAATTCGAAAAAGACCCATACCCTAGTACCCCTACCCCAAAATGTAAAGCCTTTTCCATGTTGTCTCCCTCAACTCAAGTAATTTTTCCTTAACTTTTGGGTACTTTTGTATCTTACAAGCAAAATACCTTAATTTTTTAACTCTTGTGCAAAAAAGAACACAAAAGGGAAAAGGCGGCCACAAAAAGTTTCATATCAAAGAAACTTCTTCACATTGTTTTATTTCATCTATACTTTTATGTTCAAACAAGATTTTTGACCATTTCTTTAAATATTTTGCAATATCAAATCTTATATCGGTCGTTCACAAAAGAGATTCGCAGAATGTAAGTTTCCAGAGACAATCTCAAAAATGCTTTTCGGGTTTACAAGCAAGCCCTTTCAGGAAGTTTTTGACAAGCCAACAAAAAATAGTACTTCGTATTGAATATGCAAACCAAACGGACAATATTGTATGGTTTTAGAGAGGGGAGTTACAAACTTTTCAATGATCTTAAATGTTATGTTTGCCCCCCAAAGAATATGTTCTCCATTTAAGTATAAGTTTTAAATTTGGTTTATGTGTATCAATATGAATATATAAATCTTGTTATATATATATCAATGAGCAAATTAACAAAATAATCAACTATCACTTACACTTACAAAAATAATCACCTAATTCGCGACGGATTTCTCGCGATATTTTTTTCGTCGCGAAAGTACATATATTTTAACCAGACCAATAAAAATTCGACACGTTGTCGCGACACTATTCATTTCTCGCGTCAATATTCATTTTCGCGACGACGTGTCTGATTTTTATTGGTCTGATTTTGTTTTATGTATTTCTCGCGACGATAAAGTATCACGAATCAGTGATTATTTTTATAAAGTATAAGTGATAGATGATTATTCTAGTGATTAATTATATATGGATATCAATTTCAAAATACACCTAATATATTAAATTAATAAAATACAAAGATGAACTTTGGTACAAAGCAACATAAATTGACAACAAGAGCATACTCTAGTCACTTTCAATAAAGTATGAGATGTGGTATTAACAGAGAGCATGCAGAAAATAGGCTTTTCTTTTTTGTTTTTATATATTTAATAGCATGCAGAAACTTTCATTATTATAGCAACAAAAGATGACCCACCATTCAAAATTCCATATTTTGTTTACCCTTTTCTTCATGCTTCATAATTTTCACCAAAAAAAAAAAACTTTATGTTATGAAAACTATAATCAATCTTGATACAAAAAGTCCCAACATTGAAATATTAAAAGTCTTGTTTACTTGAGTTGTGTTTGTGATTGCTTTTACAAACTCATTATCTAGTTATTGCATTTGTAAGACATAGTAATCAATTTTTATTTTTTGGATGTAATTTTGTGTAGGAAAAAAAAAGCTAGTTTTTAATCTTTCAATATAAATATAAAATATAAAAACGTCAAAAAATTGTATGAATCCGAAATTTCGGAGAATTTGGACCTAAAAAAAATAAAAAATTACTAGTATGTATCCAAAATAACTTGTAATCTAAAATCAGTATGTAAGTTTTTCTATGAACATAAAAATTAAAGCAATGATATATCACTCTTTACTCATTGTTCTACAAATTCGTCTAACAAAAAGATGGTTACATTTGAAAAAATCAGAAATAGAGATTAAAAAAATATATATATAGTGAAATCTACATGTCTTATTTATATGGTTGTATGAGGATTTTTACAAAGTTATGTTAGAAAGATTAATTATTTTTCTAAAAATTATGTGTTCAAGATTTATACTAAATAAAAGTGTAAACTATATTGCATCATTTGTTGTATTCATTTATTTTCTTCTTATTTTTAAAGCAACCAAAAAGTAAATTAATATTAATATTAATACAAAATATAAATATATCTAATGTAATTATAATTAAAAGGATTAAGATAATGATGGCCAATACACAATACTTAAAATTACACCAAGTGAAACAAAACAATGTGTTACACCCAAAACAAAGAACTATCTATCCTTGTCATCTTCAACATCATATCTTTTCACTTGATCTTTATATCTTCATAACCATAAGCCATTTCACCATATCGTTCAACACATATAATATATAAATCCTACATTTCATCGTGGAGTTTCGCTTTTAGCTACCGCGTCAGGATAAAACTAACTAAAACTTTTGTTCCTCAAAAACTTCACATGACACAAGTTGGTAGCATACACATTGAAAACAATCCCCATTTCTTGCTTTTCTGAAAAAAAAAAAAAAAAAAAAAAAAAAAAGTTAAAACACTAAACAAAATGTAATCTTTAACTTATGTATATAACCTTTGACCCATGTTTCAAAATTAAATAATAAAAAACAAACATAAAGAATTATTAAATTTGTCTTTTAAGCAAACTTATGCTTTATTTATTAATGAGATTTGACCTTTTGTTTTTCTAAACAAAAAAACAAATTTAGATTATCTCAAACAAATTTTAATCTTTGACCCACCAACCAAAACCCAAAAATAAAAATACCCAATAGAGGTAATAACATTTTTTCATTATATATATTACATCTTTAAATATAATAAATTATAAATATAATTACAAAAATCATCCAACCTAAATTGTTTTATCTTTAAACAAATTAATCTTTGACCCACATACCAAAATATAAAAATAAAAATACCCATATAAAAAAGATTAAATTTTTATATAATTTAAGTTATAAAAAAAATTGACTTTAAAAATAGGTTTTGACTTATATGGGGTCCACAGTCATGTTAAAAGTAAACAAAACATAAATTTTTACGACAATTGCGGGGATTCAAAAGTGTCAGTAAAACCTCGTGAAAATTATTAAAAAATAATAATACCCTGCGCGGCGGAGCACGGAGGAGCTCCGGCGAGATCTTGTACAAGTCTTCATCAACAGCCTTTGACTTGACATTAACGTTGACTTTTTTCCGGTAATGGTCAACCGCCGGAACTACCTTTCCGCCGTAAACGACGTCGTAGTCGTAGTCACAAACCACCCTTGATTTCTTTCTTCCATCTCTTACCGGAGCATTTCTCTGTTTTTTAACAAATTAATAAATATTAATCTTTATTTATTTAATAATTTTTGTTTTATTTTTAATAAAAAAAATTCATTAATTGTTTCAAAGATACAAAAAATAAGTCATTAATGAATATTTATAAGAAAATACGTAAATAACTATTTATTTAATAATATTTTGTCTTATGTTTGATAAAAATATATTTTTGGGTTAATAATATTACGTTTTAAAATATTTAATAAAAAAATACAAGTCATTAATGAATATTTATTTAAGAAAATAACAAATATTTTATTAAAAATATATCGGTTTAGCTGGTTTGAACTTAAATTCATGGCCAAACCGATAATCTCGGTTAGGAATTTTTTCAAACCAAACATGTCAAAATGAAAGAAAGAAAAAAAAAAGATTACCCGGCGGCGAGGAACAACAATCATGGCCGGAGTAACGACATTATTCTCGTAAAGATCACCGGCGACATAAAGATCACGGTCTTGTGGATAACCATAACCGTAACTAACAAAACCGCCTGTTTGTCTTGCACTTTCAAAACATTGAGTAAATTGAAGATTATGATTATTATTATTATTATTATTATAGTTACTACAATCCCAACTACCAAATGCTGGTATATGATTCCCTCTAAATTCCTGAAAGAAAAAAAAAACATTGTTAGGGGTGTGATTTGAACAAAAGGGAAAGTTGAAGGAGGTAAAATGTAACTTACATCCATTGTTTGTGTTTTTGTTGTAAGATTTGAGAGGTGAAAAGTGAAGTTTGTATTTTGTGGTGTTGTGTTGTGTTGTGGGGTGACTTTTTGGTTTTATAGGCCAAGGTTTGGGTTGTTGAGTTGTATGTTGTGGAGTGAAAGTTGTACATTTTTTGTGGATTTGTGGTGGAGGGTAAAATGGTAATTTTGTAGAGTGAAAGGGGTATGGAAGATATGGTGATAGGAAATGGAGTGTTTGAAGTAGGGTTATGGTGTAAGAATCCAAAGGTCAAACATAAACACACTTTTTGTTTGTTGGAAATAGTTGTTTAGTTGAATTTAATTAGAATTATGTAAATATTTGATTTGATTTTAATGGTTTTTGATAAAGGTATACTAGTGGTTATGTTTGAGTTTGATGAGTTTAAACAACAAGTTATAGTATATGAATTTGGTAAAGTGTTTTGACAAATATTTGAGATATAGTGGTTTGATTAACTTTTTATTAAGACGTTAGTTATTATGCCTGTTTGTCTAAAGTACATAATGATTAACAAATTTGACGTTATAATACACCACAATACTAGACGGAGAGAGTAAAAATATTCAATTGATAGCTTTGACGAATGGTGAACCCATTTAGCTTGAGCTTGAGACGTGAACGTTAGTTGTCCTCAACCCATAATGGTTGTTCTTCAAAGTAACTCTTAACTTATTAACAAAAAACACGAATTTAATCATATGCTATCTTAAAATTTCTAAAATAATTATCAAAATCGCATTAATATTTTTTGCGCCACTTTTGTCTTTTACCTATCGTTCGAGAACGGGATTTTTTTAAGTGGGTGATGTATATTAAACCACGTCATTGCGCGAGAACGAGATTTCTATGTTCCGAGAACGGGGTTTAATAGACGCGAAGACGTGACTTAATATACAACACTCATTTCAAAATAATTCGTTCTCGCCTCATGGGGTAAAAGAAAAAAATTGACGTGAAAAAACTATCGTGAATATACAAGTACTATGTCAGAGGAATTATATCTATGAAAAAATTGCTACAAAGAGTGGTGGATGAAGTTCTTGAAAATAGAATATGCAGACAACCAATGATGGATGATCATCATGGAGTTTACAAGACACTTTCAGATTTAATACAAGGCAAATAATGAACACCTCGCGAGACAATAGTTGGCGCTTGTCTTCTGTCACTTTGTAAATTCTTACGTTCTAAATCTAATATAAATATATATTTATCATAATAGAGTTTACATATCATTTTCACATGTAATAGAACTTTTCAACGCATTAGTAAATTATAACCTAATTTGAAAACATTTTTCTTCGAACATATGAGTTGTCACGAGTCCACGAGTCAAATTCAAACCGAAAGAAAAAGAAAATAATATATTACCAATAACTATCGGATTAACTTATTTTGTCATCTCTAAAACAAATAATTTCCTTAATATCTTTCTAACCATCCCCAACTTCAATAATTTCATTCTTCACCATCCCCAAATATAGAAGTTAGTATTTATTACCTTGTGATAATGACTAATGAGCCATTTTAGTATACACAAGCAACCACATTTATTTATTCTATTTTAATTTCATACCATCTTAATACTTTAGTCAAACACCCATACCTTTTGGATCTAAATTTTATTTAAAAAAAAATTATATGTACTTAAATCAATATAATAACTAGATATAATAATTTAAATTGTTAAAATAGTGTGGGGAAACTGTAAAAAGGTAAGTGTAGCATTTAAGCAAGTGAGAGTGACAATTCAATAAATTTATTTTAATTAAACAAAAAGCACAACATTGTTTACAGGCTTTTAATTCGTACTAAATTCTGTCAAATATTAAATTTTGTATCAATTTTGGTTTAATAAAATTCTATGTAGGTAACTATTTTAACATGATGTTTATATGGTTGTATCAATGAATTAATCATCAGTATAATCACCTATCATTTACATTTTACAAAAATAATCATCTGATTCGCAACGAATTTCTCGCGACACTTTATCATCGCGAGAAGTACATAAAACAAAATAAGACAAATAAAAATCAGACACGTCGTCGCGAAAATGGATATTGACGCGAGAAATGAATAGTGTCGCGACAACGTGTCGAATTTTTATTGGTCTGATTAAAATATGTGTACTTTCACGACGAAAAAAATGTCGCGATAAATCCGTCGCGAATTAGGTGATTATTTTTGTAAAGTGTCAGTGATAGGTGATTATTTTAGTAATTTGCTCTTGTATCAATAACTATTATAGGTATATAAAGTAAAAAGTTAGAAAATAAAACATTGTAATTTTCATGTAAGTTTAATAAAATTCGACTCTCGAGTATTGTACATGAAATAATAGGTCGAAACAATAAACAAAATATCGAATAAAACAGGTAATATTGTAACGCATATTAAAGTTTTAAAAAATATGATATTGAGTACCAGACCGTTTATATCTAGTATTCTTTTGGGTATTACTTGGACTAGCAAAAGTGGTTATAGATATTTGCTTCTCGAAAATGAATAATTTATTATTATAAAAAATAACATCAATTAGTGAAAAACAGAAATATTAATTATAGGTGAGTAATTAAAAAGAAGTAGAAGACAATTATATGTCGGAGAATAAGCCGTCAACGTTAGACCTCATGTGCTCATATATAAAATCGAGGTAACTCTCAAGTCTCAAGCCTATGGTCAAAGATTTTATAATCTTATTTATAAATAAATTTATTTAGAAATATATCTTTATAACTTTTATATTGTTAGTATTAGTTTTCTAATAATAAGGGAGATTTACATAGTTTAACAGTCTAATTTAGTAATCGTTTTCGAGCCATTCTTTTTAATCATGTCAAAATGTTCATATAAGAGAGTGAGACGTTTAGACCACTCTCATCCGTAACACCAATAACACCATTTTTCGCTGTCACGTCACCATAACACCAACTTAACATAACACCACTAAACACCCCCATCCATAACACCAAAAACTGGGACCCACCACCTTTTTTATTTTTCATATTCTTTCTTTTTCTCATATTATTTTTAAAACATTATTAATAAAAATAAATTTAGATTAATATTAAAAAAACAACAATACATAAAAATAAAAAAAAACAAAAAAAAAAACAAAAAAAAAAACAAAAAAAAAAACATAAAAATAAATAAAACCCGATTTATGTAATTAAGTCCTATTATATTTTATATTAGTATCAATATATAAAATCCTTTTTTCTTGGTTTCTTTCCCAAACACAAACAGAAACACAAACCTGTGTCTCTCTCCCCCTTTTTTCTTGGTTTCTTTCACAAACAGAAACAGAAACACAAACCTGGTTCGATCTTTTTCTCTATTTATTGTAAAATTACTATCTTTTTATATATATATATAGGTATAAGGATTAAACAAAAAAAAAAAAAAAAAAAAAGGGGAAACGTCGCGTTGGTAGCCTAACGCCACCGGAGAAACGCCTCGAGAACGCCGTCCCCCCAGCCGGAAACGGCGTTGTTGGGGGGGGGGGGGGGGGGGGGGGGGAAACGGCGTCTCCACGCTCGGCTGGGAATGGTCTTATAACAAATCAGAACGTCTTGTTATCAGACAACACTTGTAATGGTTTAGTTATAAATATCTATGTAATTTTTGAAAAACTACTGGACTAATGATAATTTGAATTTTTGATGTCAAATTTATTATAGGATTGACTTTGGTTTAAATAATGATCGTCAAATTTACTGGACTAGTGATAATTTGAATTTTTGATCGTAAATTATTCTTAATTTGTTAAATAAAATATTGAAGAGATGAACTACATGAATGCTCTAATAGCACCTTGAGTGGTGCTCGTTGTCGAGCCCGCTGTCACCCACAACGAGGTTGTGGCCTCGTTATCATTGTGGCCCAAATCATTGTCGTTGTGTTGCTCGTTAACGGTATAACAAGTCGTTGTGTAAGTTTTTTTTTTCAACGGTAACAACAATTAAAAAGAAGAAAAAATTGTTAACCGGGTTATCACTCTCTAAATATTCGACAACTAGATTTTGAGACCTTTTGCTAATGTGGCACGTGACAACCCCACAATCAAATTATCACTTTTTGCGCTCTTACATCGTAACTAAACTCGGTTTTATAGTAATATCAATTGGTAAATTTTTTTTTTTTTTTTTTTTTTTTTTTTGGAAAGGCAAATACTACAAACACACTATATACAATTCACCAAATTTACAATTCACCAAATTGTCTCCACCGAGACTTGAACACATGACCTTCTAGTCAATGGGTCACCACCATACCGCTAGGCTAGAAGCCCTTTGTATATCAATTGGTAAATAAAAATGGATTGTAGTCATTTTAGTTAATTAGTCAAGGTACCACCATCATTGAAGTTTATACATGAAATTTAGATAGAATTATTTTCTTCAAATATATAATGAATTAAGATGAATATTTTAATAAATAAATAATAAATACTTTAAAAATAATATATAAATAAATAAAAGTTTAGAAAGCGAAGGTTCAATAGAGGTCTATGAAGAAAATAGGTATTAATCCAAAATGTCAAACTTTGGATTCATACTTTTCGATGTGTCCACAACACTTTACGCCCTATCACATTCTCCAACATTCCATTTCTTTTTTACTATTAAATATTTAATATTAAATATTATTGGATACATTTCTCTTGTCAAATCTTTTTAAACGGTAAAAAAAGTACATTATATTTATATATGAAAAACTAATAAATATTTATAGATTATGAAAATTAGGCTGCACAGTCCAAAAACCGGATCGAACCGAACGTCGAAAATGTAGAGTAAAATCGAAAACCGGATCGGAAATCAGATTTTTATAATTTCATAAACCGTAGACCGAACTGTTTGTCATCGGTTTGGACCGGTTTCGGTTCGGTTTACCGGTCGGACCGATCTTACTCACCTCATTACGTTCATGTGTTGAAAACCGACCGAACGGACCGGACCGAAACCGAAAATCCATGAAATATAAGACCGAAAATCGAACCATTAGTAAAAACCGAACCGGTTATCATTAGTTGGACCGGTTTCAATCTGGTTCCGGTTCGGTCGGTCCAAACCGTTTTTTACTCACCCCTAACGAAAATCAAACACAAGTCTTGTTTACAAGTCCAAAATGTTCCATTGCTCAAAAAGTAAATAGATATTCATAGTTTTTATGACTATGTGTCGAAAGATTTTATGTATATAAAATGATGTTACCGAAAAGTACATAGAAAACTATTTTTTAAAGTGTTTCTCGATATTAATTTCTAGTTGATCAGATAATCTTTACGTAACCACCTGTATTATTAGGTTGTGAATCTAAACACGACCTAAGTTATACTAACTCGATTGAAACTTTAAGGATATTGTATAACAAAACAAATATTAAATTATGTTTAATTAATTGACTTTATTTTAATATGTTATTGTTTTATTATTATTATTATTGTTATTACCTCTCCATTAAGATATAACTAGTTTGTAAACAACACAAAAAGTTTATTATTATCTTAATTATTTAATTAATAGACTTATTTCAATATATTTTAACCTTTTGACGTCAAACTAATTAAACTTTAATCGGGTGAAAAAGTTGTTTCACAAGGTTAAATATTGATAATACATCTACGATAGTTTTATAAATCAATAGCATCAACCGCCTTTGCCATTGGCTTGAATTACATTTATTGTCACTATCTTTTTTTAAAGTGTAAACATAGTCGATTTGAAATACCTTTTGTACATCTACGTACATAACATTGACAATAATCGCACATTTTTTCCCCCACTAACAATGTGTTAGTACTTTCAAAAATCCGTGGATAAAAACATCAAATTTTGGTCAAACCGCGTGTACGGTTTATGCAATTATCTATAGTTTTAACTATGTTAGTGTTTAAGTAAAAAATAGTTACATAATAACAAATTTGAAAATGAGGAACACAAACACTCAGTTTAACCAAGAGGGGAATGGGTACAAAATTGGGTGGAATGAATAAATGTAAAGGTACACAAAAGTAAAAAACAGTAAAAATGGTAAATTGGATTTGATTTTGTTTTCAAACTATCTACAATCCTACTTATGGTCTCCTATAAAGTCAACAAAATTCTTTATCATTCTTACAAATAGGTCAAAATGACTATTGTCATCAAATCCAACACAAATACATCAGAAGATTTATGTCATTGTAGAATGTGGTCCATGGTAAATTGATTGCATATGTTGTATAAAAAAATAAATAACGTTATGAATAATTATAGTGTGGATGTCCATATCAAATGTTTAAACTCGAATATTCATTCATATGAAACTCTAACTATTCATTATGTGATCACTTGTTATTTACATTTCAAACTTACAAACTCGAATATTCATTCATACGAAACTCTAACCACTCATAATAAACAGAGTGTTTCGAACCATCGAATTGTAGCTTGCTATAATGTTAAGAGGACATGAAGACATTGATAGCAATATGGAGGAAGTTTCAATCAGGTAACAACGGTTTTGTCTTACCTTTTTTCTGAACAGCTAGATTTATATTATTTAAAAGGGACCAAGCAGCCTCAAGAAGAGTGAAAACTTGGAGCTTACGTTAGAAGAGCAAATTGCCAGAGTCTAGGGTGAAACGAGTTATTCGACAATTGATCAAAGCCACTTACAAATTTTAACAAACATTATTGAGACAGACTTTTCACTTAACTTGAACCGTCTTAAAACATAAAATAATAAACGAAGTAGGGCAACATCAAAAGTATCCATCATCCACAAGCAATATTTTGTCAACAATCATCATTTAATTAATAACAACCGATTTTCGTTTAACAGTATTGATAACCATAATATTAAGAATATAAATAATAAGTGCTTACATGATTTATGAATTTTAAAGATTCTTAAAAAACCGTATTTTTTTGGAGATTTTTAAAGAAAAAATATATATTTTTTCCAAATTTTTTTTCTTTTTTCTTTTTGGTTTGAAGTAGGTCAACGGAGGACACGTCATTAGTAAAGAGTGATGTGGGGAATAGTTACCCTACACCCTTGTTATCGTAGGGACGCAGATATAAAGTGACGGAGCATTTATGCATTTCACCTATACCAACATTTTATTACTTATATTTTAATTTTTATAATTCATAAAAACATTCTTTTACATTAATTTTATTTAAGTTTATATTTAGTACATAACTCACCATTCGTTAATTGCTCAATTAAATAATATTGGTTTTTTTAATTGAAGATCGGGTCGTATTATGGATTATTTTCTTTACAAAATACAAAGAACTTAAAGACGACCCTTTTAGTAAACAAACCGAGATAAAAAGGAAAAACAAACCCAAAACTACTGATTTATCAAACGTTATGCTTTCAGAGCTATCCATCAACACAAAGATCAATCTTGATGGGGGTGTCGATGATTTTCTTGTGGGATACTTAATGAAATATACCTTTAGATGTCACTTAATCGGTAAATCATTTACTCTATCCTTTAAAGATAGAATACTTGTAGTTTTTAAGTCGGTAATTTATGCCAATCATGATTGAATCGGATCGAGATCAATTGCATATAAAGTAATAAATGGATGTTGTGAATGAAAAGAAATAAGACAAAATAACAATATGAGTTTCGATAAACCCTAAAAAGTTGTTCAGATAGGACTTTAAGAGTAGCACTCTTCTTTTATAAATTCATCATTAATCTTTCATCAAAATATAAAGTTACTACATTATTAATAACATAAACTAATTTTGGAAAGAAAGCCAATAATCCTTAAACAAATAAACTAAATAATAATAAAAGATACCTATTAAAATCCTAATATAAAATTAAGATAAAATATTACTAATAGAAAGATAGATACCCACAATTGTTAGGTGTCGTTTTAACCCTTCAATCTTCTCAAATTATTAAAAACACTTGTCTTTTCATTTTGACCATACATCGACAGCTAAGTCAGAGGAGCTGATGGGATGAACGAATGCCTCTGCATCATAAAGATCATATGCAAAACGCATATTTAATCATTAGAATCGTAAAATCATACCACCTTAGGATATTGATCGTGTAATCGATAACTACACTTTTACTATCACATCGTTACCAAAACAACTAAACCATTATATAAAACGGATGATAAGGATTTTATTTTATTTGTATAATAATCAAATTTTCAGTTCAGTTTAACTTTGAATTAAAAATCATAATAATTTGTACCGAACCAACCTATTTACCATTTTAGGTTTTATTAATAACTAATATCTTGAAATTTGGTTAATAGTGATACAAAAATGATTTAATTGGAGTTTTTCAAAATTATTAAATAGTGGATTTGTAATTAGCCCAAATCAGGTTATAAAAACCGTAATTACCGAACTCAAACTGAAAACATCAAAAACCGAAATTACCGGATCCAAGCTGAAAATATCAAAACCCGAAACCCGATCGCTACCGAACCGCAACCTAAATAAAAAGAAAATACGTAAATAATTAAACTTTCTAGTGTAATTATTATTATTCATGATATATAAAGTAGTTGAAACAAAAGATGGGAGAGTAAACATCAAGTCAGCTTTGTATTGAATTTTGGTACCATGATGTTATAGTCTTGCCACATCAAATCTCTCATTCTTATTCATTTATTGCATTTTTGTTTAATTTTATATAAATATATGGCCTTATATAATACCAAAAGTACAAAATTGTATATGCCTAAGTAGTGTAAATAGTACAATTTCTGCAAGTTCTATCCCTTTATACAGAACAAACCAAAGTGTATATATTTACTAATACAATATGGTTTATAAAAGTGTTATAATTTGAAGTTATACATGTAATTACTATTTACTAATCGAGAGCGGAGCTAGAAAAATTTACACGACCGACATGTGTATTTTACTCTTCCGTCTATGATCATGGTTTATAAAGTAAAAATAAGTTAGATCGAAATATAATGTATGTTTTAATTTGCTGAAATTTTATTAAAGACATTTTATGGGCTTAGAATTGAAACAATTATATTTATTCAAAAAAGATATTAATCGTTATATATTTAAAATATGGAACAATTCAAAAGTGAAAATATGAAGTAGCGAAAACCACAATTTTAACCTATTTTTATTTTTAATTATTATGATATAAAATAATCTCTTATTTAAAACAACTTATTTGAATTTGACAAGATAGTGAATCCAAGTTCTACTGGACTCGAGTTCCGCTAGAGGTAACTAAGTTCGGCTTGAGACCACCCTTATAATCACAGTTTATGAATGTGTTGCAATGAAGTTTATTATAACTAGTCCCATGAATTTGACAATCACAATAGTTACCTCTAAAATGAAAACTTATTATTATTATTATTATTATTATTATTATTATTATTATTATTTTTTGTTCTGCATAATTAGAAAAAGACAATCTAGTTAAACATGTTGCAATTATTATCTAATCCATAAAATCTTTTCTACACCTAATTTTTTATAGCTAATTACTAGACTTTAGACTCGTGTGTATACACGAACAGTTTCAAATATTTATTTAGAAATATGTATTAGAGATTAGATATTTTACTATTTTATTAAATAATGTGACGTAGTAAAAAAACACCTAATCTTTTGAATCTTTATTGCGGAGTCGATAAATTATACGACCTCTGCTTGAATCATAACGACTTACTTCAATTTTAAGATCCTTATGAATTCGCTATACGGTAGATTTGGCATTAACCCTAAGAGCACAATAACCGAGGTCTGCGCCGATCTAATTAGACGTTAAAAAAATATTAGTGCCCAATACGGGAAGGCTTTCTCCCAGGAATGTATTCTTGATTTTTTAATGCTATTATTACTTAATATTCATTTTTCATATGGCGAAGGCAGAGTCTTCTTTTTTCTCTCAAATAAAAGCCTTGTGGGAATAAAGGAAGACTGCTTTTTTTATTGGGACCAGCTGCGCTTACCTTGCTTAGCCATCGAAGAACAGACCCATTTTATTAACAGAGGAAGAACCTTATTAGACAAGTCACCTCTTCTCTTTTCTTTTTCACAAATAAGAAGTTTCATATTCAATTTGGATATTAGAAAGATTACCATATAATGTGACGTAGTAAACAAAATCTACAAAAAGTATAAATAAAGTAAAAAAAAAAAGGCCAAATTACGAAAATAGCAAAAAAAAATGGGGTGGTATTTTACAAAATGTCACTTTTTTCCAAAAATTTTACAAAATGTCACTTTTTTTACACATCTCGTATATTCGAACACCCATCTCGCATATGCGATATGCGAACTCGTCAGATTATGCGAACTTGCCATTTTTATGCGAACTTGTCGGGTTTTTATGCGAACTTGTCGGGTTTTTTTTTTTTTTTTTGCGTTTTTTTTGTATTTTCACACAATGTTTGTTAATTTAACCACTTAATACATTAAAATACTACATTTTAGAACATAGAAATACATCATATTGCAAATAACTAATCATCATACAAATTATCGACTGATGCTTGAGACGAGTTAGTAGGTTTTTTTTTTGCGTCGAGACGTTGAAGCAGCTTTTGTTGAACGGGAGGATGAAGGTTGGCTTGAACATTGGTATTCTGGGATCTTTGCACTACATATTTTTCTAGTGTGACCTTTTTTCTTACAACGGTCACATGTCACTTGTTTTCTTTCCCCTTGCGAAAGTATACGGTCTTTGTTTTTTGGACGACCCGCCTGTCTCCTTTCCATGGATAGTGGCTTGATGGTTGGGATTTTATCTTGGCACAACCATTCAGACGGATGTCCAACTGGGAATATGGATCCCGTATATGTCCGTTTATAATTTTCTGCCTTGAACCAATGTTGTGCCCAAGCCGCGACATCATGGTCCCTTTTCAAAGAATATAAAGCTGCTACAAGGTGTGAACAAGGTATACCAGACTTTTGCCAAACTTGACACGAGCATTTCTTGTCACGAATACTGACCACTGCATCTTTCTTGTTGTCTTTCACCTCAAACATGTAGTCATTAATCGGTATGGCTTTCCATCCGGAGCCTCTTTTTATCCTACCATCTAATTTTTCTGTAGCCCACGGTGTTAATGGTTGATCCAAATCCTCTGTTTAAAAATAATAAAAATATAGTAAGTTATTAAAATAGGAAATCATACTTATTATGAGAGGACAAAGAATTACCTGCAATCTTGCGACGTTCATGGTACCATCTTTGAGTAGTTGCCCGCATAAACTCTAGAAGCATACAAATCGGAAGCTTGCGTGCATGACGGGTCATCGAGTTTAGAGATTCGGCACTGTTAGACGTCAAAAGGTTATAACGATCTCCGGGGAAAAAAGCCCTTGACCATTTTTCCTTATCTAAGTTATCAATAATTTTCCTTGATTTGACAGGAAGAATTAGTCGAAGTTGCCTAAATGCTTCCAGAAAGTCCGATTTCCTATACGACTTACATGTCTTCCAGAAATGATATTCGTTGTCTTTGTTTGCTTGTGACTTAATTCTTAAGTTCATGCACAAATGTCGACAAGGTCAATTGAACTTGCTCTATCGGAGATAAATACCAAGTTATCAAGATGACCCAAGCATTCTCTAAGCTTCGACAAAAACCAGGTCCAACCTTGTCCACTCTCTGTCGCCCCCACTCCATATGCGATAGGAAGAATATTGTTGTTCCCATCCATACCCACTGCAACAAACATTGTGCCTTGATATCTTCCTTTAAGGTGAGCACCGTCTATAACAATTATCGGACGACATGTTTCGACAAAACTGCGAAGCTGTAAAGAAATATATTTATGAGTGTTAGTAATAATAATAGTTAACAAAAATAACTTAAAAACTCTTACCGATTCACCGATTGCAACAAATAGCATCTCAAAACGTTTTTCACAGTCCCTCGAGATATGTGTTATGGTTCCCGGATTTTGCTGGACCAAATTATGTAGATAAATTGGTAGTTGAGCAAATGATTCTTCAGGGGTCCCTCTAATCATTGTTATAGCATATTCTCTTGCTCTCCATGCTTGTTGGTATGAAATGCTAATGTTATGATTAACACGCATGTCCGTGACAATGTCTCTCCCAGTGTATTTCCGGCTTGGATCTTCTAGGGCCTCTTTTATCAAACATGCCAAGACTTTTTTTTTTGCTTGACGATGATTTGGATGAATTTGAGTTATTGAACATGTATGTCTATCGGTTAATTTTTTAACTACAAAAGACTCGAGATTTTTTATTTGTGTGGCTAACAAGAACCACTCGCATTTTTCAAATTTACATACTGCCTCATACCTTGTTTTATTTGATCTTTTAACTTTTATTTCAAAACCTTCATTTATACATTTTAACCCTAAAGCCATTTTTAATTTTTCTTTGTTATCGAAAACATCACGTAATGTGACATGTTCAGAAGGGTTATATCTAAGAGGTTTTGATGGAGGCTTAAATGGGGCAGGTGTTTCAGGAATTGGAGGCATGTCCCAGAACACATTTTCGGGCACTTGAAGAAGAGGGTTCTCTTCATCATCGCTACTTTCGGACGATGATGAAGAATTTTCCTCGTCTGAAATACCTTGATCATATTCATATTCAACATTTTGGGAGTAATCATATTCCGGAAAAACGTAGTTTTGGGAGTTTTCAAAATTGTTTTCTTGGTTTTGAAAATGATTTTGTTGGTTTTGAAAATCAGTTTGTTGGTCATAAACATACTCAACATGTTGATCAACAGAATAATCGTACTTTGGAAACACATATCCAACATCTTGGGAGTTTTGAAAACCATGTTGGTTATTCCCATACTGATGTTGAGAGTTATGAAAATCATTTGGGTCATGACCATAATGATATTGTGAGTGTTGATAGTCATATGTGTCATGACCATAATGAGATTGAGAGTTTTGTAACTGGTCACCTGAGGACGATTCAATACCATGCACATTGTGGATGGGTTGAACTTCGGTTTCAGCTTGGTCTCCGTCACTCGTAGTTGGATTCACGACAAAAAGTATAACTTTTACATTAGGGTTATTGACAACATAGATAATAAATTCTCTTGCATCGTCATCATCGCCAACCTCTAATAGATCATCACCGGATTTGTACGTTAACCTGAAACCCGAGTTAGCATTCAAAGACAGCTTTGCTGCTACACTAGCTTTCAACGACGAAAACGTAGAATCAATATGTATATGGAGGCTACGTTTGAATAACCCTTTGGGAAGATAACGAGCCTCTCCGTCTACCAGCTCCCACGCCCCTCCCATGCAAACATATATCTTAGTTTTTTGAGGATTGGTATTCATAGTTTTTGTGTGTGATTGTTGTAAAGATATGAAACAAGAATGAGATGAAATAGAAATGAGATAGATTGTTGTAAAATGTATGAATTCTCACTGGTTTTTGTGTTGTTTATATAGAAGACTCAATGTACGTTGCATTTACTTTTTGTACGAAATGTAAGTTTGATTTGACAAAACACTGTAATTTTGACCGTTGATTGTACTTTTTGTACGGATCTCGCATAATTGATTACACCTCGCATTATTCATTTATGCGAGGTGAATTATTATGATATGACTAGACACTGAAAATTTTGTACGTTGCATTTACTTTTTGTACGAAATGTAAGTTTGATTTGACAAAACACTGTAATTTTGACCGTTGAATATACTTTTTGTACGGATCTCGCATAATTGATTACACCTCGCATTATTCATTTATGCGAGGTGAATTATTATGATATGACTAGACACTGTAATTTTGTACGTTGCATTTACTTTTTGTACGAAGTGTAAGTTTGATTTGACTACACACTGTAATTTTAACCGTTTAATGTAATAAGACAACATAATTGAAAATACAAGAGCATACATTAGAAAATATTTTAAAATTTAAAAAACACAATTGAAATTACAAATCAACTTTCTTAATAGAATTTTTATTTAAAAGAAACAACATAATATTGAAAATACAATGGCATACATTAGAAAACAATTAAAATAAGACAACAAATGAAAATTACAATAAAGTTTTCTATCCAACAGTACGGTCGATACGTTTTGAATAGAATGCTTTTGCCATCTCTTGTCTGAAAACTTCCACTTGCTCGTTGGACACGTCACCAGTAATTATTTGTAATATGATGTATTTCTATGTTCTAAAATGTAGTATTTTAATGTATTAAGTGGTTAAATTAACAAACATTGTGTGAAAATACAAAAAAACGCAAAAAAAAAAAAAAAAACCCG
The DNA here is from genome assembly GCA_910822075.1 of Senecio squalidus. Classification (NCBI taxonomy): domain Eukaryota; kingdom Viridiplantae; phylum Streptophyta; class Magnoliopsida; order Asterales; family Asteraceae; genus Senecio; species Senecio squalidus. Next base: position 3,587,956 of record CAJVGC010000508.1, read on the forward strand.
ACAAGTTCGCATAAAAACCCGACAAGTTCGCATAAAAATGGCAAGTTCGCATAATCTGACGAGTTCGCATATCGCATATGCGAGATGGGTGTTCGAATATGCGAGATGTGTAAAAAAAGTGACATTTTGTAAAATTTTTGGAAAAAAGTGACATTTTGTAAAATACCACCCCATTTTTTTGCTATTTTCGTAATTTGGCCAAAAAAAAACACACACCAACCCACTCTTTCTGTAAAAGCCCATTATAAATGTTTTCCCTATGTCCTTACTTAGCCCAGCTTATTTATTATGGGCTTGGATTCGGTTGCAATTTTAGCTGTTTTTAACAATATAACCATTTAGACGATATTTATAACACCCCTATTTCAAATTAACTTATTTATAAGATTTATAAATATAAATATAGTTTTAGAAAAAAAAATTATTATATTTTTTTACTTTTTTTATTTGTCGTAATTTGGATATTGCCACTTATATTTTATGACAAACGAAAGTACAAAGTTGTAAATTTATTTTTGGACGAAGAGAGTATACTCTATATATATATATATATATATATATATATATATATATATATATATATGAAAAAAATAATTCAGTTATCATTATCCGTATCATATTTTAATCCATTAGTTTATAAATGTTAAACATCTTGGATATAAAAACTAAAGACAATCATATGTTCATATGATATGTAATGTATATGTCGAATTCGTTGTTTTTTATTTTCGTATTTGTTTGGTTCTTATCTCGTCCTATATACATTGTGGTGTCTTGACAACAACGGACATGTGATTTTGTTCAACGAGATGTATTACTTCCAATCAAGACAAGATACTATTTTATCTTAACACTAACTCATATTTTTGGCCCCTCCCCTTTTCGTCGTTTTCATTAAGGTACGATGTCATCAAGCTAATAAATTTGATTCCCGTTTCATTTCCATTATATAATAAAACCAACCATAAAAATCTGTCAATCGTTATCATATCTTTAAACCCATTACGTGTTCTAATACTTCATGATTGTACGTGGAACGCCTTTTTTAACATGGCAAACAAATAAGTGTTTAATTTTAACTAAACACACGAAGATTAAGGATTATGTGTGTGGTATGTAATGTCGGAAAGCAACATTTAATGCGAGTTAATGTTAAATTATGAGATTAGTTGGGAAGTCTTAGTACTAAAAGATGTTAATGTTTGTCGACTAAGAGGCGAAAAATGGGTCTACCATGTTCTATATTGCAATAATGATAAATGTTCAATCAACATCTAAGCTCTTAATTATTATCTGTTTCGAGTCGAATCATGCCCACGCTCACTCAAATATTAGGTGAACATGAAAATACATATGTTATGTTTCCCAAACTTTAAATTGGTTTCTCACCAATTTATGTTTGTTATGTATACATTATAAAATTAAGTTTTCTCTTTGGAGATTTCAATTGTAAAATCCGTTAATTGTTTACATCAAATAATTTTTAGTATATGATACATCAAAGGATATTGAGTTTGTTTAGCAAAATTAGTTGAAGTTGAGCTAGGGTTGTAGTTTGAACTTTTATATATATGAGTGTGTTTGACAAAATTCGCCGAGGTTGTAGCTTGTAACCGAAGTTGAAGTTAAAGTTTGAGCTTTTATACATAGATTGAAGATATATTTAGAAAGTTAGTCGAGGCTAGAGGTTATAAAGGCAAAAAAGGACATATATGTGTCATTTTTACAAAACTAGCTTAAGTTATAGTTTGTGACTTGGAAATATAAAATTTTATGTTACAATATTTAATATATAATGAAAGAGATGTTTTAAATGTTATATGGCGAAGTAAGATCCCTTAGATGAGTTAACTTCTTTGATTTCAACGGTTAGATCAAATGGATTATGTCATCAAACATTATTTTCATTTTACAATACATAATTAAATTCTCTCTTTAATTCTATCTCTGCTAAAATAAAAAGAAAATTCCAATTTACTTAAAAATCTCTCAATTTTAACTATGATTTACCTTATTGTTATTTTAAAATCTCTTATAAAAAATATTAAAATTTGTGTATAAATGTTAAAGTATTTCTTGTTATTATAACTATAAACAACATATATATAAACGTAAAAATGTATATGTTATTATACGTATAACATTGTTTTTTCATAATAACTTAAAATCTACATAAACATAAAGTTTACGATTTAATTTTTATTTTTGTCAACGCTATCATGGGACAATAATCTAGTTTTATATATATTTACAAAGTTCCAAAAAAATGAAATTTCGAGTTTATTTGAGCATGACTTACCACCCCAACTCAATGGTCAAAATAAAATGATTATTAAAACATTGAAAGACATGTTAAGGTTGTGTGTGCTCGACTTTGGTGGTATCATTAAAACATTGAAATGACATGGGGGTGATAATTCTAGACATACATATCATAAAATATGTCATGAATCGAACATGAGATAAAAGCGTTCAAGTTGGATCTAAACGTATAAACCTCAACACTACTAACCCGTTTGATTACAATTTTTGCTCGAGTTGACTTAACTTACTCGTTTTCTTTCGCCCAACCCATTTATAATATTATATATTATCTTGAAGATAAACACATAAACTAAGTGATAGTGAAACATAAATATCTATCTATAAACTCGAAAATAATAAAGTTTTTTTTTAAAAAAATCACTCGAATAGTACGCTTTTGGATAATAGTTTATTTGTCATGATTTGTTAGTAGAAGTAAAGCGAACTCAAATGTTTTTCGTGATGTTGAATGTACATCGATATAGTTTGTTTTATTCGTTTATACTATAGATTGATTTGTTTATTCTACCACTAGGTTGTGGTCCTCTTTTGCAAATGCGAAAAGTAATCGAAATTGTTCTCATGTTGAAATTATTTGAACATTTTAAATATATGAGAATTTTTAAGAATTTACAAGCAAATATATTCTATAAGCCTCATTTATTTATGTAGCATTATTGAATCTTTTCATAATATAAAACCTTATTGGAATTTTAGTCAATATAAACCTAAATTTTAATTAAAATTAGAGTTAATTACATAATTGGTCCCTGTGTTTGTTCCAAAACAACGGGTCCAGTCCCTGGGTCACAATTCGTTCGGGTCCAGTCCCTGGAGCCTATCTTTGGTTGCACGTTTGGTCTCTCTTCCTAACGTTCGTTTATTTTGGTCGTTAAGTAAGTCATGTGCTTCTCACGTGAGGGGTATATAGACATTCTCTATTTTACAGGGATCAATTATGTACAAAACGAATATCATATTTTAATTTATTATTTCTTTTTCTTTTATAAATTCATAAGCAAACAAAACCTAATCTCTCTCCCTCTTTCACTCCAAACCACCGCCACCACAAACCACCGCCACCACATTCCCGCTAAACTCCTCCAAAACCACCGCCGCCACCACAAAAAGAGAAAAAAAAAACACACACACACATCCATACATCAGCGACGGCAGCGGCCTCAAATCTGATTTCAAAAATCACAAGCAAACCTCAAATCTGATCTGCGACGACAGCGGCGGCGGCGGTATCGTCTCCCGAGAATGAATCGGTGCTACAACAAATAAGAGAGGAACAAGTCGTTCCGGTGATATTCCGCAAACAAGTAGCAGCGGAAGTAGGTTTCCGGTCTGCAATGGAAAAAATACACCAACAGGAAGGATGGAAGCAAACATGAGGCTATGTGTTGCCCGATAACAGGGATTCCGGCCACGGGGCTACATTTCCGACGAGCATTCCGGCAACGGACTATTTTCCAACCAACCAGGTTTTTTGAAAATGAGAGGGTGTTTGTGTTGTTATGCAAAATAAGGAATCTTGTATAAGCTAATAAAGCCATAAAAATATGCTTATAAAAATCTCTTTAGATAAGCCTAAAGGTAATAAGCTTAAATAAACATTAAGAAAAAGCACATGTGTTTTTGCTTATGAATTTATAAAAGAAAAAGAAATAATAAATTAAAATATGATATTCGCTTTGTACATAATTGATCCCTGTAAAATAGAGAATGTCTATATACCCCTCACGTGAGAAGCACATGACTTACTTAACGACCAAAATTAAGGAATGTTAGGAAGAGGGACCAAACGTGCAACCAAAGATAGGATCCAGGGACTGGACCCGAACGAATTGTGACCCAGGGACTGGACCCGTTGTTTTGGAACAAACACAGGGACCAATTATGTAATTAACTCTTAAAATTAAAATTAAAATTAATTAAGAATAGAGATAGAATAAGTTTGGGCCCACTAACTTTACAGTGGGCAAATGAAACCCATGTGCAAATCATCCGGTGGTTGGCCCATCATAGGCCCACACCAACCCCCACCTTTTTTATCTCACAAACAATTCTCCATCATAAAATATAAAAAACATATAATAAAACTTATATTAAAACAAAAAACTTTAAGGCTTTAAGGACCTTTAACTGAAAAATAGATAATATTGAATTGATATTTATTTGTTTTATTTGCTTTTATTATTATAAATGATGACTGAAAAAGTATATATAAAAAAATTATACTATTTTGTTTAAGAACAAATGAGTTAAGATGTGAGTTATTGTTATTATTATGGTTATTATTAGAATTATCATTATTTAAGTGAAACTTAATGTTTATCTCTCTCTCTCTCTTATATGATCGAATATTGTTTATATGAATTATAGTTTCCGTTTCCAAGTTTAAAGATACACTAATGTTAAGTTACAAACACCAATAACATAATCAATACCTATTTTTAACGTGCAAAATAAACCACAATTAGAAAGATTTACGAAATGAATAATAACTACTGCATTCATTAAGGAGAAATGCTAACTTTCACAATTTCTTTTAACAAACACTTATAGCATTATATGAAGAAACATAAAAACTATAAAACATGTTATATCTAACTAGCAGAAACCCACGCGATGCAGCGGGTAAATTTTTTTATGTTTGATATAATTATAGTAAAGTTTATCATATTCTTTTAGGTATAATATTAACGGTATATATAACAAAATGACTATTAAAAAGAAAGATAGGAACTTGACAATAAGTGTTTTATGGTTTAAATCAATTTTCAATATAATTTTTAATTTATGTATTTTTTGAAAAAGTCATATTTATTAAGAAAATATATATTTGACAATTAATGATATTTCAAATAAGTTAGCAAATTTAAAATTATATTTAAATAACAAATTAGGGATAATTTAATAATTTTATTCTTAAAATTCAACTTTAAGATTAATAGGTCAAATGTTTTATAACTAGTATAGATATAGATATAGATAAATGTAACATTTCAATTGTTATATTATGATTATTTTGTATAACTGAAAAAATGTAAACAACATATACCTACCTGTACATATCAACACATATATATTTATCATCTACGAAGATATACATAAGTGTATGTGAATCACATAAAGTTATAGATACACCTTACATACAGTTATAAAAATTAGGAAATAGCTAAAAATTACAATGTACCGAAAAAAACCAAAAATTAAACCAAACCAACAAACCTAAAAGAAACTTCGTTCAAAGTCTCAAACAATTATAAAGTTATAATATCAAAATGTTTTTACGTCTACAAATCTTCTTTAAAGACGTCGAACTGGAAATAAAAATTAAAGATAAAGGGACTCAGAGAATTTAGTTATGTAAATTGCGTAAGGACTAGGACATTCTAACGTCATCTTTCCGTGATTTATATGGTAATGAAAATTAATGATGAATTAACCACTAATTTTTGGTTAAATTGTTGTTGAGAATAATGATGGGATTGATGTTTATAGTTATAGACTATATAGCTGGTTCGAAAACTATATAATTAGTGATAAATAAAGTGAGTGTCAAAACATACACCCACAAAAGTAATCGTACATATATTAGGTACATGAACATTACTTGTCTGTTTTCGAGTTTAAAATTAAATGAAAATAAAGTAATGTATAAAAAAAAAATTAAAATAAATGAAAGTATTTATTTTACTTTACGATCACCCAAATATGGTCAGATTGTTTTATTGAATAAAATATATAAACTTTACCTTTTAATCTTTTCATTTTCTTTACTTTCCTTTTTAAAAAAAAACTTGAAAACACGACAATTTATTTATTTCCTTTCCTTTATATTCCTTTACCCTAAAAATAAAACTTGAGACTTCAATATTAGTAATAGATTAGAAAAATTTACCAACTCATATAAAAACTTTGTTTTGAATTTATATAGAAATATAATTTTCTTTATAGTTGCCATGTACACAAATTTTAATTAAATTTTATAAGGTTATGAGCCGAATACGGTCCAACCTCATACGAGGATACAAGTTGTGTGCCACTAATTTAACTGATTAAAGTACAATCAAAGATTAAAGGGTGTTTGGTTAGGGATAATGGTTGGTAATGGGGGTAATTAATAATTAATGAAATAAAAAGTAATAGTTGGTTATATACAAGATGATAATTCATTTCACACTAATGTTCAATAACTCATTACTCTATGATTTGAGGTTAATGAAAATCATTAATCATTGTATTCCATAGTATATCATTTCCGTTTCCCTTTCTCATTATCCACTTTCAACAAAGGGTAAGGGGGCGGTTGTTTCAAAGTGAAGAATGAGAAAAACAATGAAAGAGGGGTTAATCATTACCTAGTTTCATTACCCTCGTTTTGTTGAGTAATGATTTATTGTCTATTAATATATATAGTGGATAATGATTGATTAGCTAATGACAAATAAACCACTATCAATAATTATTATTACCATTTATTAACCTCTCAAATAGTCAAATATTTCCATCTCATTCTCTCTCTCAATTCCCATTTTTCAATCTCTCTCTCTCTAAGTAGATTTTGTGTCAGAAACAAAGTACACCTCTTCTGGTTTCTTGAGGACCCTTTTGTGTCAGAAACTAAATCTTTCATCTCCAAGTTATTACCTCTTTTCATCAAACCCTAACTTAAGAACCAATCTTTAATCCCCTTATAACATGTCAACACACATAAACTCTTCCAATCTCAAGAACCAATTCGCACACAGATTTGTTCGTGCTCTTAACAACCTAAACAACAAACAAACATCATGTCAAGAAAGCCAAATGAATACAAGATCTCGTCATGTAAAGATTGCTTCATACACCGCTATGGCTTCTGTCGTTGGAACAAGAAGAGCATGGAGTCGTGCGGTTTTGTGGAAGATCAGAAATCGAACAAGAGTTAAGGGTTTTATTCTAAGGAATAGAAAAAGGGTCACTAAATGTCATCATCCTGCAAAGATGTATCTTAAGAGAAGAAACCCTGATCCTAAAAGGGAAGATTTCAATCGGTTTAGTTATTCGAGTCAAGAATCGAGGCTAAGGAAACTTGTTCCTGGTTCCGAAACAATGGATTCGTGGCTTTTGATTGATGAAACTGCTGATTACATCAAGTGTCTTGCTGCACAGGTAGAGGTCATGAAAACCCTTGTGGATTTCTACACTACTACTTGATTATACAAGTATACACACACACACATATATACATAAACATGGAACCTATAGATATAGAATCAGTATATGTATAATCTTGTGAAGAAAAAGAGGAGCATGTTTCAATATCTATCTTTTAAGAACAAATTATAGGGTTGAATCTATAGAATATAGAAGTGATAATGATTTTGCTTTTGTGAGTTTTGTATATTTGTTAAAACTACTTATTAAGGTGTTTAATTGTGCTAAATTTTATTGTGTTTTTGGTTTATTAACTTTAAAATTTGTAATAAATAATCAGGATTATTGAGTATTTTGTTAGTAGATTAATCACTTCTCAAGAGTAAACCTTGATTACACATCTATACATATACATAAATATGATAAAAGATAAACCAAAACCGTTAACAACGGAGTCAAGATTACTCCGCCACCATTAACCTATTGGTTGTAGAAATTATAAAGGTTGATACTTGATAGGTTACAAGTATTTCAGTATTCTATTTGCGATCATGTATATATAGTTAGGCTCTAACACTTTCTTTCTTCTATCTCTTCCATTGTCGTTGAACGATTTTCCGCCTCCCTTCTTCCCTGATCTTTTCCTGCAACATGGATGCATTATATTTTATATTATATATAACATACGGTTAGTTTAAGTCTATTTTCTATATACATATTTTATTGATACGATAAAAGTTTATCATTAAGTAATTAAACTTGAAGATAAAAGCTAGTTGTCTTGATAATTTTAGTACATATATATAAGTACCTTGAACTGAATCTTGAGAAATGAATCACAAATTATGGATCGAGTATTCGAGTTAGACATACATACTTACACATATTATGGTTCAAGAGTTGAAAAAACTGTGTCGTTCAAAATAGGGTATTTGGCTCGTTTAAACTAACAAATAACAGTTTATTCTCGACTCCCTCCCACCCCATTTTTCTAAGAACACACTCATAAACTGGAACACCAGCAAACCCCACATGGTCGAAGATGGAGACGATGACTGCCTCTCGAGTGTCCACTGGTTTCAATTACGTACATATAACTCCATCAATAAATAAAAATGGGAGTACCATTTCAAATCACACGCAAAGAACTAGCTTATATAATCAGACCTTAATCTGCCATTCAAAGCTTTGTATTCTTCAATTTGTTTCAATTATGGCTAATCTCGATCTCCATCATCAGATTACTATTAGCACTACTACATTTATGGTTATCTAGACCCATACATTTAGACCGGTAAAAATGTAATAGGTCTATATAATAAGTTCCGCCAAAACTATAAGTGATAACAGGTTTTAATATGTCATGGGAACCGGTCTAAATGTGTTAAGAGGTCTAAAAAATAAATGAGGGAACCGGTCTAAATGTGTTAAGAGGTCTAAAAAATAAATGAGAGCGAATAAACTTAAATGAGGGGAATATAATGCAACGACTAATTCTAAATCACCTGATCTAGATAAGATTTTGTGGAGATTTTTAAACGTGCCCAATAAAATTTCTCCTAAAAACTAGTTATTTTATAACTTCTATTCTCTATATCTATCATTGATTACATTTATTCAAAAAAAAAAAAAAACCTCCATTAATGCTCTGTGAAAAGTGATTCTTTCATTTTGAATTCCAGTACCATTTTTTCTAAGGTAATACTATTAAATACCATTTTTTATATTTTTTGAGATAATTATATGTTTTTAAATTCATATTTGTGTTCATATGAAAATATATTTGTTTCTCTCTGACCAAGTCTTCTATATAATTGTCAGGAAATTGGTTTATTTCACAGGAAAATTTTGGGCTTTGCATAATTCATTCAATATCACACAAGAAAATTTTGGGATTTGCTCACAGACTGTGTAGATGATTAAGAAATTATATTTTTTATTTTGGTATTAAATTAAATTGTTTCTATAAATTCTAACACAATTGTAATATTTTCTCTAAGATCTTCCTGATTTGCTCCTGGAAAGTGGTTAAGGTAAAAAGACTTCTATAATTCACTTTGGTCTTCGTAATACATTCATCTTTAGACTTTTTGAAAAATAAAAATGTTTATGTTGATCTTAATGTCTTTTAGGGACAAAGGAAACTCGAAGAGTAATGTTGGACAAGAAATTATAAGTTTTTGGATCTATTAGTTTTTGGCACTTGAGATTTCATATCAAGTAGTTAGTTTTGTTTAATTTTGTTGAATATTATGTAGTAAATACGATTGGATTATGGTTTTGTATGTACCCGAACGTGTGTTAATACTTTGAATATCTTCATAATATATTTTCGTTTCAATAATTGCACTGAATTTTTTGTTTGGGTTATAAATTCCAGATTAATGTAATCTGTGATTTTAAAATTAGATTTTAGATTTTGGAATTTATGGGACACACGTCTAAAAAGAAAATATTAAGACCTGCTAAAAGAGGTCTAAAAGAAAATATCAAAGGTCTAAAAAGAATATGAATATCATTTTAAATAGGTCTAAAAGAAATATTAACCGGTCTAAATGATATTCAAACGTGCGCAAAAAAATTAATAATAGGTCTAATTGATCATATCAGGACCGGTTAGAGAACCGGTCTATATTACTTTTAAGCAAGTAGACCTCTAACATGTAGACGTGTTCAAGAACCGGTCTAACAAGCCTTTACAACCGGTCTACATAATACTTTTTGTAGTAGTGTAGATAATTACCACAACTGCTAACAATGGAGACTTTATATCTCTCATTTTCTTTAGAAATTCATATACAGCACAACACACAATAAAAAACACATATTTTTCTACTTTATTTTTCTATAGATTTGTTTTTAACGGGACTTGAACTCATGTTTTGACTAGTCACGACGATACTCCTAGTCCAGAAGAAATGTTGGTCATTTTTCCCTCTTCTCTCTCTAACTATAAAAATAACTTAATGAGACTTTTAGAATAAGAAATGATATGAAACAAAAATTTGGAGGATATAAAATTACTCATCGACAATATTTAATGCGCGCGTGTTGGTCATTTTCTTATCGTATCTCTAAAAGATTACGAGTTGCAAATATGTTATGAAAAGTGAAGGTTGTATTTGGAATTCACGATTACAAAACAAAAAGTTTAAGTCAAGTCCCATGTGAAAGAGTATCTTTACAATATTTTCTTACCTAATGGAATCACTTGTTTGTCTTGGTTACTTTTATCTCAAAGTATGTTTAAATATAAATAAATTTATGTAACTAAATTCTTATAGATAGAAAAACACAATAAATAAATCTATAGAATTTTGTTTATATCTTATCTCGTATTAAAAAATGAAAAACTTGTCGGGTTTTTACTAAATGTCGTTAATAAATGTAAATACTTGATATTGCGTAATTGAACTATAAGCTTTGCTCGTGTATTTGGTGCTTTTGTTTTTTGTATTGATTAATCGACAAATACATGCTATTTCACCAAAGGACTTTCACCATGGAAGTATGTGAGTTCACAATCAACTTAGTGTGTGTAATATTTGTCTTTCTATATATAAACATGTTCTTCGCTCTTCATCACTATAGGAAATCATTTGAGTCTAAATTTTTTTTTAGATATTTAACACACTTAAAAAGTATAGAATGGTGAATTTTGTTGGAGATATAGGTCATGTAAATTCCTTATGATCAATATTAATAAAAATATAAAAACAAAGGTGGTACTTTAAACATAAAACTAAGTATTAAAAACATAAAAAAAAATCGTTTAGATCTCCGCACTTCAAAGTATGACGAACTTGAGTATGTTGATAAACTTGAACAATCTATACGTAATTACAACTACAACCAAAATTTAATATTTTTACGTGTTTTATATAAACTACGGATATTTTACGTATAACATTAATTTTTCCTTACACTGCATATTTTGAGTATGCTAACACTAATTAAAGAGCGAAAAACTATTAATGTACAAGTTTATCATATTTTGAAAGATTTCTTAACAAATTACGTATAAATCTTCATATTTGAAGTGTAGAAGTAGAAATATTGGAAATAAATTTACACTTAAAAATGTTGAGTAATCTTAATATTAAGTGTTTATACAAGACGAAAGCCCATTAGCAATCCAAGGCTAGTTTATTATATATAGCCATATAGGCCATGACCAATTTATTGGGCTCCAAAGGTTAATTAACCTTAAAAGAAAAATGGAGATAAACAAGTTAACCTTTTTTCTTGATAGTAAATTGTTGTATGTTACATAACACCGTCTATTTATTTTCAATTTAATGTCTAATATTAAATTCGAACACATTTTAAATTATTTTTGTTAAATTAATTTATCTCGCAAACCGTTAATCTTTAGACAAAACAAATTACACCATTGCGACCGTCGTGTTATCCTCTTTAATTAGAACATTGCTCATATATACTTTCGACGACTTTTATTTTTTCGATTTTCAGATGGGTATTGAAATTGATACGTTAATATCACATGTGATATTAACATAAATGGGTAAACTTCAAAAACAAAAAATGTTATATAATGTATGATTTATCTAAACCCAGAAAAAAAAATCAAATTTTGATAACTTTTATTTTTTCGTTTTTAGACAAATATTTGAACTCATAAGATTATATCACATGTGATATTAACATAAAATATGGATTTAAAGATCTAAAATCGTTATATGATATATAATTAAATTAAACCTACAAAAAATTTAACGAAATCACATGTGATAGTACTAAAATCACATGTGATATTAACGTAAATCATATGTGATATTATAATATACGTAGAGCTTTAAAACAAATAAGCTAATAACACACACGATTTTAACTTTAAATTTGAAATTTTAAACACAAAAGTATTATATGAGGTATAATCTATATAGTCCCGGAAAAAAAATCGAATTTTGACGACTTTTTTTTTTCTTTGTTTTTGGTCAAATGTTGATATTCGTAAGGTAAAATCACATGTGATATGAACACGAAATGTGAATTTGAAAACCTAAATATATTATATGATGTATATTTAACTAGAATAAAACAGAAAAACACAAAAATCATATGTCAAACTACTAATATCACATGTGATAAAACTATGATTTTATAATTTAAATTTTTCAAAACCCGGTAAAACTTTTCGTCAAAAATATATCAAGTGGTGCTCTATAGAAAGAGAAAATAATGTTCGTTTTAATGGTGTAATTTATTCGTTTAATACATTTACGGTTTTTAAGTTAATTAACTTTTAAATAAAAAAAAATTAAAATGGATTTTTAAAATGGATAATTGCGATTGGTTCATTTGGTCTCAGGTTTTATAATAGTCTTAAATGATCACAATTCAATAATTATAATGGTATTAAATGATCACAACCTAATAATTATAAGCTTGAACTAATTACATAGAATTAGTACATAGTGTGACCTAGTTTTAAGTTTCTAATCAGGGGAGCTATATATTTCATGTGTCAATTGTTTAGATTTTTGATTAAAACTAACAATTTCTTAAAATTTTTGAAATTTCTACGATTTATAAAAGACCCATTCGGACTATGAACAAAGAGTTTTCATCCTTGTGACATTTGCTTCTCAATCAATGATAGTTGGTGCTCGTGAGAATTAAGGACTCTTGCTATGAAATTGCACCTATTTCGCTTTTTATGATTTCTTTATAGAATTTTTGGTTTCGTCTCTTACAAACGGATTAGTCAAGAACATCAATTTTGGTACTAATTATAAGCCATGTTATTGATAATGAAACATATCCAATACCACAATTCTAGTTTTGAATTGTAAAATTCATATTAAAAATACAACATATATTATAAATGTACAAATCATTAATACAAAAAAAGGGCATTCACTCTTTTGTACCATATCTTGCAAACTAAGCCTAAAAGCCCTTTTGTCACATTTAAGGAATAAAAAATCATATTTAAACCCCAAAAGGGGTTTTCTAAGGAGAGTAATCATATGTACCAAGAGGGTCCATACACAAACCATACCAATAAAAGAGAATCCACTTTATACACTATAATGACAAAATATTAAAATCCAAATGCTTTAATATTTCATTTTATTATCAAAAAAATTATACGCGATGACCCATCATTCTAGAGATTGAGAGTTCGGTAATTTAACAACCTTGTGATGAAAGATGTGGCGCTTATTTGTACAATGATGTGGCGCTTATGTGTACAAAATGACACGTCAGTTGCCAATGCAACATTTTTTTACCCGGTTAATTGGTAAGCACGTTACTCAATGACCAAAACGGAACACAAATAATCTTTTAACGACTCATAAGATATATAACTATTACATTGTTTTATTTTGGATCATTTACTAGCATAGTGTCGTAAGAATGAATTCAAGAAACGATAAACTGGCAATATGAAAGCAAAGGCAATAAAAATCGGCTTATTTCTTATTTATTCAATCAAAAGAACTAGGGATGTTTAAAAAACAAAAACTCAAAAGATAATATAAAAACCAAAACTCGAAATGTTTTATGTCCATATTCGTAATGAATTCAAGAAGCAAAAAAAAAACCTGTATATGATCCCTTGCTCCAATCTATACGATAACTTACAATTTCTTGATCTCACTGTTTCTACATTGTGTTCCATGTATCATCTTCTCATCACTTTCGACATTTTGAACGTATTTGCAAATACTACACAAAGAAAAATCATAAAGCATGCACACTCGACCAGCTAAACTAAGAATTTTTCGACTTTAAGACATATACATACAAGAAATGGAAATACCCATAACTTGTTTTGAGCAATTGTGCGATTTGAAGAATCTTTAAGAACTGTTTTGAGTTCGTATTCATGAATCCGCCCTTGATAGTTCAAGATGATTGGGGTCATCGTTCCCAAGTTTTCTTGATAAGATCTGCTTATCAGAATCAAAAAGATTAAAACTTTATCGATCAAGATTCTTAGCAATCTAACTATATCTAGAGGAATAGCAAACTGGAAGGAAAAAGATTACAACTTTATCAATCAAGATTCCTGAAACAGTCAATTTATAGATACAAATTTACAAACCGAAAAAGTATAAACAAAAAGCTACATTATGAGGAAATTAAATCTTAATGGAAACATAGAAATTAGCATCCGGGAACTACAAGACCCTGAAGCGATTCCGCTTCAAACTGTCCAAAATTTACACTTTATTTTGAATTGGTGATAAACATTAAACTATATAAGATCAATGTCCATTTCAATGAACTCAAAATGACAGCAAGTCAACAATAACAGTCGAACATACGAAAATTGAAAGTATAGCATTCCATTTCAAATTACCAAACTACTTAAACCCATTTCATATCAGGATCCAATTTGATGAAATCAGTTGAAAAAGCCCACAGTCATAAAGTTAGTTTCACCATAAGTAAGCAATTAACAAAAAGTCAAACATATGAACACTCTGCACTTCTGCAGTTTTGAAGTCAAACTAACAGCAATTCAACAAGTAAAAAAAGTCAAACTTATGAAAGTTAAGAACTTTAGCACACACTTAAGAATAAAGATCCAATTTCTGAACTCAATAACAAAAACCCACAAACGTAAACTCAAAATTAAGAACTAAAAACAAGTCTATCGTATAAAATATACGAACTTTAATCACCTTAGAAACAGAGTAAAAAAAGTCAAAACATATAAAAGTTATGAACTTTATCACTTATTTAAGATCAAAAACAAAAACCCACAAATTTAAACTCAAAATAACATCAAATTAACAAGTAAAAAAATGTAAAAAAAAAGTCAAAGTTACAAACTTTAATTACCTTAAAACAGAGTAAAAAGAGTCAAAACATATAAAAGTTATGAACTTTATCACATATTTAAGATCAATATTAAAAACCCACAAATTAAAACACAAAATAACATCAAATCAAAAAGTAAAAAAAAGTAAAAAAAAAGTCAAAGTTATGAGCATTAATTACCTTAGGAACAAAAGAAGTCAAACATTCTCTTGGGGTATCAAAAGATGATAAAGAAAATTGTTTTGAAACAACACCAACATCAAAATAAATCAATCCAGAGGTGGGTATATCAACCCAAATTGATTTAACTTGAAACCATAAAAACAAATCTTTAGCAGAAATCCCATAAAGTTGACTAATTTGACCAAAAGTCAAAATCCCAGAAATGTTTCTATCATAGTGTAACTCATCTTCAAATTTTGCATTACAAGCTTGATCTAAGAACACTTGGAATTTGCAAGAATCTTTATCAAAAGTGAAATTTGTTACACCCTTTGGAAATAAACCTTTTGGTAGTCCATTTGACTTCAAAATTTCATAAATTGTTGATGAATCTTGACATATTGTCACACAAAATTGGATTGAAATAAGTGTAAGAATCAAGATTAAAGATGGGTTTTGTTCAAGATTCATGGTTTAGGGTTTAAGAGAGTGAAATGAAATCAATGATTGGGTGGCAAAGTATAGTGTGTGTTTTTTCTAGGGTTGTGTGTGTATGTGTATGTGTTTGTGTGGTTTATAGATAACCAACCATGATTTGCCAAGTGGAAATTGTACAAAAATAGTCTTGATTGGTGGACTAGAAATTAATTTTTTTTTTTTTTTTTTTTTTTTTTTTTGAGAAAATAAATTATTTTAGGATTGTATGAAAATGGGTTGGGTTGATTTGAAATGTCAATCTTTTAAAACATGGCATGAGAATGCGAGTTTGTGAAATCCACATCTCGTTTACATAAGATAACAAATGAAGCGTCAAATGATGGAGACAAGACGGATAAATCGCCTTTTTGGAATTTTATGATGGATATGAGAAACATGTGGTGATCATTTGTTAATAGTAACATATGTTACGATTATCGATCTGATTATATTTACCAGTGAAAAATCATTTCGCACGTAGAAGCCATGTAAGGAGCTATGATAAGAAAAATGATTTCGATTTGTCAAACCACAACTGTTACTTCAAAAATTTAACATCAAATGTCTTCGAAAATGTTTGAATCAAAATTTTATGATGTTTGTTATTTTATTCAATACAAAATTAAAATAATAAACTAAAAATAATACTAGTAATTTGTTTCATTAAGAGACATTACACATGTTAAGCATTATTTAGTGCCAAAATTTTCTTGAAAAGACAATCATTAGTTAATTTTGTCTAATAACACTTTTAATATCATCTAGATTCCTTTTAAAAGCCCAATTCTCTAATAATTGAAAATATAATTTTCTTTTAAAAAAATGAAACCTAATTCATGAATGTTTATATGTTTGTTTGGAAATTGGTTGTTCATTATTAGTTGTAACAGCCATAATCAAATAATCACAATCATCTATCAAAACAACTTATATATGATACTAGAACCCAAATGTATTATTTTCAATATGTTTGTGTAACATTAGGGCACAAATTAACGGAAAGCAATAATAATAATAAACAATTTCATGTCGATTGATGTACGTTTATGTATTCTTTACAACCTTTAGCCATTTTACATGTTCATGTAAGAATCAAACGACATGTCATTTGTTTGTACACTTCATATAGCTTTGTTAGTTTTATGTTACTTGACGAAACTTAAAACAAATAAAATAAACTTATATAAACTTTAAAATGGGAAATTATTAAAATTAAATTATTAAAAATATAATAACTTTAATTTTAGTTTCGTTTTGTACTTTCAGATCAACCTATTCTGATCAAATACATATTTAATCACTTATAAATACTGAAGAAATATATTAATTTATCAAATAAATCTTATTACTTGACATTGTAATAATTTAAAATTGAATAAATTCTCGTTATTTTTATTTGAGGCATTTTACTGACTTATAAAACGAGTCGTTAGTCGTCAGTAACATAAATTATCTATACTACTCTATAAAACAAATTTGATGTATTATAATATTAGAATATTTTTAAAATTAAGTTTCCAATACTTACTATTAGTGGTAATTTGTAATTTGCAAATAAATGGTCAAATTTATAATAATGGTTATTCAATTTCATAATTGTTTAATAATTATATGTTACTTCTCAAAGTAATAAAAAAAATTAATAATAACTAGCTTTTAAAAAAAATGATGCAAATGTGATGTATTTTAATATATAATTGTTGTTATTCTATAAAGATTTCCAAACATTTGATGTAAACCTTCTCTTATAATTAAAGTTTCATTCTACCCATCCATCAATGTGGGATAAAAGTAAAAACTTCATGTTAGATTAAATTAAATATTAAATTTCATAACTTGTTTGCTTAAACTATAACTAAGCAACTAATAATTTTTATGTAGAAAGATATTTACGTATTTGTATTAGGTATTTAGATTTATATTTAATTCGAAGTATATATTTAAAAAAAATTCACACACTTAACTAAAATTTATAAATAATGTCTTTCTTTATCGATAAACAATATAATATGATATAATATAAACATAAATATACCTTTTGAATTTGACATTACAACCAAAAAATTTATAGAATAAAAAAGATATAATAATATAAAAAATCCATAACATCGAAAAATATAAAAGCTCTATATAAACAACAATATTTAAAGAAAATTAAATAATTTATGTATGATTTTCAAGAAAATAAAAATATGTCAAATTATACTTTTTTGTTTTTAGAATATTTTTTATTTTTAGTTTCTAAAACTTAATATTTAAAAACATTTGCAACCATTAGTTTTTACGTTTCATTTAACAAAATATGTTGTCAAAGACACATGTTGCTTACTCATAATTTTTTTTCAATGTAACATTAGACGAGCACAAGTCTATGTATTACTACCGGCTGATACTACTTCAAAAACCTAAATTCTAATAATAATTTATATAGCTCGGATACACTCCTAGAATTAGATGATAAATTTTTTTTCATAATTTGGCACGTGCGACACACATGGGTCCGACATGTGCATGAGATGTGGGCCAATGGGGGCCTGGCGTGAAGAAAATTCCAATTTATTGTTTTTTGTCTACACATAAATTATTGCAAATGTACACGTAGATAAACAAATTTTACTTACATACATTTTTTGATTGTCAAATGTCCTTTTCATGTCTGTAATACCCTTTTATAATTTATATTTTGTGTCCGTTTTCTAACTTCTTACTAGTCGGGTTGTCTCTTAATAATATTTGTCGATTTAAAAAAAAAAATCTTTTTCAGTAGTCAATTGTAGTTTTGAATTATTTATAAGTTCACTTCCAAACTAAAAACTATTATATATTATTCTTCTTATTATTATATATTATATGCTATTATATAAAAAATTATTTTAAAAATTTTAATACAGACATACATTTCTTGATGGTAAAATGTCATTTTGAATAGTCAATAAACTAAAAAATATTATATATTAATTCTTATTATTATTATATATTATATGTTGTTATTATATTATATTATATAAAAAATTATTTTTAAAAGTTTTAATAGAGGGCTTAGAGTTTATATTTTTTTTTCATAAAAAGCATCCCTCAATTTTAAAAATGCTCATTTGAACCCTTCATATTTATAAAGTACTAATGTCAATATATATGTTTTGTTAAGCTTACAATTTTTAATTTTCTTTTTCTTATCTTTTTATGAATATTACAAAAGAAAAAATTGTTTTATATCTTAAAACATTTATGTGTAAAATTCTATATATTTAATCACAACGATGTTACTTACATACATTTCTTGATGGTTGTTGGGATAGGGTACCACTCAATCCCTATACCTTCGTCCGGATACATACCGATGATATTAAGCGCATCGGAATAGAAGGAACGGCAAGACGAAGGCACACAGGAAAGGTCCCGGAAACAAGAACATTGAAGAGAGTGCAGCATTAAATGCGGACAAGACAGAGGGATGGTGGCATTTAATGAAGAGGAGCGTGGGAGACAAAGCGCCGCCCACGCGCTTCTTCATTAAATAACGGTCACAGTCAACAGAATGGTGTGAAGTAAAGGCGGCCACGTTGCTGACACGTATGAAAAGACTGATGAGACGGACCGGTCCGACTGGACGTATCCTCCGGGTATTAACCGAAGGGATTCTATATAAGGACAACCCAAAGAAATTAATGACTCAAGTGCATCCTAAAAGAAACACCTTTACTCCTGATCATAAAGCCTCTTAGTTTGAACATTCCTTGCATTCAATACTCAATCATTTGTATCATTGAATGCTTTGTAAACCTATTTAATAGCACACGAATTCTCTACTTTGTAACCCCTTCGTCTGAAGCTGGACGAAGGGTCAAGTCTACTAAAATTTACTTTAACATTGGCGCCATCCGTGGGACCTTGTTGTTAATCAGCGACAGATTCTAGGAAAACATGGAAAAAGTGTCTCAAGATCAGCCTGAGGAAGGAATAGCCCAATCTGTCTCCCAAGAATCTGCTGAAGACACAGGGCCACCCCCGATTTTCACCCCAGGAGCAAACGAACACGTAAGCCCCATCACGCCGGAGTTTGTGAGCAAAAACTTTGACAGCCTAAAAGCCATGATGAGCAAACACGCTCAGAAGGAAAGGAGGAGAGGGAACCCCGTTGAACTCTCTTATGGGGATGCTGAAGACATGGAACAGGGGGAGAACTCCGTCCCAGACACCCATTCGAATCAGGATCGTATATTGAGGTCTAGGAGGACCTTCGATAGGGAACCATCGACCCTAGCACCCAATATTAGGCAGGAGGGAGCGTTTGCTAGTCTCCTTAACGCCCAACACTTGAATGGAGCTCATCGCCCCGAGACCGGAATGTTTAACTTTGGTATGTCGCGTCCGCAGACACAATTTCCACAATACCAGCCTGTGCAGCCTCCTCCGTATCAGCCTGTACAGCCTCCTCCGTATCAGCTTGTGCAACCCCCACAGTTCAACCAACAGCTATATGGGCCAACGCCCCATGTGGGAGACCCACCCTTTGTGTGGCAAACACCCCGCCTATCGGCTCCCGAAATGGATGACTTATCCAAACCCTACCAGAGGTCAAAGGACACTAAGTTCACCAAGCGTATAGCGAACTTCAAGTTTCCCCCCAGGATCAAGATGCCAACGAACGTTAAGACGTACGATGGATCACAGGATCCTGATGATCATCTTAGTATCTTCTCCGGGGCCGCAGAAGTGGAACAGTGGTCCATGCCGGTGTGGTGCCACATGTTCATTCAAACTCTCTTAGGATCGGCCCGGCTCTGGTACGACAGCCTCCCCACAGAATCCGTGGACAGTTTTGAAGACCTGCAACACAAGTTTAAAAGTAACTTCATGCAGCTACGCAGATGTGAGAGAAGGGCGGTGGAGATGCACAACATTAAACAGAAGGAACACGAGAGTCTCAGAGCCTTCATAGAACGCTTTAATAAGGAAAGCTTAGAGATCAAAGGCGCTACGGAGGATATGCGCGTCTCCGGTTTCATGCATGCTATAAAAAACACTCAGCTCATAGAGGCTTTGAATAATAAGATTCCTGATACCGTAGATGAGATGATGACGCGGGTCAGGGATTTCATTAGGGGAAAGGAGGCAGCTAACCTTAGCAGGGAAGCTAGTTCTAGTAAGACCAACAGGGAGGACCGAAGTGGAAAATCTGGAAATCACACTCGGACGGACGGACCGGGACCACAACGAAACGAAGGGAAGCAGCCAGAACAGCGCAACCGAAGTCCATACCCTAACCCTTACACACCCAATGTGTCCACTGACTACCGGCGAAAGGAGGTATATACAGCGCTCACAAAGACCCCCTGTGAGATCCTTTCAACAGAAGAAGTGGGAAAAAACTTTACCGCCCCTCATCCGATGATAGAAAATCCGGAGAGAAAACAGTCCGACAAATTTTGCGAGTTCCATCTGGACCATGGGCATAATACTAACGACTGCTATCACTTAAAGAGGAAAATTGAGGAGGCGGTCAAGTCTGGAGAACTCGCGCATCTGATCAAGGATATAAAAAAGGGAGTGACACAAGGTAACAAAACCAGCCGTAGGTCGAAAGACGATGGCTCTCAGGGGAACAGAACCCGAGCCGTTAACATGATAAGAAGAGACCCACAGTCCCTAAAAAGAAAGGAGTCTGACCCAACGTGGATGGACCAAGAAATAGCCTTTCCCCCCAGTAGTGAATGTTGTCTCACCTTAGACCCCATCATAATAGAGGGGTGGATAGGAAATACCGTTGTTCCAAAGGTATATGTAGACACTGGAAGCTCCACCGAAGTCATTTATGAACATTTCTTCCGGAAGTTTCGAAGGTCCGTTCAAGCGCGTATGAGAAGACCGGTATCGGCACTCCAGGGGTTTGATAATGAAATGATGTGGCCGATGGGAGAAATAACCCTACCCCTAACACTTGGGGAATACCCCTGCATGAGGACAGAATGGATGAGCTTCGCAGTGGTCCAAACGCCAGCCCCGTTCGACATCATCCTCGGTAGGCCAGGGTTATATCAGTTGGGAGCGATACCATCGCCCTACCATGGATTGATGAAGTTCCCCACTCCTCATGGTATTGCTACAGTGTGTACCAAGAGGCAGAGGGAGAAGTGGTGTATCTCGGTGAAAAAAACGGATAGCCCACAAGGGACGGCCCCTGGTCAGGAAGAAAAACTCGTCGTTAATCCCGGATTCCCGGAGCAGACGGTTACCATAGGAGCGCACTTGTCACGACCTTGCAAAGAGAAATTATTCACACTGCTCAGTAGCAACATGGACGTGTTCGCATGGACACCCTGCGATATAACAGGGATACCGAGGGGAATAGCAGAATATCGGTTAAAAACCTACCCCAGCGTAGAGCCGATCAGGCAGAAGAAGAAAGCAATGACCCCGGAGCGTAGTCAGATCATTAGAGAAGAGGTGAGTAAGCTCAGGGAGGCAGGGATCCTTCGAGAGGCGAGGTGTCCAACTTGGGTTGCTAACCCAACATACGTCGAAAATGGGAATCATCGCTGGAAAATGAGCATAGACTTTAAGAACATCAACAGAGCCTGTCCGAAAGATAACTACCCGCTACCCGGGGTAGATTGGAAGATTGATTCCCTAGTAGGCTACAGGTACAAGTGCTTTTTAGACACCTACAAGGGTTGTCACCAGATACAAATGGCACCAGAAGATGAAGATAAAACAGCATTCCACACAGACTTCGGCGTGTTCTGCTACCGGAGGATGCCTTTGGGGCTGAAAAATGCCGAAGCTGCCTACCAAAGATTGATCGATAGAACTTTCGGAAATCAAATAGGTAGAAACCTAGAGGCCTACGTGGATAATCTTATCATCAAGAGTCATAGAGAAGAAGACATGATCTACGACATCGATGAAACTTTCCAAAAATTGAGGAACATTAACATGAAGCTAAATCCGAGAGAATGTGCATTTGGTGTAATAGAGGGGAGGTTTTTAGGGCACCTGATAACCGAAAAAGGAATCAAAGCTTGCCCCGACAAAATAAAAGTAATCACAGAGATTAAATCTCCAGAGACACCAGAGGAAGTACAGAGTCTCAATAAAGGATTGGCCGGTTTAAGTCGACACCTCTCAAAGTTGGTCGAACGCTCGCTCCCCTTTTTAGAAACATTGAAGAAAAGAGTCGATAGGACGGATTTTGTCTGGACGACCGAAGCGGAAGATGCCCTCCAAGAACTAAAGCAATCCTTAAACCAGCTGCCGATCCTCGCAGCCCCGAGCGAAGGTAGGGAGTTATTCGTGTATCTGGCAATTTCCAACAACACGATAAGTGCAGTACTGACAACAGAAGAAAAGGGAAGGCATAGGCCTGTGTATTTTGTAAGCAACACTTTAAGAGCAGTGGAGGTAAAGTATCCACCCAAGGAAAAACTAGCGCTGGCCCTCGTGCACACGTCCAGGCGTTTGCCCCGGTACTTCCAAAAATACCCAATAGTGGTCATGACTGAACTACCCATCGAAGGTATGCTCACAACGACGGCCGGATCGGGAAGGTTGGCAAGATGGGCCAAGGAGTTGGAAGGCTATTCAATCGAGTTTAGGCCCAGACAGTCCATGAGAGGACAGATACCGGCGGATTTCATCGCCGAGATACCGATACTCTTCCCCACGCCTACAAACGGCCAGAAGGAAGGAAGGATAGAATCATCATCCCAGACACATAAAGACAACTTACAATCTCTCTACATTGATGGACCACCCCCCGGATATGGCAAGGCAGCCTATTAAGGATACGTTATGTCTAAAATTGTAAAAGGTAATTACCTTTATTAGGATGTGATGATTGTAAGCTTTCATATTATATCAAGTATATACCGGCTCTCGAATAGAGACGGAAATTTTTACACCCACTAGTCTGAATGCATATCCTAGTGAAGATATATATAAAAAAAAAAAAAAGAGTCTAAGTACTCTTCTGGGAAGGACGCTTCCCAGCCTAACAACCATATATACGTATATGACGAAATAAATACAAAAGAAAGAAGAAGGAAGTAACTAATAGAAATATGGGGAAAAACGCGCGCCTTGGCGCTAATACATTAAACACACAGTACACAAAACAGTGGAAATAAGTGTCTAAAAAGTCACACAGATTACAAAGAGAAAGCTACATATAATACCAAGCATAAAAGAAAATCACTCGATAGCCGGAGCAGCAGGTTCTAGCTTTTTCAAATCCTCCACCGATAGCTCATGACTTTGACTAAGTACTTCCAAGTAAGGGAAGGAAGGGTGACGCATGCGCTCAAGAACTTCATCCAGCTTGGCTTCAGAATTAGGGTCAAAGTTGGGAGTGGCTTGAAGGGGGAGATTCAAACGTGCCTGACGGAAGCCGTTGCGTACTCCAAGAGTGTATCCAGTTGCAGAAAACAAGGTGGCAAGTTCCCCATAAGGTGCGCTGAACTCATGGCTCTGGTGAAGCTTTTCCACAAAAAACTTAATGCCATCCTTAACCAGCCACGTAGCTTTTTCCCTTAATCTGGCGTTCTCAACTAGAAGCCTTCGATTCTCATCCTCCAATGTGATCGCCCCTTCCGAAGCATCACCAGCGGTAACCCTCTCACCGTCAATAGCTACACCAGCTGTAGCCTTCTCATCACTAACCTCTAACAACTTCACTTTTCCAACCAAACCTTCCCATTCAGCAATGGAAACTAGTTTCATGCCTGAATCCGCAGCCATGGAAGACTGCCCTATCACAGGTTCACTGTTTACCTCCTGCAAATCACGAACAAGGTTCTCAAGATCCCTAACCCGACGAAGGGACTCAGCATGTTTCCTTAAACCATGTACCGCCCTGTGGAGTTGGACCCTGGTACGTTTCCGAAGCTTCACATTCTCCTTTTCCAAGTTCTTAACTTTAGCCTTCAAGGTCGACACACGACCTTTCTCCTGGGTAAGAGACCCCTCAAGTTGCACAACACTATTCCGAGAGGCCACAAAACGGCCACGAGTTTCGGTACCTGCTACTGCCAACTGGGCCAGTAACACATTAAAATGCTCAACCAGGGCCTCATCAGGAAAACCCCTCCAACGAATAGATTCGGCAGGGGTAGCAAAATAGTTCAACATGTCTTGACAAACATGGGGATCAAACATCTCGATGTTGCACTCAACCCCCCACCCTGGCAAGTATCGGGATGAAGAGGGACCTTCCCTGTCACTTGGCGAGCGAGGCGCATAGGAACCTCCGGCTTCAGCGTCAAAAGAGTTAACCGGCGCACTCTCCACTTTCTCCTCCTTGTTAGCACTATTACCTCGGCTACCTGAGAAAATAGGCTTCCCAACATCTGACTCATCCGAAGAAGAAAGAGACAGAGGATGAGAAGAGGTGGCCCGCTGAGCAGAAGGAACATTCATCTTAAAGCCGGCACTGTGAAAAGAGGGATCTGCCGCGCACACAAAGGATACATTAACAAAAAAAAAAAAGAGAGGGAAAAAAAAAAAAAAAAAAAAAAAAAAAAAAAAGTCTACCATTAGCAAGAGAAAGCCTTCTCCGTTTAACTCTGGTACCGGGACCTCCGGACAGCATCTCTGACATAGGTGAAAAGACAGACGGAGGAGGAGGGTCAACCACCAAGGTCGGTACCCCAGATATCAAGGAACGCACTTCAGTGGAAGGAAAGACGAAGTTCCCAACACCCTGATCCAAGATAGGAACAATATCCTCTCCCAAGGGAACCACGGGGAAGGAAACCCCAGTCAAAGTGTCAAGCTTCAAGTAGTCCAGCAAAGATATGGCTATAAGATATACATAACAAAGGAATCAGACATTCGTCCACCAAAAAAAAAAAAAGAATATAATAAGCTTACGAGCGCCATTAAATTGGATGGAAGGATTGAGATTTAAAGGAGCCCAATAGCGGCTCACACCACCCAAAACCAGTACAGCCTCGACATGAGTCCGAACTGGAATCTTGTTTACAGAAATCAATTGACAACGTTCAGTTTCTTCTTCGGTAAGGGCAGGAGGGGGATCAGGAATGGCACCGGCCAGAATGGGTCTCCAATGCATCAGTATGGGCGCAACCGAAGCATCTAGCCAGAAGAACTTGTCCTTCCACTGCTTCACACTAACGGGCGCTGGGCTAAAACATTCCCACCCCCCGTTCTCCACCCTTGGCCGACGCTCCACGGTAAACCAGTCCCCGGAACGAATTAACCTAAAAAAGCTTCTCCAAAGGTTTAAAGTGGCGGGAAAACCCAGGGCGTTACACAGCAACTCAAAATTCGTCATCCTCAGAACTCCCATTGGATTCATCTGGATCGGACACAGTTGATAGTATTCAATAACAGAGAGGAAGAAACGAGTAAAAGGGATTCGAACGTTAGAGGCATCGAAAAAGCGAGTATACATCGCTATGGAACCCTCAGGGCAATTGGTAACGATAGAGTTATCAGGAGGATTGCAAGGACGCCATTCCATTTTCAACCCAAACTCAGTGATGAAATCAGCGAAAGAAACTGGCGTGACGGCACAGCGAGTAGTTAACATATCATTTTTACCCATAATCGGCGAAATCAAAAACAAGAAAAGCAGTGGATACGAATTATATAAGGGAAGAAATAAAGGGGTAATGAAAATAAGGGGATTAAAGAGTATTTATAGGAAAATTAATACCGCCTCAAATCAATCAATCATTCCCTCCCGTCAAATCAGAAGCATTAATGGCTAACAGGTAATAATGATCCTTTAAATACGAGTAGCAACGTCAGACAATGATAGTCTAGGGAAGATTCGATCAGAAGTAGGCCCCCACTCTCACACTCACTTCCCTAGGCTAGGGGGGGAGATGTTGGGATAGGGTACCACTCAATCCCTATACCTTCGTCCGGATACATACCGATGATATTGAGCGCATCGGAATAGAAGGAACGGCAAGACGAAGGCACACAGGAAAGGTCCCGGAAACAAGAACATTGAAGAGAGTGCAGCTTTAAATGCGGACAAGACAGAGGGATGGTGGCATTTAATGAAGAGGAGCGTGGGAGACAAAGCGCCGCCCACGCGCTTCTTCATTAAATAACAGTCACAGTCAACAGAATGGTGTGAAGTAAAGGCGGCCACGTTGCTGACACGTATGAAAAGACTGATGAGACGGACCGGTCCGACTGGACGTATCCTCCGAATACCGAAGGGATTCTATATAAGGACAACCCAAAGAAATTAATGACTCAAGTGCATCCTAAAAGAAACACCTTTACTCCTGATCATAAAGCCTCTTAGTTTGAACATTCCTTACATTCATTACCCAATCATTTGTATCATTGAATGCTTTGTAAACCTATTTAATAGCACACGAATTCTCTACTTTGTAACCCCTTCGTCTGAAGCTGGACGAAGGATCAAGTCTACTAAAATTTACTTTAATGTCAAATATCGTTTTAAATGGTCAATTGTAGTTTTGAATTATTTATAACTTCACTTCCAAACTAAAAACTATTATATATTATTCTTATTATTATTATATATTATATGTTATTATTAGATCATATAATATAAATAATTATTTTTTAAAAGTTTTAATAGAGGCCTTAGAGTTTATATTTTTTCATAAAAAGCATCCCTCAATTTTTAAAATGCTCTTTTTAACCCTTCATATTTATAAAGTACTAATGTGAATATATATGTTTTGTTAAGCTTACAACTTTTACGTTTTTTTTTTCTTATCTTTTTATGAATATTACAAAAGAAAAAATTGTTTTATATATTAAAACATTTATGGGTAAAATTCAAAATATTTAATCACAACAATGTTACTTACATACATTTCTTGATGGTTAAATATTGTTTTAAATAGTTAATTGTAGTTTTGAACTATTCATAAGTTCTCTTTCAAACTAAAAAAATTATATATTATTCTTATTATTATTATATATTATACGTTATTATTATATTATATTATATAAAAAATTATTTTTAAATTTTTTTAATAGAGGCCTTATAGTTTATATTTTTTCATAAAAGCATCCCTCAATTTTTAAAATGCCCTTTTTAACCCTTCATATTTATAAAGTAATAATGTCAATATATATGTTTTGTTAAGCTTACAATATTTAGTTTTTTTTCCTTATCTTTTTATGTTTATTACAGAAGACAGAATTGTTTTATATATTAAAACATTTATGTGAAAAAATTTATATATTTAATCACAACAATGTTACTTACATACATTTATGTGTAAAATTCTATATATTTAATCACAACAATGTTACTTACATACATTTCTTGATGGTCAAATGTCGTTTTAAATAGTTAATTGTAATTTTGAACTATTCATAAGTTCACTTCCAAACTAAAATATATTATATATTATTCATATTATTATTATATATTATATATTATTATTATATTATATTTTATAAAAATATTTTTAAAAGTTTTAATAGAGGCCTTAGATTTTATATTTTGTCATAAAAAGCATCCCTCAATTTTTAAAAATGCTCTTTTAAAATTCAATATATATATTTTGTCATAAAAAACATACAATTTTAATCTTTTTTTCTTATCTTTTTATGTTTATTACATAAGGCAAAATTGTTTTATATATTAAAACATTTATATATATAATTTTATATATTTAATCACAACAATTAACATGAAGTTTGAAACACTTAGAAATATGATTGACAGATATAAAAAAGAAAAATACGAAAAACAAATATTAAACTTTAAAATATATTAGTAAATCATACACTCGCGACCAACAACACCCCTTGTTAACTACATATACAAATGTCAAACATCACTCCATTATTTGAAAATCACTAATATGTCATCATGATATAATAATTTATATATGTTTTTATTTTTTAAATCGATAAATAATATTAAAATAATCCGACTAGCAAGGAGCTAGAAAACGAACATTTATATATGTTCATAATAACTCTTTGATGGCTAACAACTACTAATAAGCCACCTCATTTTCAGTCATGATTGTTCATTAATTTACATCAATCAAACTGATTTTGTTGTGAGAATATATACATACATACATATATATATATATATATATATATATATATATATATATATATATATATATATATATATATATATATATATATATATATATATATATATATATATATATATATATATGGGATCGGCTACAAACGCTTCCAATAATACGAACGATAAGAACAATCCTCAGCCGTCAAATTCCCGTACATATCTTCTTCTTCAAATCCTTCCTAAATTATCAATTAAACTTTACATCTCTCTCTTCATAATCCTAATATTCAAAACCTAGTTCATCTTTATCTTAAAATTAGATCTAACCCAATTCAAAACCATCTTACTGTTCTTTATCTTAAAATTGAAATCGTCGACTTGTTGCTACTGATCAGCAGAAACCAATTTGAGGTTTGGTTAGATGCATTTTCTAAAATGGTAGGTGCATTTTCTAAAATAGTAGGTGCATTTTCTAAAATGGTATGTGCATTTTTCTTGGCAACAAAAGAAGCAGAATCAGCAGCAGAAACTTGAGGTTTGGTTAGATGCATTTTCAAAAATGGTAGGTGCATTTTCTAAAATGGTAGGTGCATTTTCTTGGCAACAAAAGAAGCAGAATCAGTAGCAGAAACTTGTTGCTACTGATCAGCAGAAACACTTACTACTGATCAGCAAGAACAAGTTACGTAAATGCCACCGCGAGGTTTGATATAAAATATTTAATCGGACGACCAACATTGGTGCTTACCGTTTGTAGGTTAAACCATGTTCTTACCCGATCTCCACCCTATATATTTATACATATATATATATATATATATATATATATATATATATATATATATATATATATATATATATATATATATATATATATATATATATATATATATATATATATATATGAATGAAAATTTGACTTTAAAATGAAAAAAGAAAAGCATATTATTTTTCTTAATCATAACTAATAAAAATTAACATAATTCTTACTAAAAAAGTTCTACTAATTCAGTATAATCAAAACGTTGTGCCATCTTAAAAGTTGGAAAAAAAAATAAAGACGAGTAAAAAACAGTCATTTTAATTCAATATTAATATATTATCATAACATAAAATCAGCAATTGTTATTTAAATCAATCAACTAACAAGTCAAAGAAGGAGAATGTATATTTTCTGGCAATTGTTGACGTTTTTAGAATTATATTGTTATTTTGAAAAAGTCGTTCATATATTATCCTTAAATAAAAAATATTATTTCCATAGAGAATATAAATATATATATATCTACATATATTATAAAGTATTTGGTTATAAAGTTGAAATTAAAGTAGTATAAAATTACTAAATTACCCTTTTAACTAATTAATTATTGAATAATTACAAATATAACTTTATAACATTTATCATATATACTTAAAATTTTGAAATAATTACATTTTACTTTTTTTAATAAATTTAAAACAATTATTTAAATGTATAAAATTATAAAATGGAGTCAAACTTAAAAATTTCAACCTAACTGAATGTTATAAACCGAAAATCTTGATCATTCTTAATATTATTTCTAACTAATTGAATGTTTACAATTTTTATAAATTTAAAATAATTATTTAAGTGTGCAAAATTATAAATAAATGTAGTCAATCTTTAAAATTTATAACTAATTGAATGTTTACAAACCGAAAATCTTGATCGTTCGTATAATTATTTGTAATAGAATATGTAACACTGGATAAAATTATTCACTAGAATTTAAACAATTTCTTATTATCGCGGCATCGCGCGGATATATTATTAGTCTAGATAGTAGATTCATAACTAAATATCTTTTAATATTGATTTAAAAAAATATAATTTATAACATATTTTGTAATTAAAAATGCAACTATTTCTTGACTTGGTCATTTTGTAACTCGTTATGTCCATGTCACTATCGACACGTTGGACCACATTATGCCATGAGGGAAACTGTAGCCACGTGTACTTTTTTCTATATTCTCTTTCTCAATTATCCATTAAGATACAAAGTTACATTACATACGTGTCATGTTAAAACTTAGAAAGTATTCGATTAAGGATGATAAGATGCTTTAAATAGGGGAGATGTGTTTAGGTCTTGTCGAGTTGATATTAAGGAATGTGGAACCCGATTGATTTGACAATCGACTCGCACATATTAACAGTCGAATCGAATTAAGTATTTCTTTTTAGGAAACCGTAAAAATAGACGAAAACAATAAAAGTTGTTACAAATTAAGTATTTATTTTTAGCATTTGGAGGTACTTAAGAGATTAATGTGATACTTTTGTCGGTTTTCAAGTTCTCTAGTGAATATTCCAACAAACTAGAGGTCTTCAACGATATTTTTGTAGTGAAGGGGTTCAACATGAATTGTTGAAACATTGTTGAATCATTATGACCGGTCCATTCGTCTTTACCCGCTTGTTTGTAGACGAATTTTGGTTGAATCGGTTTGATCAGTCGAGCCAAGTCAAGTTCAGAACACGGGTTTTATGTTTAATTTTAGAAATCATGTAATTGAACGCTAATATAATTTTTTCAATAGTGTGTTGATAAAATAAAATAAAATACTCTTTCAATCCCATTTAATTGTTAAGAATTTTATTTTTATTTATGCTAAAATTATTGTGTATTTTTAGTAGACAGAAGTTTTAAGTTATTAAATTATATTATACTCCTAATTTAATCTCACAATTAATTAGAGATTATATACTATATAAATCAAATGAATGATTTATCAATTAGAAAAAATAAAAAAAATCAAATAAATGACATAAGTGACATTTTATTAACTACAATTATTTTATTTTGATCACGTTTTCTATTCATGGATAATATTTTTTGAACAAAGAGAGTAGTAGATTGTTATTCGGTTTTAGATTTAATAATAATAATAATAAGATTATTATTATTATTATTATTACTAGTTATTAAATGTTATAAAATTATAGATAAAGTAAAATTTAGCTAAACATAAAGTAAATTGATATGGGCTAAATTATTATTAAATCCTCATTTATACATATATTATTAAGACAAAATAACATATACAATTACTTAAGAATTCAAAAATACCAAAATAATCATCTGATTCGGGCCCTTTTTTCTTGCGCCATTTTTTGTCGTCGCGAGATTGAAAATAATATAAATGATTGGTCATAAATTGTCACGAGGACCAAAAAAGTCGCGAGGACGTGGTCAATTTATGACCAATCATTTATATTATTTTCAATCTCGCGACAAAAAAAATGGCCGAGAAAAATGACGCGAATCAGATGATTATTTTGGTATTTTTTGATTCTCAAGTAATTATATACTAGCTCATTGACCCGCCTAATACGCTGAGAATTATATCAAAAATATATAATGTTAACAAAGAACATATAACTTATATAAAAAGATTAATAGAAAGCTATTAATCATGTAGACAAAATGATTATGTTAGCAAATGTGAAGATAAATAAAACATTTACTATATAATTCGAAAAAAACCTTATTAAAATAAAATAATTATAATATATAAAAAAAACTAAAAATATTGCGTAAATAGGACGAAAAAGAAAAACAGAATATTTTTTTATATGATATGTTTTCCGTTTATATGCAAAACACTGGTAAAACAATAAAATATTTTTAATCTTTTTATAATATATAAAAAAAACTAAAAATATTAGGTAAATAGGACGAAAAAAAAAAAACAGAAGATTTTTTTATATGATATGTTTTCCGTTTATATGCAAAACACTCGTAAAACAATAAAATAATTTTAGTTTCTTTTTATACTAAAAATGTGTATATGTTTGAAGAAAAAAAATGTTTTGTATTTTTTAAGAATTAATTTAAAATACAAGTGTTATATTATTTAAAGTAGAAAAATTAATTATTATTATTTAATTACTACTATTTAAAATAAGGGTTAAATTAAATGGTTCAAATTAAAGTTGAATTTATATCTAATGGTTACTACTTTTTCAATTGACATTTTTTGCCTTTTTTTTATGATATATTAAGATTAAGATAAGATTGTAATGTAATGTAATATAAGGTAATGTTATTGGTATATAATGTAATATGGATGTTGACTTCTTAATCTTTGATCCATTAATGCCACATAGAACATAACTCTGATATGGTTAACGAAAGAATAATTACATAAATTGTCCTTATAGTTTATATCAGTTATAGTTTCATCTTTTAGTTTATAAAAAAAAATCACACGAGCTAAAGCCTATTAAATAAGAAACACGTCGACAAAAATAAAAAAAACTATTTCATACCACATAAGCGAAAGATGAAGTAAATCAAGAAGATAATTTATTGTAATTTATATATATATATATATATATATATATATATATATATAGGGAGAGGTTCTTATAAACCAAAACTTAAAGTAAAATAAGTAAAAAAATATGAAAAAATAATTTATTATATGTGTAATTTTGTATTATGTTTATTTATTCAATTATAACAAACTTTAAAAAAACAAGTTTTGATATGCATCAAGATATATGTCGTTTAGGGACTGTGCATCAAAATATGCTTATTGAACAATTCCAATGACATAGTCCTTGAACCCCAAGTGAACTCACCATACCACTTTAGAGCTGGACAAAAATACCAATCAAAAGAGTTCCCAAAAGAAATTGAACAATGGTCACACGGCGGAAAATTATCATTTTTTACATGAACATTAGCTATAACATCATCATGTATGTCATTCCTAATAAACATGTGCCACTGAGAAGAAGTTATACAGTTTTGTGAAGTATTTGTTGAATTAGCACATGATGGGCTTGGAATGAAGAAGAGGGCAACAATAAAAATGAAATAACGCATTGTAAAAGTTTTTAAGAAATAAAAAATCAAACAAAGTTATATATAAAACGAATCACAAGTAATAAATTTGATTTTCTTTTTTTTAAATTTAGTAAAGGCTTTTAATTAGCAATAAATAAGCTTAATGGAATACATGTCAAATAACAAAAATGCACTAAAAATACTTATATTGTGAGATCAATAAAATCTAGTCTTTACTACCTACATTTATTTATAAGGTTTTCATAACTAAAAGCTTTTGCTTTACGATTTATTGCATATATAAATTGGTTGTATATTTATAACAAAAAAAAAGAAGAATTTAGAAAATACAGATGGTCAGATTCATTGATGTGTTACCAAATAAAGCATGTTCAAATCTTTTATGAATAACCTATAGGATTGTTTTTATCATTTCTCCCAGCGATAGGGCGGACAAAAATAAAGTTTGACTCGTAAATTCTTGTTTATGTAGATTCTAAGTTATTATAAGAAGATAATGTCATACGTATAATAACATATATATACGTTTACGTTTATACCTATGTTGCTTATAGTTAAATAATATATATATATACTTTTACGTTTATATACATGTTTGATATTTTTATGATAGATTTTAGAATAACTATATGGTAAATCATAGTCTAAATTGAGCGATTTATAAGTAAAATAAACATATGTTTTTTTTTTTATTGCGGTGGAGATGCAATTGAAAGAGAAAATGTATTTATGTATTGTATGGTAAATCATAGTCTAAATTGAGCGATTTACAAGTAAAATAAACTTATGTTTTTTTTTTCAGTGGAGATTTAAATGAAAGAGAAAATGTAATTATGTATTGTAATAGGGTGTAAAATAGAAATAGTCTTTGATGACATCATCAATCTGATCTAACGGCTGAAATCAAACTCTTCTAATGGACTTTACTTCGCCATATGACATTTAAGGCCCATCTTTTATTATATATTAAAGATGTGATTTTCTCTATTATTAAATCCTTATTCTTACACAATTCTATTATATATCTCTAAATCTCTAAATTTAAATATAATATAATCATAACTCTAATAAATTTTTATTAATTAATCTCATGTGTTGATTCAAAAGGTCAAAAAGTGTCTACGTAGCATTTCCGAATTGTTTATTATTATTATTATTATTATTATTATTATTATTATGCCTCAAATAAATCAAAATAAATTTTTTATATATACGTATCTGTGAGGAAATCTTAATTTCAAAACAAATATATCACATTATACTAATTTAAATAATCTTAATTTATATATTTCTTGAATGTTTGGTTTACCTATTTGTTTCTGTGTATGTGATATTTTCGTTTAACAACTTAATCTTCATTTTATTTAATTTCAAAATAGACAAATGTTGTCACTTTCCCTAGTTAATGACTCCTTCATTGTGCTAACTCGATTACAATTTAATTATGAAAACCAACCAATAATTATACAACCATCTAGAATTACACTATGTCAATGATGAAATTAATTAATTTTTTCTATTTAAAAGCTTATTTTCTCTAGTCTTTGTTTTTACATAAACTTAGTTTAAAGATGTCAATGATGAATTAATTTATTTTTATGGAACACTATAAGTTTAGATAGGTCATCAAACAAAAATAGATTTATAAATACAATATCTATGGTCTTTTGAATAATTATATAAATCGTCTCTATAGTTTACTTAAAATTACGGATTTCGTCCCTAAGTTTAAAACGTTGAATAATTCGTCCACTTTTAGAAACTAATTACCCTTTTCGTCCCTAAAATGGATGTTTTCCGTTAATAATTTCCGTTAAAATTATCGCTAACTAATTTCACATTTCGTCCCTAAAATGGATGTTCGTTAGAAATTAGGGACGAAAAACGTAATTAGTTTAAAAAAATAGATGGTTTATGCAACATTTTAAATTTAGGGACGAAATCTATAATTTGAAATAAACCATAGGGACGATTTATGTAAAATATATTAAATAAAGTTGTATAGCATGAGTAAAATAAAAATATAGAGGTGTATTTGTAACTATGTGAAGAACACAAGTTAGAAAAATTATGTATTAAAATCTAATATAATTTATTAAATTGTATGATTAAGTCTTCGACCCTTTTATTAGTGAAATAATTAAAATTTTATTACTCATTTTAATAAAATTTTATTAAAATGATTTGATATTCTTCGGTCAAATTTGGTTTTTAATCAATAAAAGTTGGGGAATTTACAATAATTAGCCAAGTAAAAAAGTTGTTGAAATTAAATACAATGTTAATGTACACTATAAACAGGTGTTTCGAATAGTGAAGACACGAGTTAGAAAAACCATTAATTTAATTCGCTACTTTATTTGCATTTCTCTTGAATACAAAATATCATCTTTTAAATGTTGCTTTTAACCTTTTCGTAAATTTTTGTTGGGATGTAAATTTTCGAAGAAATTACCTTCATTGTGAGGAGTGATTTAGAAGAGAGTTTTTTTATTCTCGACCTCTTTTTCGTTAGAAAAAAAAAAACATGAACATTACCTAATAGTAGAATGCTAAGTATAAAAGTTTCAATTCAACACAACAATAGTATATTATTCAATTCAATGGAATCACTACTAAATCTAAATGATGATTAAAAACAGACTAATTAAGTTAAGCACATTTTCCCTTATTAAAATGTAAGAATGGCACGCCAAGCATTATAATGAAAACCTTAATTACCATTCCTTAATCTCATATATACACATGATGAACATTTTGAGCTTACTTCTTACGTTTTCGACATCAAATCAATGCCCTTTTTTTCTAATAAGTATCAACAAAATCGTTTAAATTTTACATTATGAACTATTAAGTGATTAAGTCAGCGAGAGACGGATTCTAGTTTGTATCGAATCACGATCAATCACTCTTTCAAATTATGTTGCGGCGAATGAGCATAGATGGATCTATATAAAATTTGGGTATGTACGTGTATATCTTATTAGTTGGTTCTTTTTAGGGTAAACTAACACTTTTCAAGCACACATAATGCAAACCGTGTTGTTATAGTGAAGAATGCTTGTTAAAAAAAAAACTTTGATTATGCACGAAGACGATTCTCAGTTAGGAAATTTGGAGTCGATGGTTATGAAAATTTTCAAACAAGTAAAAACATTTGTTTTATTATCATTCTATACAAAATTTTATTTTTGAAGTTACGAGAAACCGTAGTTTAGACATTTTAGGTTAAATGTATGTGCTCGCTCACGACCTTGAATAACACCATACATGGACCGATATACATTTTGAATTTCAATAAATTATAAATAAGAGTTCAGAATCAAAACCAATGGGTTAAGGATTAGAGCTAGATATGGTTAGATAATTATAAATGTAATCTCAAAATGTAATTTTTGTAACACAAAGTTTACTTGTTTCCTAATGAAGGGTGGTTGTCTTATGATAAAAAGAAGAGTAAATTACATAATTGGTCCCTGTGTTTGTTTCAATTTAACGGGTTCAGTCCCTGGGTCACAAATCGTTCGGGTCCAGTCCCTGGGGCATATGTTTGGTTACACGTTTGGTCCCTGCCTCTAACAATCGTTAACTTTTAACGTTAAATGTGTCACGTGCCAGACATGTGATGGGTAAAAAAGTAATTTTGCCTTTCTTTTTCCCCCCTTTATATAGCTCCATCTTCTTCCTCACCTTTCTTTTTCCCCCTTTGCAGTAATCTCTCTTTTTTCAACCAACCCACAACCACAACCACCTTATTATTATTATAACCCTTCATCTCTCTTTAAAGACCTGCAACACACCCTCAAAATAACAGTTACAGTAATTATCTCTTTCGATTTAATTAATTATTAATTTAAATTATATAATTAATTAAATTAATCGATGATGGGATTCGAGAATGAGGGCTTTGAAGAAGAAGCCCAAATGGAATCACTTGTTCTTACCGACGACGATAATACCAATAACGGTAACGGAACAGATAGATTCCGTCAATCAGATCTAACGGCGACGGTAATCATCCTCTTTCCTCACCGTTACCGTTTGCTGAAATACCTACCACTGACGATTACGATCCGTTACTATCGTCACCGTCAAAAAGCCCTAATTTGTTCAATTCGTTTCTAGAACCGCCGTCTTACGCCGATGCGGTGTTTAGATCGTTTGACGGTGATCAAGGTAATCACGACAAGCAAGTTAACGGTCACATCGTAGTGTCCACGTCTTCGTCTAGTTCGGATTA
Organism: Senecio squalidus; assembly: GCA_910822075.1. Lineage (NCBI taxonomy): Eukaryota > Viridiplantae > Streptophyta > Magnoliopsida > Asterales > Asteraceae > Senecio > Senecio squalidus. Next base: position 3,625,940 of record CAJVGC010000508.1, read on the forward strand.
CTTGAAGATATCGGTTGAGTACTTTTTTTTATCTCGTCGGAGTTAGTTAGGCAGACGGAGGAGGTTTGGTGGCGGTGGCGGTGACGGTGGTGGGGGTTTCAGATGAAGAAGAATTGAATATTTGTTGAGACGGCGGTGGGGGTTATCAGACGGCGGTGGCGGTAGGGGTTTCAGACGGCGGTGGCGGTGGCGGTGGCGGTGGCGGTGGGGGTTTTAGACGGCGGTGGCGGTGGAGGTTTCAGACGGCGGTGGGGGTTATCAGATTACTTTTTGAATATTGAATAGTTGTTGAGAAAATGATATATAGATGAAGAAGAAGGATCTGTATAAAGGGGGAAAAGAAAGGGGAAATTACCTTTTTACCCATCACAAGCCAGGCACGTGACGTATTTAACGATAATTTTTAACGATTGTTAGAGGGAGGGACCAAACGTGCAACCAAAGATATGCTCCAGGGACTGGACCCGAACGAATTGTGACCCAGGGACTGGACCCGTTAAATTGGAACAAACACAGGGACCAATTATGTAATTAACTCTAAAAAGAATTTATTATTATTATTGTAACCCAAAATCATCAAATATGTAAGTCTAATATTGCCCTAATGTGTTCATGGGCTTGGGGTTGGGCTTAGTATTTTAACTTAATTCAAAGAAAGTGTTTTAAGCTAAAAGAGGCCCAATATATGTGTGTACACTCCAAGAGAAAAAAAAATATATACTTTTAAAGATGACACTAATAAATCTTTATAAACAAAATTGTTATTTTATTTTGAATTAGAGGACTTTTTAAAGAGTATACTTTAAATATGTATTATATTATAATATAAAGAGTTTTTCTACAATTTTTATCCCTTATTTTTAAAGATTTAAAATTACCTTAATATATTTAATCTATCTTTATTATTATTTAAATCAAATAATTATATATCACCTAATTAATTTTAAAACTTTAATATTTAACAAAGTAACTTTCTATTCCTATAAAATTAATAAAATAAAAAAAGCTTTCTATTCTATTCAAAGACTTTTAAAATTAAATATAGAGTTAATTAGATAAATCGTCCTTAAGTTTATCCAAAATTACATATTTCGTCCATAAGTTTAAAACGTTGCATAAATCGTCCACTTTTAGAAACTAATTACGCTTTTCGTCCCTAATTTCTAACGGATGTCTATTTTAGGGACGAAATGTGTAATTAGTTAAAGAAAATTTTAAAGGACATCCATTTAGGGACGTAAAGCGTAATTAGTTTCCATAAATTAGACAATTTATGCAACGTTTTAAACTTAGGGACGAAATCTGTAATTTTGAATAAACCATAAGGACGATTTATATAATAAACTCTTAAAGATATTATTCTATAACCCCATTAATTTAAAAAAATTAAAATGTTTTGCATTTTTTTTTCCTATTAAAATACATATACTTATATACTATAATATAAAGAGTTTTTCCTAAATCTTAATCCCTTAATTATAAGGATTTCAAATCATTTTCATATACTTAATCTATCTTTATTGTTATTTAAATCAAACAATACACTTTCTCATAATTAATATTAAAACTTTAACGTTTAATCAAATAACTTTATATTCTTATGAAAATAAAAAACAAAAGAAAATTATTTCTATTCAATTTAAAGAATTTCAAAATTGCTGAAATTTGCTTATGTTTTATTCCGAATGGGTCAAAAGTGACGTATGGGTAAAGAATTGAAGCCACTGATCTTGTAGTCAACGATTTTGAATATTGTGATAATAGACAAATTGTCAGGTAATTTGGAACATGTTTGAGTAGGGGTGAAATGTCTACTATTCCATTTTTTTTGTTTTTTGTAATTTTCTGTGAATATGTAATTGTAATTTTTAACTTGAAAACTCTTCATAAATGAAAATGTTGCTTCATGCACTTTTCAAAACTAAATATAAGTTGTTATCAAGTCATATGATTTGAGCCCTGTTCGTTTTGTTATTCACATTCTTTACTTATTTTGTTACCTACCGAATTACCGTAGTTTTGCAGATAGGGACCTTAAAAAATAAATTCAAAAACTATAGTATGAGCTTTTTGATTTAACTCATTTGTGTTGTTTGGGTGAGTTTTTAATGATTAAAACGCACTCTTAGGTGACGTGGTGAATTTAATTCATATGTATGTGATTTAAAATAATTTTAACTTTTGTTTGTTACATATATTTATGAAACAGATTCTAAATGATTATAAACTTTTTCATTGTTTCAACATATTTTTTTTATTTCGTCTACTTGCCAATTTATATTATGTCCTTTAAACTAAATGTTGTATTAGTTTTCCGTTTAAGGATGACGTGCTAACAAACAACTTATTCTTCAACCATTTCTATTTAAGGAGAAAATTATTCTAAATAGACTTGTTATTGGGCATATTGTCTCCACATCATATACAATAAAATAGACGACGTGTCAAATAATGCAAACAAAAGCACCGTATGAATAATATACATATGCATGATTGATGTTTTATAAACCTCTTTAGACTATAAAGACATTTTATCAGTGCAAAAATGATAGACTTCGCTTATTAGTTTGAGTGAAGTAATTCATTTCACTGACACGTTCCATTACTTTTCTCAATTTTACGGATTCTAAACAATAAATCCACATTATATACTTTGTTTATAGCCTTTATATATCGAGGCAAATGTCTTTTTTTTCTTTCTAAATTCAATTTATTATGGATTTTATCTCTTTAAACTTATATTTCACAGTTATTGAATACTTTTTCAAGTTATTTCCTTTCTTCACATACATTTTAATTTTATCGAATATAAGTTTATATCTACCATATCGCGCGGATGCATACTACTGTTTAAAATAAGTATTAAATTATGTGCTGAAAAAGTTATATTATGCTCTAAAGTAAGTTAAATTTAATTTTAGCCAAACATTTTAAACCACATTTTACTTGTAACAAATAAGAGCATTTGAAAAGATTAGAGACAAAACTACGAATCAAGCGTAGTTTTGGTTAAGATTAAAAAATGATGATAGATTAGTCCTAATGAAGGGTAGTATGGTTGATGACGAGTTGATCTTGATTGAAGAATGCTAGAGGATATGATAAGAAAAACGAAGATGATAGGTTAAGTGAACAATGTGAAACTTCCGTGGTTAATCATTAGCGTGAGAATTAATGTCCGGTTCGAGAATAATGTAAGCTTGAAATTTGGGGTTAAAATTGCATATATTTGGTGAAGATGATGGCAACGAGGCAACAAAATTGCCAAGACCTGGCAACGAGGCAACGAAATTGCGAGCCTACTTCTTTGGTCTCTTTTGACCGTTGGCTAATCATATTCGAAGTAGATATTTCGTATACCATGTGTTGCGGTGTATTAGTTGGACCAACATGTACATAAACCTTGTTCGTAATGGATCTACAACTTATTTGTTTATAAGATCCTTAAAATTAATTATCCTTTCTGAATAATGACTTCTCTTAAGATAACCGTATTATCACAACTTATTTGCTTATAACTTTATAAGATCCATAAATAATTTCTTTTTAGATGAGGACTTCTTTTACGATGATATTATCAGAGGATGTTTTATGTTTGATATAAGTAGTGTTTATGGTGAAAAAATTACCATTTAGGGGGTGTTTGTTTAGGCTTATATAAGGAGCTTATTGCTTATTGATATTTCGACTTATGTTTTATAAGCCTGAATTTTTCGGCTTATATAACCGTTTATGGGCTTATTACTGTTTATTATGTCAGTGATAAACCCATAAACAATTACATAAACCGAAAAATTCGAACTTATAAAACATAAACCTAAATGACAATAAGTCATAACCCGCTTATATAACCCCAAACAAACACCCCTATTTACCACTTGTTTTGAAAGTCATTTTTATTGAATATAGTTATCTGGTCGACATTGCAGGTAACTTTTTTTTAACTCTTACTTTAACCATAAAAGTCAAACTAACAAGAAAAGCATACTAAAACTGTTAAACCCAAAGATTCTACCACTTTCACAACATTAAACCTCAATAAAAAAACACACAACTTGTCTCAAAATTTCAAAATTCTGTCAAAATGGGACCCACTAATGAAGCTGTAAATACACACACTGCTAGTTTCAGATTTCCATGTTACATCTCTGCAAATATAAACAATTGCAATCACAAATCCCAAGAATTCTTTTAACAATTATGAAAAAATGTTGGATTTTTTTCTTGTTTTTCTTTTTGGGTATTTTTAATTTTGGATTTGCAGGTGACCCTTTTGTGTATTATGATTGGACTGCTTCCTACATTACTGCCTCACCTCTTGGTGTTAAACAACAGGTTTTGAATTTTTGGTATTTTTCTTGTTGTTTAGATCTTAAAGATTATAAATTTATCAACTTTTTGCTGTTAGGGTAGTGGGTTTTTTGTTATAATCATTGAATGTTTTGTAAAGTATTGATTTTGGGAATTATTGGGGGTGTTTGTTTGGCTTATATAAGCTTATTGACATTTCGGCTTATGTTTCATAAGCCCGGATTTTTTGGCTTATATAACCGTTTATAGGCTTATTATTGTGTGTATTATGACATAATAAACAGTAATAAGCCCATAAATGGTTACATAAGCCGGAAAATCCGGGCTTATGAAACATAAGCCGAAATGTCAATAAGCCATAAGCTCCTTATATAAGCCCAAACAAACACCCCTAAGGGTTTAGGTAATAATTCAAGAAACTAGGCTTCTTTAATTTTGCTAGAAAATGATTTCAAGATTTGCAACTTGTATCACAAATAGAACATCTTCTTTCGAGGTGTCAAGATGTGAAGGTTTGGTTATGGGTCAAAACGAGTGAAACAAAGCATTTTTTTAGTACAAGTTTTAAACGGAGCGGGTTGATCCGCAAAACAGTATTATGATTACAAAAACTATATTATGACAAAGATAATCTATATCTTGAATACAATGATTTAGGAGGTTCTATGCATTACAAATAGAAGTTGGACGACTTTCAGTCTGTTCAACCCATTCATAACTAAACGGGTCGAAATTGCCATCTTTACTTTCTGTTTTTTTTTTTTGTATGGTTCAATTGGCTACATTGTAGAAAAAACCGACAGTTCTATACTTTGTAGGTTATTGCAATAGATGGGCAATTTCCAGGACCAGTTCTTGAAGCAACAACAAACTGGAACGTTGTTGTCAATGTAAAAAACGATCTTGATGAGCCCTTGCTTCTTACATGGTACATTCGTCGTAACCATTAAATGTGATTTATCAAAGTTTTGAATTTCGGTATTTTATGCTTCCGACCAAAAACACATAATGTAAGATATTACGAGTAATGCAGTTTTTAGTTAGCATAATGTCGGATCTACTCTTAAATCTTAATGCATTAAGATACCAATTAACTTCAAAAACTTGCTATTATGCAACTCAAAGAATATAAGAAATGGTAATCTTGTCATAGTTTCAATAATTGAACTTTTCTTAAACCGTGTGTTTTTTTCTAGTGGACAATTACTTTGGGACAGAAGGAGTAACATTATTAGTTTATGAAAATGGACATTTATTTTAGGACATATTATAATAGAAAGTTGGTGAATTTCATTACAGGAACGGAATCCAACATAGAAAGAACTCGTGGCAAGATGGTGTATTGGGAACAAACTGTCCGATTCCCGCCGGTTGGAATTGGACGTATGAGTTTCAAGTTAAGGATCAAATCGGAAGTTTTTTCTATTTTCCTTCAACAAATTTCCATCGGGCTGCCGGTGGGTATGGAGGAATTATAGTCAATAATCGAGATGTTATTCCTGTACCATTTGGGAGTCCAGATGGAGACATTACACTCTCTATCGGGGACTGGTTTTTAAAGAGTCATAAGGTATTCTTCGTTTGAAATCAAGGTGGCAAAGTGGAGGGGTCGGGTAGGATTCTTTTGACTCAAAACAGTTTTTATCAAAAATAATATATATATATTTTGATAGATAATTAGTTTGCGAAATGGGATTATAAAAACTGTAATATCTCAATATTAATGTAATGTTTTGAATAAAACAAATTTTATAAGTAATTATAAATATTGGTGGCAAAATGGACGGGTTTAATGGGTTATGTAACATGTCAAACCGGATTCCTTTTTGTACGGATAGAGTCAAATTGTCCCAAAACACTCTTCGTCCAATGTTTAAAAAAACAATTAGTTCGTGAATATAGTATTTCAACAATGATATACTTTTCTGAATCAAATAATTTAGAAAGCTGTGAGCATTTATAGTACACTTCTAGCGTCTTTTGACTCCATTTGACATGTTTACTTTTTAGCCCAGTTTGGATCTAAATTGACCTTTTCATAAGTATATGGGTCGTAAACTCGTAATTTCCACCTCTAGTTTGTAAGCATAAAATATGTTTTCTTGGTAAATAACGAGTTGTTATATGGAAACAGGATCTTAGGAAGAATATTGAAAAGGGGGTTGATCTTGGATCTCCTGATGGAATTTTGTTTAACGGACTTGGGCCTTATCGATACGATAATAACATTGTTCCTGACGGAGTAGCATATCAAGTAATAAATGTCGAACAAGGTAAGCTTTTTAGGTTCTTAAAGCATAAAGTTCAATATAGGAAGTGTTAGGCAAAATGATTGTAACAAACGGGTTCGGGTCAAAACAAGTTGGGTTGACCGTAAACACTTTTTTTTCCAAATTCTTTTTATAAATAATTAGAGTGTCAGATATGAGTCATGATTACAAAATTATGTTTTTCAGTAATAATCTACTTTTTTGAATAAAGTTGTAGGAGGTTTTATGCATTGAAAGTTCACTTTCGGCAATTTTTAGACCCTTGTTCTAGTTTTTGAACCGTTTCATTTCAAGCTATTTGTTTTAATACCCATTTGACCCGTTAAAGATTAAAAAATATGTTTCATAACCCAAATCGACCCTTTTACCAATTTCGACTCCTTTCATTTTAACCTATTCTTGATTTTACTAGCATGTAGATTACATTATCTGAATAATCAGCATCACATTTTTCACCAAATTTCATTATCGAGATATCATATTACTTATAACTTTCAACAGGAAAAACGTATCGCTTTCGCATACACAATGTTGGCATCTCGACAAGTTTGAACTTCAGAATTCAAAACCATAACATGCTTCTTGTAGAAACCGAAGGTTCATACACGGTACAACAGAATTATTCCAACATGGATATTCATGTTGGACAATCGTTTTCTTTCTTGGTGACTATGGACCAAATTGGCAGTAACGATTATTACATTGTTGCCAGTCCACGGTTTGTTAACTCAACAAAAGCTTCTGGAGTGGCTATCTTGCATTATTCGAATTCTCAGGGCCCCGCTTCTGGTCCTCTCCCGGATATTCCAAACGAATCCGACCCGTCATTCTCAATGAATCAAGCAAGATCCATAAGGTTTTAATTTAACACATATTCGAGGTGATAAAATGGGCGTATCAGGCGGGTCGGGTAATGATCCAAACAGGTTTGGGCCATGAGTTATTTTGGTATAGTTAAAGTGTGTCGGGTCGAGTTGACCGGCAACACACGCGTGTCCAAAAAGTTTTTTTTTGTTTTTTTTAACCGTTTAGTGTGTCAAATATTATTACAATTATTTGAATAAAATGATTATAGGAGACTTTTTGCATTAAATATGTACACTTTGGACAACTTTCGACTCGTTTGACCCATTGGCATCTTGTTGTTTTTGTTTCTTTCCAAGATTTTTTTGAGTTTTTTCAGGTCATCTTAACACGACCCCTACAAAAACTTCATGTTTAGATCAGATTCCGTTTGGCCGCTTATCCAACCCTCTTGACCTGTTTTGCCACCTCTACTTTCTTTCCAGGATTTTCTTGATTATGTTAAATGATTATTATTTAATTTTTTTTTTTAAAGAATGAACGTAACTGCTGGTGCGGCTCGACCAAACCCACAAGGGTCTTTCAAATATGGTGAGATTACAGTGACGAATGTATATCTGCTCGAAAATAAGCCACCAGAGCTTATAAACGGAAAACGACATACTACTTTAAATGGAATTTCTTTTTTTAACCCTACAACACCATTGAAGCTTGCTCAACAGTTTAACGTTTTGGGAATCTATAAGCTTGATTTCCCAAATAGACCAATGAATCGCCCTTCGATAATTGATACTTCGGTGATTAATGGTACATTCAAAGGATTTATTGAAATTATACTCCAAAATAAAGATACCACTGTACAGAGCTACCATTTGGATGGTTATGCATTTTTTGTAGTCGGGTAAGTGTAATTTTTTTTTCTTTTCTTTTTTTTCGTTTATTTTGAATGTTTAAGTTAATGATTTTTGAATGAATTCTAGGATGGATTATGGAGTATGGACGGAAAATAGTAGAAGTGTTTACAACAAGTGGGACGGGGTCGCTCGCAGTACTACTCAGGTAATTTTGGGTTTTTCAATCGAGTTTTTTCTTCTCTCAAAACATCGTTTTCTGTGGGTTAAAAGGTTTGAAACGGGTTGTTTACTTTACGATATGCATTTGGATTATTCTTTTTCTTATATTTCATATTTTTTATAGGTTTTTCCTGGAGCATGGACTGCAATTATGGTTTATCTTGATAATGCTGGCTTGTGGAACCTTCGAGCACAAAACCTAGATTCATGGTACCTCGGTCAAGAAGTTTACTTAAGTGTCGTTAACCCGGAGGTCTCTGAAAAAACAGAGGAATCATTGCCTGAAAATGCCATCTACTGCGGGGTACTTTCGTCCTTGCAAAAGTAAGATTTTACATATAACAAATGTTTTTCAAGATGATGGAAAAGATTTTACATAGAACGCTTGTTTTTCTAGATGATGGAAAAATGGACGGGTTGGGTAACTGGTCAAAACATGTTACTTTTAGTATGGGTGAAAATGAGCCGAGTTGGGTTGACCCAGAACAATTTTGTTCCATAATTTCAAAACATCTTATAAATATTAAGTGTGTCAAATATGATTACATTTCTTTTTATTATTTCAATAATAATCTATTCTTTTTAAGATCACACTTAGGATGAATTTCGACCTCCTTGACGTATTTGGTTGTTTTTCATGTATGCTATTTATTTAACCCGTTTGACTCGTTAAAATAAAACATAGACCAAACTATATTAAAAATCTTTGTTTTCTTCTTAAATTGACAGGGATCAGGCTCAAAGAGTAAGATTTTCAGGCTCAACTTCGGTTCGTATAGTAATTACAACAATCTTGATTGCATTCATCATCTCATTCTTCGTTATGTTCACGAATAATTAATTTTTAACACATTTATAGATAAATTTTGTAGATCAATTTGTACCCATGAATGCTTCTAACTCTGTATCATTAACTGTAATTAGATTGTAAAAGTTCATTACTTGGTGAAAAGTCATAAATGCCCCTATATCAACGGTTTGATAGTCGGAGTTGTACATTGTGCATCGACATATGTATGACGAACGACTTCTTTTGCTTTTCTTTATCATGCTAAGTGCACCTTGAGTTTTTTTTACTTTGAAGATAATATGATGTAATATGAATCAAGAAAGCATATTGCAATGTCATCAAACAACAAAAAAGTTGATATCTTTTTGAAAAAGAAATAGACCCATGGTAAGCAAGAACAAACTTTGAAAATAAACTTTAATAATTATGTTTGTCAATTAATATTGTTGTAATCCGTCCGTTATAGCCAAGTCTTTTTTGAAGTAAAAAAATAATGTAACGCCTGAAGGGGTGAAAACTCCCCCGTTACGTATTTAAAAAAACTCGCTATCAAGCTGGTCTAGAGATAAGTCGATATGTTGTCCTCACAAGAGGTACACATATAAATTCTTGGCGTGGCTAGGAAAAGAGTTTGAAAACGGTCCAAAGATATCCCCGTTAGACCGTGTATATCTAAGTCGAAAGACTCACCATCCTCATATAAGCTCATATCTATATAAGACAAGTAAAAAGTGTCAGATAGTTTATCAAGACAATATTTCCCATATAATATTTCTTACATAAAGCTAAAATTAGACTAAAACTAATTTAGGTAGTGATGACTTAACAAACAAAATATTTGTTAGAAACATTGTATTAGTTTGAGGTAACGGATAACCTTGTTTGATAAGTTTAAAAGATCCCGGTGATAGAATATTTCTAAATCAGGAAAAAATTGCCATTTTTGAAAACTTTGAGGACTTTATTGATAAAATAATATTAATTTCTCTCTAAAAATGGATGTTTTTAAATTAAAGTAAAATTTCTTTGACAACATTTGGGAGTTGGGACCATAAACTACCTTAAGTATTTTATTAAGCTAAACCTAGACATTAATTTTGAAAAAACCGAAACAAGTATCGGATTACTAACCGAGATTAAGAGTGTATTTGATATTGCATATTTAAACAATTAATCAGATTATTACGTTTTGAGAAAGAAATAATATAGTGTTTTGACGAAAATAACGAGTCGCAAGAAATCCTGTTATAATCATAACTAGATTATTGTCCCGCGATAGCGCGAAAAAAAATAAAAATTGAATTGTAAATTTTATGTTTATGTAGATTTTAATTTACTATGAGAAAATAATGTTATACGTATAATACATATATACTTTTACGTTTATACACATGTTGTTTATAATTATAATAACATATAACACATTTACTTTTATACACATGTTTTGATATTTATATTAGGAGATTTTAGAATAATAATAATATAAATCATAGTCCAAATTAAACGATTCTATAAATAAATTATAATTATGTTTTTTTTATTTAGTAGAGATGAAATGGAAGAGAAAATGTAATTATGTATTGTAAAAGGGTATAAAATAAAAATAATTTTTGATGACATCATTAATTTGATCTAACGGAAAACATCAAAAAAGTTAACTAATACAAGGGACCTTATTTTGCCATATGACATTTAAGACCCCTATTTATTATATATTAAAGATACTAGTAGTAATTAGTTGTTTGTTAGTTAACTCATTAGTTAATTATGAAATTAACAAAGAACCCGACGCTTGTTGATCTCTAATTACATAATTTTGAAATGGTCGAAAAAAATTATTAACAAAAAGCCGTAATTCAAAATAAAGTAAACTCAAACAAATAAAAATCCGGTGTGTACTATAAGAAAATGGATTTTATATAAAGTTACAGTTTCTGATTCCGATTTCAAACTACAACTGCGGTTCATTTCCAAAATCAACTACACAATTGTATAATTATTTCTAACATCCGTTTATTTTATACTTTTCACATAGGAAATAAAACAAAATGTTTAATTAGCCTTCGTAAAAAAGTAAATGGCCACAAGACATAAAGATGAATTATGTAATTAGTTTCCAATAACTTAGACTTGATTTTAAATTTATGAACGAAAACCTTAATATCAACTACACAATTGTATAATTATTTCTAACATCCGTTTATTTTATACTTTTCACATAGGAAATAAAACAAAATGTTTAATTAGCCTTCGTAAAAAAGTAAATGGCCACTAGAAATAAAGATGAATTATGTAATTAGTTTCCAATAACTTAAACTTGATTTTAAATTTATGAACGAAAACCTTAATATCTGACTCTATTGATTGTTCAATACTATATTTAAATATGAGAAAATTACCAAAACACTCATTTGAAACAATTTTATTTCAAAATTAATCACCAAATTCGGGAAAAGTTTTTGCTCCACTTTTTGGTCGCGACATTTAAATATATTAGAAATGAGTAGTTCTAAATTGAACACGTTCCCACCTCGTCATTTTTCGTTCTCGCGCCTCCTTTAACATTCTCGAGCCGTACTTTCATATCTGATTTTTGCGACAAAAAGGTATTTTGATAATTTCCTCTATTTATATTCATTCAGCCTGCTCACATTCCAATAACTTTAAAACAGATTCAAGAATCTTTTCCCTCCAAAAAATAGTATCTTGAAATGATCAAGATTATGAACTCAATTAACCTAATTTTATCAATTTATTTCTCATTCACTATTTTATTAGCACAATCTGCCCCTCCAACTGCAGCAGTTGCTAAGATTCCTGGGGTTGATGCCCCTCTAGCATCCAAACATTTTGCTGGGTACTCTTTTTATCTTTTTTTTTTTTTTTTGATGTTTTTATAAAAAGTTTTGATTTTTATTAACGGGTTTTGCATAATCTATAACGGGTTTGTTTTATTTTGCATAATTCTTGATGTTTTAATAAAAAGATTTGATTTTTATTGATGGGTTTGTCTTAAATTTGCATAATATTTATTGGGTTTGTTCTTATATAGCATAATCTTCACTTTCTTTCCTTATTGTTGAGACGAGACTTCTGGACTATACGTAAAATTTGAGTACGTACAACCACATGGACCATTAGTATAATTTACTTGTATCATAATCTTTAATCGGCTTGCAGGTATGTGCCAATTGACAAAGGAAAGAAATTCTATTATTATTATGTTCTTTCCGAAAGAAACCCTGCTAAAGATCCTGTGGTTCTTTGGCTCAATGGTGGCCCGGGTTGCTCTAGTTTAGGCGCATTTGTTTATGAACATGGTATAATTTGCACTCAATCAGTTTCCGTAGTTTATATATGTTGGCGGTTCCTGGTTTATTTAGTTGGTTTAAGAACAACGATATGTCATTTTTCAGGTCCATTTAGTTTTGACAAAACTGGAAAGATACGTCTCAATCCATATTCATGGTCTAAGGTATATATATGCTTATGTTTTCGAGCTCATTTTAAACAGTATGATACGTTACTAAATACATAAATTTGATCAGTAGCAAGAATTAAAATTTTTGTTGCCATTTTTGTTTTAACCTGTTTAGGTATCGAACGTGATATATTTGGACTCTCCTGTTGGAGTTGGAATGTCTTACTCAGCAAACAAAGCCGACTACACCACCTCGGATACAAAAACAGCTATAGATGCTCACAACTTTCTCCTTGAGGTATTCTTGAAAATAAAGAAATTCGAAAGCACGTTCAAGTTATCTTATACGTCATATATGCGCTATAGTTTTCGTGATTTCATCAAAATGGAAAATATAGTATTTTTTAGTCTTTTTGTGATATATTTTCGTGTTACTTAGAAATCCGATGATGAGAAAGTTGATTTTATGCACACTTGGATTAAAATGTTTTATTTCACAAAAAGCAAATTAATATGTAGACTAGCTTAAACGTTTAAATTGGTAGAAATTACATATATACATTTTGTGTTTCTGTGATTTTAGTTTTTCAAGTTATATCCCGAACACGTTTCAAATCCCTTTTTCATTGCCGGAGAGTCATATGCTGGCATTTACGTCCCTAACTTGTCTGACAAAGTGGTAAAAGGTAACCATCTCTTCTTAAACACGGATATAAAAAATCATCGTAACGCTCTTCTCAATATTCTACAGGACTTACTACTGCTAAACCCATTCTTAACTTTAAGGTACATCCTCATTTCATAACTATTTTCCTGCAATTTAAATTATGAATGAAAGTATTTTTACGCAATTTTTTTTTCTTTCTAAAAATAAAGGGATACATAGTCGGAAATGGAATTACCGATAAAGTGTTTGATGGCAATGCCTTTGTTCCATTTCAACACGGGATGGGTCTTATTTCGGATGATTTGTTTCAGGTACCCATTGACGTTTTTGAGGTCAAATCTATTATGTTTCAAGTTCAACATTTATATGCATTTTATCACAAATTTGACATATACATTACTTTTTTGGAGCAAATGGTTTTTAAGTTTGACATTGACGAAAAACATAGATAAAATTGAAAAAAATTTCATATCAACGTTGAAGTATAGAACTAGTCGTTTTGACCAAAAAGATCAACCCGTATGTTCTTTCTCTCTTCTACTGGCCTCCGAATTTGGATTTCGGTCTTATTATATTGTGCTTATAAGCTGACAGCTACAATGATCATTATAATATTTTGTTATGAAGTTAGAAATTTTGAGACAAGTTAACATAATATCATAGGGATTTTAGTCCGTGCGAATTCAAAAGACAAAATGAACTCTCACAAAAATTCAGAGATTCCAAATTCGATTCCCACCGACAATGTTTCTGTTGGGGACATTTACCAGCTCAAACGAGTCATTTACAAAAAAAAATTCATCTAAATGATTCTTTTTCTAGGGAATGTCAAGTTTGAACTAATGTACTATTCCGTTTGTAAACTTAAGCAATACGTCTTTTCCTTCTTGTGCTCAACCTATGTATGCAGGAAGTTACCAAGGCGTGTAACGGGCAGTATTACGATACCTCAAAACCCGTTTGTAATACCATGATACTCAAAGTTGGTAAAGTACGTAATCTACTTTCTTTCCCCTTTTCTCTATTTTTAATTTTTTACGTGCATTAAATATTTATTTTTTTGCTTATTTTGATTTTGAACTCGGGTAATCCTAGGTTGTTGAAGGTTTAAACGGGTACAACATTTTGGAACCGTGCTTTCATGGTCCTAGTAAAAGTAAGATTAGACTTGAAACGTCAAATTCAAAATCAAACTTGCTTGCAAGTTTCAGGAGATTGGGTCAGACCGAGAGACCTCTTCCTATTGGAACCCGAATGTTTGGACGTGCGTGGCCTTCCAGAGCTCCAGTTAAAGCGGGTTATGTGTCTTCTTGGCCCGAGCCTCTCGACAACTTAGGAGGCGTTCCATGTGTCGTAAGTATTTAAAAAGATTTATTCACAATTTACCCCTATAATACCCCGCATTTTGATTCTTTTATAGGACGAGTCAGTTGCAACCAAATGGCTAAACAATGAAGCTGTCCGGAAGGCAATTCATGCTGACCCGGTAAGATTTAATCGCTTTCTATTTTTAGCAAGATCATACGTAAAAGAAAATGAAGTTAATAAAAGTTCTTTAGATTCCTGTTGCCGGCAATTGGATGTTGTGTTCCAATAGAATTACATATACTCGAGAAGGAAAAAGCATGATCCCGTTACATAAAGATCTCACTTCTCACGGTTATCGTGTTCTTATTTTCAGGTATATCATATATCCGTAAAAAATGTTATCCAAAAAAATAATATCAATGGTACCTCAAAGTTAAAAAAAGTTTATACGTTTGGTATCTTTGTGTAGTGGGGACCACGATATGCGTGTTCCGTTCACAGGTAGTGAAGCTTGGACACGATCATTAGGTTACAAAATTACCGATGAATGGAGAAAGTGGCTAGTCGATGGCCAAGTCGCGGGGTATGTTTTTATTTTCCGATAAACAAATTTAAGGATTCAAGAATAAATGGAAAAAGGTTATTTGTTTCGATTTTATGGTTTATAGATATGTTTCTCGTGGTTGCAGATTTACACAAGGTTACGACCACAATCTCACGTTTCTCACGATTAAGGTTCGTCATTCCATCAAATTTGAACTAAATGTGTCAACGCTATGTTTTTAAACACACTCTTTAAGCAGTTTAGCCGCTTAAAGAGTAGGTCCCTGTCCAAAAAGCTTTTTAACATGAAAACCATTGAAAGTACAAATTTTAAAGCATAATTTGGCTTAAACATATGAAACTTGTTATATACCTATTAAGCTCTTTTTTTTTTTTTTTTTTTTTGGTCTTGAGCTTATTTGATAATGGTTATATGTTAATGTTAATGTAGGGATCGGGCCATACAGTACCGGAGTACAAACCAAAGGAAGCGTTGGCGTTTTACACTCGTTGGTTGGATGGAAAACCAGTATAGAAGAAATACACTGATAGATTATATCGCCTACGTACGCAATGAAATATGCAAGTAAATTGTTGTTGGGTGCATTTTGCTTATTGATTGTTTAACATGTAATATCAGATAAGCATAAGCAACTCCTAAAGTATTTATTAAAATATGGTTGTTTCAACATCATTGATGGTGCTAGTAGGATTTAGGCCAATATTTATAGATCTTAAACCCTATATACACATGGAAAGTATGTAAAAAGGCTTAGTCCACGGAAGCCCACATACCCAAATCAAGACGACAGTCGGAAAAAAGACCAGCCTGGGAAAGCCCAGCCGTCGGCTGGTTGTGCCAACCGCCGGCTGGGTATATGTGTCTGGCTGGCAGATGAGCCCGGCTAGCAAAGCCCAACCGCTGGTTGGGTCCCGACTGACGAATATAGCTCGTCTGGTACATTCACATCCCAGATAAGATGGCCAGACGCAAGTAAAGGGTATGGATATTTGCATGACATGATGACATGTGACCTCCTGGAACATAAAGCCCTAAACGAACGTTATACATTTAAATAAACAGAAGTTATACCTCGTATAATGAGATAGACGCTGGCTCATTATGTCTGTCATTAGTTATGATATAATGATGATTAATATCCATTAATATCCATACGCTGACGCTCCTGAAGACGTTGGATATAAATACCAGCGTCAGACACACAATTCTCTCAACATATTCATATTCTTTCATCTTGTTCGTACTGCTCAAAGCAAGAACACACGTTGGATATAAATACCAGCGTCAGACACACAATTCTCTCAACATATTCATATTCTTTCATCTTGTTCGTACTGCTCAAAGCAAGAACACCCCACATCATATTCAACCTTGATCACCTTAGGTTCGTGAAGAACTTGATAGGTTTGCACTGTTTCAACAAGAGATCCAAGGTTGAATCTATCCAATCATCCCCGTTTTTGTGTTTGACGATCTTTTGATCAAACATTGGCGCCATCTGTGGGACCGTTTTAGGCAACGACATCTCATTTCATCTCTGTTCTCTTATTTCGTTTCTTACATTCACCAGCAATTCATCTTCTTCATGGAGGTAATTACTTATCCGATCATTTCATCAGCGCCAGAAGTAACTACCACGGTTACAACAGTGTCACTAGAAGGAACTACTATTCTCCCACCAGTTTCTTCCTAAGCTCCTAACACAATCAATCCAGATTTCCCACCATAATTGGATTTCACGGGCGAGCAAAGGCATGTAGGCGGAAGGTTCGAATATCCTAGCTTCACAGATTGGTCATTTTCTGAATCAGGACCTACCAGACTGTACCACTCCACTACAACTGGCCCGACCGTCACTACGAGAATGGCAAGCATATCTGGCACACCAATGGGAGACATACCAAATGCATCGACAGGAAACCCCTCTGGAAGACCATTGGGAAATCCATCCGGTGTACCACTCCCATCTGTTGTGCACATAGGAAATCCATCTGGTATACCATCAGGGAACGTCTCAGCTCACATCCAGCAAGCTCCGCCATCCAGAGCAACAAACTCTCACTTCAGACGGGGCGGACGTCACCATAAAATCAATGCCAACAACTTCCCAACTGATAGCCCAAGCAGGCATAGAAGATCCAATAGTGGAAATTTTGAGAAGATTGGCCCAAACAACTCAACCACCTCCTCCAACACCACCGCCAACAAACGTTTTATCCCAACTCCTTTCAGCTCTGCAACCAACTCCCCCGCCAGTGGCACTACCTCAACTAGTGTAGATCCAATGATAGCACAATTACTCGAGCAAATTAGGTGACAAACTGCACCACCTCCGCCACCTCCAACATCAAATCCAACACACATACTAATTCAACTTCTACAAGCACTGGTAGGAGAAACACCGCTTACTGCAACAATGCCAATCGCATTCATGAGCTCCAAGTTTTGTGATTGGGTAGCCAGGTATCCATCCAGACAAGCAAATAGTCCCATCTATAGTAGGAACATACGATGGCACCCGGGATCTAGAAGACCACATGACCCTATTTGAGCAATCAGTCATGACCGAAAAATGGGTAGATCCAGTGGAATGCCACATGTTCCCCGGAACACTACAAGGATTCGCTAGGGATTGGTTCACCGAACTACCAGAAAGAAGCATTCGTGAATTTGAAGATTTAAAAAGGAAGTTCGTTTATAACTTTTTCCAGCAAAGGCAACAACGACGAACTTACCTGGAGGCACACCTGATTCAGAAAAAGAAGGAGAAAGCATTCGGGATTTCATACGTAGATACACCAATGAATGCCAGAAAATCACCAACCTCCCGGAGAGTCAACAGATCTCGGGGTTCACTCTATCTCTCTTACCTGGCCCATTGCAGGAGAAACTGACCAAACGTATTCCCCTACCTTTAAGGAAGCAACATGTCACACCCCGCTAAAAGCGGAACGCGGAGTGTTCCAGTTAATGATATCAAGAGTCAAGGATTACAACATACAACCGTAAATAAAACATCAAAATATATTGATCATGCCTCAAGGTTTTAAAATACAATACATAACCGAATGTGAAACCAAAGTCAAGTACAAATACAATACAAATGTCGAATACTCGGATCATAAATGAATTACATCAAGCAAAACGAATTCCAAATACAAGTAATATATGATCCCAAAATGTGCAAGGCATGATCAACTAAAATCCTCAAACTCCTGAAAAAGCGTTAAAAACGACATCAACACAATGTTGGTGAATTATTCGCAATAAGTAAATAAGATTTGACCCAATAAAAGATTTAATAATCATATTAAGTTTCAAAAGCATATCTTGATGTATAACCCTAGTGTGAGTATAGATACCAAAGATTAATATACACTGAACCTGCCCACAATCCCCTAACCTAAGGCGATGCAATACCAAAGGCAACAAATAATCATACGGCCATAACATTCACTCGTAGGGATATCCTCTCGAGTAATGAGGGTTGGTCAAACCCATATAGATCTATATATATGCAACCGTGGGCAAATAGCTAACAAGTGTATGAGGGGGGCTTACCAAAAGCCTAAGAAGCATCCTACTCTAAGGTGATACTAATACACTAGGCATACAAGATATACATCATATAATAGTTCAAAAACGCTTTCCAGCCCAAAATAGTAAGAGAAAAGGGGCTACGAATAACTCACAAAATAAGCTCGGCAAGAGATCGGGTAATAATCAATAAGAAGCTAATAATCCGCCGCCTAAGTGCCCTAAATCAATATAACAAAGTCTAAGTATCTCAATAACATAGTTCGGTTTAGCCTTGTCGGTTAAGTTTAGAGTTTAAGGTTAATTAAAGTATTCCAACGATTTCCAAGTCGAGTCGTGATGACGGTCCAAGGTGGCGATGTTCCGCGCCGATAGAGACGATAGGAAAATATCGATAATTTCACGTCATAAAGACTTTTAGAAGGGAATAACATTCCGAGCCGAACTTGACTAACAGGAACGTCGATTGAAAGGAATACTGTTACCAAAGTTTATTGAAATCGACCAAAGTCAACGTCGAAGATGTTGACTTGGTCAAAGTCAAAGATGTTGACTTGGTCAAAGTCAAAGTCAACAATTTGGAAGGAAAAGTCAAAATTAGAAATGTTGATTTAGAAAAGTCAAAGTCAACGATTTTTTTATAGAATGGAAATCAACTTTGACATTTTAAGAGTAAAAAGACTTTTATTTCAAAAATAAGGTAAAAATTGAGTTATAACGGTTTTAAAACGATTTGTTGTAAAACATAAGTAAAACGTTGGTTCAAATAATTCGATAATGTTTAATATTGCGGTAATGTCTTTGAGTCCAAAGACGGTATTTGGCTTATATAGTACTTTTATACATAATATATTACCGATATAAGTTTAAGGTTGCAATAGGTTACGAGTCCAAGTCGATTAGTAACGAAAAATGAAATTTTTGGAGGTCAGACCCCTAGGTGCTGCGCACCTATGGGTAGGTGCTAAGCACCGGGCCATTTTCCAGATTTATGAAATTTACGTTTTAGCCGAAATCTGATTCGTTTGACGTTTTAGCGTGAAAGTGTAAACTGATCAAATGTTAGTTTAGGTTCATTTAGCATTTACCAAGTGTCATATATGTCTAAATGTGTGGTTTTACATATATTTATCATAAAATACGTTAATTTCGGTAATTAGCACATCTTAACATATTTTACCCGTTTTAAGTCCAAATTTCCGAGAACGAAAGGTGTTGGTCTAATATGTTAACCTAACCATTTTCAAGGCTTTAAACCGAAGTTAAAGATAATGAAAAGAAGTAGTTAAGAGTTTGTAATAATTTTACCGATTTCACCCGCAAGACGTGTAGGTGTTGGAAACTTGCAAGGATTCGGAGAAAGGACTTTGATGGTGGTGGTGAGGAGGTGATAAGCTCCATAACATGAAAATATCCACCATTAGTCAAGGTCTTAAAAGAAAGGATGTAAAAGGATTTTCGGAGGAGTTTACTTACCAAACTTGAGGTGGAGTTCTTCACCGAAAAAGTAGCAAAAACTCCAATGGTAGTGGTAGTAATATGAGGAATGAAAAGGGCTTCCATTTACACACAATAAGAAGAATGTTAGACTTTCTCAAAAGGAAGAAAATAGGGAAAGATCTGGAAGGTTCACTTACCAAACTTTCTATAACGTTTTCTTCAAGGAATGTCACCGGAATTTCCCATCTTCAAGTATGTCAACGGAGGTGAGGCTTGATAAGACAAGGGAAGAAGATATTGTGTTAGGAAATTTCTATCATAGTGAAAGAAAAAAAGTAGGAAAAGAAGGAAAATAACCTTGGAAACTTACTTACCGAAAAGTGTAGAATCAAAGAGTGTTTGCAAGTGGTGATTTCTCCATTTTTCTCACTTGGATTCTTACTTCAATAAGGGTGTAAAAAGAGTCTTAATTCTCTGGAAATGGTTGAGAGAAAACAAGTTTAGATGAAGTAAGAATGAAAGAGAAAGTGGTAAAGTAATTTGATGTAAACTTGAGAATTTGGAATGAGAGAGTGTCCAAACATGTTTAGAGATCCACAATGGGATCAAACACACCCAAATAGGGCATTTTGCAGAAGGTTTCACGTGCTAAAAGGTTTGGCATCTCAAGGATTTGACTCAAAAAGCCGAAATGGATTTTAGCCATTTTTGGCCTAGGTGCTTAGCACCTCCCTCATAGGTGCTGGGCACCGAGGGTTTTCTTGGCTGAAAATGTTAAGTCATGGTTAAAGGACCAGATTTGTAACAGATTCCGTTAGTTCTCCGTTAAAGGACTAACTTTGTAATAGAATTAGTTAGAGGACTAACTTTGTAATGAAATTTCGAATTACGATTTTCTTAACCGACGATTATGGCGTAAACGCAATACTTTAATAACGTGAGAATACTAGATATTAGGCACTTAGGTGATTCTAAAGCTTCCGTCTCGAGAGACAAAGTAATAAAACACATAAACCCGACTCAAATGCAATAAACGTGAGTAAAATAAAGCGAAACACAAGGGTCCAAATCATTGCGAATAAAAAGAGTAATAATCGGTAAATAAAATATACCTCGAAAAGACGGATTGTCACACAACAGACTCTGCTTATGATTACCTACGGTCCAGAGAGACAATAACATTGACAAGGGGAATTAGCAAAAACAAAGCTTGGCCAGGCCTGGCAGCACGTTCTGACAACAAGGATGATCGTCGGGACAACAGGAGAGAAGATAGGAACGCCATACGGTATCAACCATACGACAAAAATGTCACTGAGCCCAACCTCAGCAAAACCCCAAAGGAGATCTTACAGACGGAGCATGTGAGTCATACTTTTCGACCACCGCCTAAGATGCTACACAGGTCTGGCAAGAAGAACATAGACAAGTTCTGTGAGTTTCATGAAGATAATGGCCATGATATAAATGCTTGTCGAGAAATCAAGGCAGAAATACGACGGGCACTAGATGAGGGAAAGTTGGCACATCTTGTATTTGTATCTGGGGCTCGCCAACATGCAGAAAAAAACCCAAACAAGAAGACCTATGGCTAGCAGAAGAAGGAAACCGTCGAGCATCCTGGCCAACCAGATGGCCATATTCTAATGGTCCAGAATCCCGCGAGACTCTGTCGAAAACACTATAGGTGCCTTTCAAATATTGTTCTTTGTCTTTTTATTATTTTCAACAATCCTCCATTCGGGATATGGTATACCATACTCTCGTGCACGATGGAATATTGGTCAGTCTATGTACACCAATACTTCGTAATAAAACATTTGTTTTTCACAACCGTTTATTATTACATACATATAGATCCTGTGCAGAGTCTGGGATTACAAGCACAAACAATGACAGCCGTAACAATACATGTCTAAGCCTAATGTGCACGAACAATATAAACGTCTTTTTTACGTACCGGGGAAAGTAAGCACTTCTCATTAAGAAGCGACAATCCTCGCGAGTAAACAAAATAAAGGTTAACCACCGGTTATATGTGCCCGACTAACAAAGCCCAACCGCCGGTTGGAGACAGCCAGCCGCCGGTTGGGTCCCGCTGACGAATATAGCTCGTATGGTACATTCACGTCCCAAATGAGATGGCCAGACGCAAGTAGACGGTATGGATATTTGCATGACATGATGACATGTGACCTCCTAGAACATAACGCCCTAAACGAACGTTATACATTTAAATAAACAGACATTATACCTGGTATAATGAGATAGACGTTGCTTCATTATGTCTGTCATTAATCATAACATAATGATCATTAATATCCATTAATATCCATACGATGACTCTCCTGAAGACGTTGGATATAAATACGAGCGTCAGACACACAATTCTCACACAATAATACATATTCATATTCTTTCATCTTGTTCGTACTACTCAAAGCAAGAACACCACCACACATCAAATTCAACCTTGATCACCTTAGGTTCGTGAAGAACTTGATAGGTTTGCACTATTTCAACAGAAGATCCAAGGTTGGATCCATCCAATCATCCCCGTTTCTGTGTTTGACGATCTTTTGATCAAACAATCATATAAGTAGATATTATGAAGTTTGCTTTTATTCAAACACTAAAATTTAGATATCTTCTGAAAACCAGTAAATTAGGTGAGTAGTCTTTATGGTCGTACCCAATGTTGTAAATGAGTTTTTTTTAACCCGCTAGTTACGACGAGATTTTAAAAGTTATACAATTGAATGTTAAATGAAATCCAAAATTAATAATATTAATTCTACGTTTTTTCTTTAAATAATACAAACACAAAAACATATGTTAAGGAAATTTAAACAATATCAAGAGACTTTCGTTACACATTTTAAACTCTTTGAGAAAAATAATTTGTTTTGGTTTCAAACATATGACATTCAATTATAAACAATCACTTTTCATTTAAAACAAGGTAATTTACTTGTTTTCAATTTATTTAAACCTACAAAAATAAATAATATAAAAATTATAATTTACTAATATTAGAAAGAAAAAAAAAGAGAGAAAAACTAATTTTAACACTATGTATTGAATAGTTATAAAATATTGGTAAGTGTTTGAGTTTATAATGTCCCTAGTTGCTAGTGGGGCGGCGAATTAGGATTAAAGATTAATCGGGGATTAATAGATTGAAATTTTATTCCAATTATTTGTGAATTATTAGTTAATTGATTGGAATTTTTTTAAATATAAAGACGGTGCAAAGACGAGTCACTTTAATACAACTATTTTCAATCAAATTTCATTCTCGCGAGTCGCGACGTTTGAACAACGAAAAAAGTGACACACAAACTTTCATGAATCATATGCTTACTCAAGTGTCATTAACCCGAAGGTCTCTGAAAAAACCTAGGAATGATAATCATAGCCTGAAAATGCCATCTACTGTGGGGATTTTCTTCTTTGTAGAAGTAAGATTTTGTCTACGTCTATTTTTTAAGATGATAACAAAATGAACGGATTGGATAACATATCAAAACATATAACTCTTGGCTATGGTGGAAACGAGCCGAGTTGTGTTTACCTTATGTCCATAATTCCAAACCTAACAAATATTTAATGTGTCAAATATTATTACAATAAATTTATTATTTCAATAATAGGGTTGAGATTGTAACACCCAGAACCAAATACACACCTTTTTTTTTTTTTTTTTTTAAAACATTTATCAATCATTCTAAGGTGTTACTTATTTCATCTCATTAGTCAACGACAAAAGTCCATTAACATCTCATTTTACAATTTGGAGCGGAAGCTCTTACAAAAACATTTTTCTAACATTTAATCTCCACAATACGGTCCCCTTCCCTTCTTCTTTAGCTTGCCTTGCCATAAAACTCGATTACCTACAAAACATACATTTAACATAATATATTAGCGTTAAGCTAGTGAGTATACCTTTCGATTATGTTAATCATATCTAACACGACTACTTTAAAAATCTATTCTTTCATTCTATACAATTACTTCTTTTCTCTTCCCGACAATCACATTGTCGTATCTAACACTTCTTCTCTTTCCCGACAACTAAATGTCGTATCTATCATTTCTTCTCTTTCCCGACAACTAAATGTCGTATCTATCACTTCTTCTTTTTCCCGACAACTAAATGTCGTATCTATCATTTCTTCTCTTTCCCGACAACTAAATGTCGTATCTATCACTTCTTCTCATTCCCGACAACTAAATGTCGTATCTATCATTTATTCTCTTTTCCCGACAACTAAATGTCGTATCTAACACTTATACATACCCTCGCGGTATGTAAAGTTAATGCTACTTCTTCTCGACAATGAAAGTCGACCTCTTTTCTTTTCCGACAATCATCTAACCATTCTTTTTCTTATAACAATTTATAATATACTTCATACACATAAAATTCTTCTAATCATCAAGAATCAATTATAACATATATATATCTCAAAATATTATTCAAACAACAATAATAAACATTTACTACCTCTATACTGCTATACACAAGTCTACACATAACTAATGAGTTCACATCATGTGTTCAACTCATTAACTTCATAACCCATTTAACTACATATCTTGTCATTCACATTTATTAAACATTCTCAACAATAAAGGTCTCCCGACCCAATTCTATAAACGATCTACTAACTCGGGTCATTAACCCAATTATACTCTATCTCTTTCTATAAACAATCTACTAACTCGGGTCATCAACCCATTTATATTCTATCTCTTTCTATAAACAATCTATTAACTCGGGTCATCAACCCATTTATATTCTATCTCTTTCTATAAACAATCTATTAACTCGGGTCATCAACCCATTTATATTCTATCTCTTTCTATAAACAATCTATTAACTCGGGTCATCAACCCATTTATATTCTATCTCTTTCTATAAACACTCTATTAACTCGGGTCATCAACCCATTTATATTCTATCTCTTTCTATAAACACTCTATTAACTCGGGTCATCAACCCATTTATATTCTATCTCTTTCTATAAACAATCTATTAACTCGGGTCATCAACCCATTTATATTCTATCTCTTTCTATAATCAATCTATTAACTCGGGTCATCAACCCATTTATATTCTATCTCTTTCTATAATCAATCTATTAACTCGGGTCATCAACCCATTTATATTCTATCTCTTTTTGTTCGAAAATCAAATTGTCGTATCTATCACTTATACTGTCACACCCCGCATAGAAATGGCGGAACCGAGGTGCGCAGTGTATACGGTATCAGAGATTCAAGGTTACATCAAACATAAATAAACCAAACATCATCAACATAGATAAAGAGTTTGAAATAGAATGCTTATTACAATCATCCGAATAGTATCAAAATACGACTACAGAGTTTGGGAAACTAAGGAATTACAATACAAAATAAATTCCAGCAAAAAGTCCCAAGTAGCGAAGCAAGCATAGCATCAAAATAGGTAACCTCAAATCCCTGAAAAGCGTTAAAATACGACGTCAACATAAAGTTGGTGAATTATTCGCAATAGTAAATAAAACATATTAGTATAAAGGTTTTCAATAAGTTTTGACCCAAAAGATAAGATTTGAAGATAAGTCTTTTGAAAATGATATTTCAAAATATGTTTGAAGTATACAAAACCTTTCGATAAAATATTTAGATTATTACCATACGGTACCATAATCATTTCATAAAATCATAATCATATCATAAAATAAATACCATACTGGATAGAATATCAGCTTTAGGAACATACAATACACCTGACCCTTAACAATAGATACTGGCAACTAACCCCACCTAGTGTCTCAAACTAGGTTGTCCTCGATAATAATACTCGGTCGTAAGATTGTTAACATGGACAGGGCACACCATATCCAAAATAGTGTTAACAATGAGGGTTTGTTAGACCCATATAGCGCTATATATACTTCCGACGGCACAAGCTAACAGGTGTGTATACGGGGCCTTGTACTACCACATAGGCGGTACAAGTTGGGTGAGATCATCTAAAGCATTCATATCCATGCATATACATGCCATAATACATACATAACATAAAATACCTTTGTTTAACGCTAATCATGCCCAAAAATATAAAAAAGGTAAAAAGGGCAACGAATAACTCACTGATAGCAAAGCGATCCAAATCCTTATATGTCGGGAATTACTACAATACCGTCAAGCTTCAACGTCTAAGTGCCCTATACATCACGTAAATAAAACATGTCTAAGTATCTCTAAGTCTAGTAGGGTTATGCCTTAATGATTAACGTTTTATACGGGTTTTAAAATAACCAAAGGAATATCGATATAACGGAATACAAACGTTTCGGAAAGTCAACGGACTAGATACGTGTCCTTCATACTTACGTGCACTACAAGTCACGTAAGTATCAAGTTACGTGTTATACATGAGTTACGGGTATAGTAACTTGACAAACAAGGAAGTTATGTGAATCAAACAAGAATTACGTGACTTAAAAGCATACTTACGTGCCAAACAAGGACTTACGTGATGGGCATGGATGTTACGTGACTCATAAGTCACGTAATACACAATTACGGGCGAAATAAGACTTACGTGAATAACAAGTGAGAATTACGTGACCAGCAAGAGAGTTTCGTGAACGAAATTTGCAAATTACGTGAGGGATAAGTAACTTACGTGAGCGATATTGGAATTTCGTGACCATAAGTGTAATTACGTGAACGTAATTACTATTACGTGACATAGAGTTTCAATTTCGTGAACGTAACATCTCAATTTCGTGAACGTAACATGAGTTACGTGAATAGGAAGCAAGTTACGTGCCATAACGGGATTTTTACGAAAAATAACATTCGGAATGAGATTTCTAAGTGTTCTAGGCGTCTATTTGACCCCAAATCGGAACCCTATGTCCAGAATATGATAACATACTATAATATTAAATAAAATCTCGGTTTTGATGGTGAAAAGTGATAGTTTCGGGATTGACTCAAAATAACATAAAGTTCAAAACAAATTTGATAGAAAACTTACTTGATCGTAATGAAACTTGGAGGATAGATAGAGGTGATGATGGTGATCAATAATCCGGTCTCGGATCTAAATTTGGACGGTTGGATCGCCGGAAAAGTTAGAGAGAAGGTGGAGGTGTTTGTGTGTGTTTTTAGAGAGAGAGAGTGTGTGTAGGTTATTTTCTTGGAAAGGAAGTTGTTGATAGAATAAAGACAAAAGGGTAGGTGTATAATGAGACAAAAATTCAGATAGGGACGATTTTTGTAATAGAATTCGACATAGGACTAAAATTGTAATAGATTTTCCCGCGTAGGACTAGTTTTGTAATAAAATTTCCGAAAAGACTAAAAATGAAATATTTTTAAACGTTAATCTTAATCATATAATTAAGGCATAATTCCCCTAAACTTATCATAAGAGCATACTAGACTTATACTAAAGGCACTTAAGACTATACGTTCCCGACATAAAGATCCGAATCACATACTATATACCCGATAAACGCAAATACGCATAAAATACAAATACGATACTCATAAATTCCGAATACGATAAACATAAAAAGAAATACAATAGGGTCAAAACACGAACATAAATAACTAAAACGAATACGAGACGATAGAATAATACCGTGAAATTTGCGAATGTCACAGTCTCCCCAAGTAAAAAGAATTTCGTCCTCGAAATTATCACTGGGTACTACTTCCGGGAGAAAGGTGAGGATACTTCCGCAGAATTTCATCTTCGCGTTCCCACGTGAACTCAGCACCAAAGCGGGAATTCCAGCGAACTTTGACAATCGGGATCTTACTTCGTCGCAGACGCTTAACATCACTAGCAACGATCTCGATCGGTTCTTCAACGAAATGAAGCTTGTCGTCAATCTGGAGTTGCTCAAGCGGAACTAATAATGTCTCATCAGCCAGGCATTTCTTCAACTGAGATACATGAAATACGTTATGTACGCTGCTCAGTTCTGCCGGCAAATCTAGTCGATACGCAGCTGGGCCGATACGGGCTAAGATCTTGAACGGACCCGTGTATCTCGGACTCAGCTTGCTGCGCTTTACAAATCGGACAACCCCTTTCCATGGAGAAACCTTCAATAATACCATATCTCCAACACTGAACTCGAGAGGTTTCCTGCGCTTATCAGCATACTTCTTCTGTCGATCTCTGGCAGTAATCAAACGTTCCTTGATCTTGAAGATCTTGTCAGTGGTCTCTTGTATAATCTCCGGACCGGAAATCTGACTATCTCCAACTTCTGCCCAACATACAGGTGATCGACACTTACGGCCATATAGAGCTTCAAACGGTGCACACTTGATACTCGTGTGATAGCTGTTGTTGTACGAGAACTCAATCAACGGCAAATGAACATCCCAACTACCACCAAAATCAATAGCGCAAGCTCGTAGCATATCTTCCATAGTCTGAATAGTTCTCTCACTCTGACCATCGGTCTGAGGATGATAGGCGGTACTCATATCTAACCGTGTACCCATAGCAGTCTGAAATGTCTTCCAAAATCGAGAAGTGAAACGAGCATCCCGATCGGAAATAATCGATACCGGAACACCGTGTTTCGATACAATCTCGGAAATATATAAACGTACGAATCTCTCCATCGGATAGTTCTCGCGAATCGGAAGGAAATGAGCAGACTTCGTCAAACGATCAACAATAACCCAGATACTGTCATAACCACTCGAAGATCTCGGAAGCTTCGTAACAAAATCCATAGTGATGCGCTCCCATTTCCACTCGGGAATCTTCGGTTGTTGGAGTAGTCCAGACGGTTTCTGATACTCAATCTTCACTTTAGAACAAGTCAAACATCGACTAACATACTCGGCGATCTCACGTTTCATACCCGGCCACCAATAAAAATCTTTCAAGTCGTGATACATCTTGTCGGAACCCGGATGAATGGAATAATTCGACTTATGGGCTTCGTCCAGAATCAATTGACGGGTACTAACCGGAACCCAAATGCGCTCAAGAAAATACAGAACTCCATCCTCCTTCGGTTCTAGTTCCAACGCTAACTTATACAGTCTTTCCTCTTTAACACGGCCCTCTGACATAATACCCTCTTGTGCTTGAATAATCCGAGCCTTCAGGCTCGTCTGAATAGATATCACCATAGAACGAATACGGACCGGTTTGATTGTTTCCTTACGACTTAGTGCATCAGCAACAACGTTCGCCTTACGAGGGTGGTAGCGAATGTCGCAATCATAGTCGTTTAATAGCTCAACCCAGCGTCGTTGTCTCATGTTCAGCATCTTCTGATCGAATATGTGCTGTAGGCTCTTGTGGTCGGTAAATACGGTACACTTGGTCCCATACAGATAATGTCTCCAAATCTTCAATGCAAAGACGACGGCTCCCAACTCTAGATCATGTGTCGTGTAATTCTGCTCATGGATTTTTAACTGACGCGAAGCGTAAGCTATAACTTTACCATTCTGCATAAGCACACAACCCAGACCTTTGTGCGAAGCGTCGCAGTAAACAACAAAATTTTCGGAACCAACTGGCAGACTAAGAATAGGTGCATTACACAACCGCTGCTTCAATATCTGAAATGCTTCCTCCTGATCGGTACCCCAAACGAATGGTTCACTTTTCTGTGTCAACTTTGTCATAGACGAAGCGATCTTGGAGAAGTTCTCGATGAATCGGCGATAATACCCAGCAAGACCCAAAAATGAACGGATTTCGGTTGGTGACTTCGGTGCAACCCAACTCTTAACAGCTTCAATCTTAGCAGGATCAACATGAATACCCTTCGCGCTAACCACGTGGCCAAGGAATTGAACTTCGGATATCCAGAACTCGCACTTAGAGAATTTCGCATACAACTTCTCTTTTCGAAGCACTTCTAGAACAAGACGCAAATGCTCTTCATGTTCCTTGCGACTTCGGGAATAGATAAGAATGTCGTCAATGAATACGATAACGAACTTGTCAAGATACGGACGACAAATACGGTTCATTAGTTCCATGAATGCTGCAGGGGCGTTTGTCATACCAAACGGCATCACCATGAACTCGTAATGACCATACCGAGTACGAAAAGCAGTCTTAGGTATATCATCTTCTCGAACTCTCAACTGATGATAACCAGAGCGAAGATCGATCTTTGAGAAATAGCAAGAACCCTGAAGTTGATCGAATAAGTCATCAATACGAGGAAGGGGATAACGGTTCTTCACAGTCAACTTGTTTAACTCCCGATAATCAATACATAAACGCATGGAGCCATCCTTATTCTTAACAAAGAGAACAGGAGCACCCCACGGGGAGAAACTAGGACGAATAAAACCCTTATCGACCAGTTCCTGAATTTGTTTCGACAACTCGAGCATCTCGGAAGGAGCCAAACGATACGGAGCTTTTGCAACAGGCGCTGCTCCAGGAATAAGATCAATACGAAAATCGGTTTGTCTCTGGGGAGGGACTCCAGGTAAATCGTCGGGAAAAACGTCAGAATACTCGCGAACAATCGGCACACCATCTATCTTTATCGCAGAATCTTTCTTCACCAAGTGAGCGAGATATAAAGAACAACCCTGACGGACGTACTCGTGAACCTTCATACAAGAAATAACTTTAAGGCGTTTCCCGGCCTTGTCTCCATGAACAATCATCTGAACTCCATCCGGCTTCTGAATACGAATAAGCTTCTCATAACAGACTATCTCTCCTTTATGCTTCGCTAACCAATCCATACCGACTACGACGTCGAAACTACCGAGTTTCATAGGAATAAGGTCGATGGAAAAAGGAATATCGGCTAAGACGAGAGAAATATCACGAATAATATCCCTAACACAGGCACATCTACCATCAGCTATCTCTACTTCATAGGCAGGCTCTAAAGGACTAGAGGCACGGTTTACTAAGGGGCGAAAATCACTAGAAATGAAGCTTCTATCGGCACCCGAATCAAACAATATAAAAGCAGGATAATCGTCAACAAGAAATGTACCAGTGACTACGGTAGGATCCTGATGAGCTTCAGTGGATTCCATAGCAAATGCTCGGCTCTTAGCAGGATTCCCTCTAGCACTAGTACCAGCACCAGGAGTAGGAAGGGAAGTAGATGATACAAGCTTGGGACACTGCTGACGACGGTGACCCACTTCTCCACATTCGTAGCAAGCTCCAGCAGTTCTTTTGCAAAATTGCTCAGTGTGGCCTAACCTCTTGCAGCGTTTACAAACCCAACACGCTACATTCGCCGCATGAGCACTACCACAAGTGTCGCACTTAGGGCGCACGCCCTGATAACCAGTTCCAGCACCCGTCAACGCATATACCTGAGGACGTTGAGGTCTCTGATCTTGACTACGGCTTCTCTTCCTCGAATCACCCCCATTTCTTCTGTCAGATCGACCAGAATCTCTTCGGTTTACCACCGGCTGTAGAGTACCAGCACGGATCGCACTTGCGGTCAGCCGACCAGCAATGTCGACCGCACTCTGAAGAGTACCCGGATAGTGAGAGATAATGTGATCTCGCATATTTTGAGGCAACCCATGAGTGAAGCGTTCAATCCTCTCATTCTCAGTGCGAACCAGACGAGGAGCCAAAACACATAGATCGTAGAAGCGATTCACATACCCTCGATAATCAGAACCTTGCATAGTCAGGTTCCACAGCTCGTTCTCCAATCTTTGCGTCTCAGAAGACGGCACATACTCTTTTCTCATCAAAACCTTCAGATTTTCCCATGTCATCAAGGTAACAGCAGCTCTACCCTGAACCTTCTTCACAGAGTTCCACCAAGTGAGGGCTTTACCCTGGAACAGATATGTAGAATACTTAACTCGGCTCTCATCGGCACATCCCGATACATCAAATACCGACTCCATCCTCTCAAACCACTGTAGGGTAGCAACAGCATCTTCAGTACCCCTAAATTCAGTAGGTCTGCAATCCAGGAAGGCTTTATACGAACAGCCTCGAGGTGGATCTTCAATCACCATACTTGGTCCACCAACTCCTACGTGCACTGCTCTGCCCACATCGGAACCATCGCGCCCAGACGCCATACCTTCAGCTCCAATATCTAGCATCTCAGGTACGTCAAACTCTAAGTCAGCATCTTGCACTGGTGTCTCCTTAAGCTGTGCTACAATCACTGGGATAGCTGCTGCGATCTGCTCCGCAATCAACTGACTGATGTTCGGAGTAGCAGAAGTAGCATTGGGGACAGCAGTGGTGTCCGGAGGCGTAGCACCCGCTCTCACAGGGACGCGGCCTCGCCTTGCCGACCTTCTCGTAGCAGTGACGGCAGGAGTGGCTCTAGTAGCTCTAGTAGAAGCTCTCTTAGGCGGCATCTTCTACGAATATCAAACGGAATAAATCAGAACGATAAACTGTATGTGCGACTAAAACAAGCAGGCCTCAAAACATAAAATCAAAATAAAAGCACATATAGCATACGAATCACATACAGGCCCACAAAAGAAAGAAATGCGCACATAGAGTAAATCAGATAGGTCCAAAAGCCTAGGTCATAGTCTAAGTGATTCCGTAAGGTCACTTAGTTCGCTATAACCATTGGCTCTGATACCAACTTCTGTCACACCCCGCATAGAAATGGCGGAACCGAGGTGCGCAGTGTATACGGTATCAGAGATTCAAGGTTACATCAAACATAAATAAACCAAACATCATCAACATAGATAAAGAGTTTGAAATAGAATGCTTATTACAATCATCCGAATAGTATCAAAATACGACTACAGAGTTTGGGAAACTAAGGAATTACAATACAAAATAAATTCCAGCAAAAAGTCCCAAGTAGCCAAGCAAGCATAGCATCAAAATAGGTAACCTCAAATCCCTGAAAAGCGTTAAAATACGACGTCAACATAAAGTTGGTGAATTATTCGCAATAGTAAATAAAACATATTAGTATAAAGGTTTTCAATAAGTTTTGACCCAAAAGATAAGATTTGAAGATAAGTCTTTTGAAAATGATATTTCAAAATATGTTTGAAGTATACAAAACCTTTCGATAAAATATTTAGATTATTACCATACGGTACCATAATCATTTCATAAAATCATAATCATATCATAAAATAAATACCATACTGGATAGAATATCAGCTTTAGGAACATACAATACACCTGACCCTTAACAATAGATACTGGCAACTAACCCCACCTAGTGTCTCAAACTAGGTTGTCCTCGATAATAATACTCGGTCGTAAGATTGTTAACATGGACAGGGCACACCATATCCAAAATAGTGTTAACAATGAGGGTTTGTTAGACCCATATAGCGCTATATATACTTCCGACGGCACAAGCTAACAGGTGTGTATACGGGGCCTTGTACTACCACATAGGCGGTACAAGTTGGGTGAGATCATCTAAAGCATTCATATCCATGCATATACATGCCATAATACATACATAACATAAAATACCTTTGTTTAACGCTAATCATGCCCAAAAATATAAAAAAGGTAAAAAGGGCAACGAATAACTCACTGATAGCAAAGCGATCCAAATCCTTATATGTCGGGAATTACTACAATACCGTCAAGCTTCAACGTCTAAGTGCCCTATACATCACGTAAATAAAACATGTCTAAGTATCTCTAAGTCTAGTAGGGTTATGCCTTAATGATTAACGTTTTATACGGGTTTTAAAATAACCAAAGGAATATCGATATAACGGAATACAAACGTTTCGGAAAGTCAACGGACTAGATACGTGTCCTTCATACTTACGTGCACTACAAGTCACGTAAGTATCAAGTTACGTGTTATACATGAGTTACGGGTATAGTAACTTGACAAACAAGGAAGTTATGTGAATCAAACAAGAATTACGTGACTTAAAAGCATACTTACGTGCCAAACAAGGACTTACGTGATGGGCATGGATGTTACGTGACTCATAAGTCACGTAATACACAATTACGGGCGAAATAAGACTTACGTGAATAACAAGTGAGAATTACGTGACCAGCAAGAGAGTTTCGTGAACGAAATTTGCAAATTACGTGAGGGATAAGTAACTTACGTGAGCGATATTGGAATTTCGTGACCATAAGTGTAATTACGTGAACGTAATTACTATTACGTGACATAGAGTTTCAATTTCGTGAACGTAACATCTCAATTTCGTGAACGTAACATGAGTTACGTGAATAGGAAGCAAGTTACGTGCCATAACGGGATTTTTACGAAAAATAACATTCGGAATGAGATTTCTAAGTGTTCTAGGCGTCTATTTGACCCCAAATCGGAACCCTATGTCCAGAATATGATAACATACTATAATATTAAATAAAATCTCGGTTTTGATGGTGAAAAGTGATAGTTTCGGGATTGACTCAAAATAACATAAAGTTCAAAACAAATTTGATAGAAAACTTACTTGATCGTAATGAAACTTGGAGGATAGATAGAGGTGATGATGGTGATCAATAATCCGGTCTCGGATCTAAATTTGGACGGTTGGATCGCCGGAAAAGTTAGAGAGAAGGTGGAGGTGTTTGTGTGTGTTTTTAGAGAGAGAGAGTGTGTGTAGGTTATTTTCTTGGAAAGGAAGTTGTTGATAGAATAAAGACAAAAGGGTAGGTGTATAATGAGACAAAAATTCAGATAGGGACGATTTTTGTAATAGAATTCGACATAGGACTAAAATTGTAATAGATTTTCCCGCGTAGGACTAGTTTTGTAATAAAATTTCCGAAAAGACTAAAAATGAAATATTTTTAAACGTTAATCTTAATCATATAATTAAGGCATAATTCCCCTAAACTTATCATAAGAGCATACTAGACTTATACTAAAGGCACTTAAGACTATACGTTCCCGACATAAAGATCCGAATCACATACTATATACCCGATAAACGCAAATACGCATAAAATACAAATACGATACTCATAAATTCCGAATACGATAAACATAAAAAGAAATACAATAGGGTCAAAACACGAACATAAATAACTAAAACGAATACGAGACGATAGAATAATACCGTGAAATTTGCGAATGTCACATATACATACCCTCGCGGTATGTAAAGTTGATGCTACTTCTTCTCGACTATTAAAAGTTAAGGTCGGTTCATTATAACAATTTATAACATAATTTAATCGTAATATAAATAACCATAAAATAAATAACCACCATAACTTAATTAATAACCATAAACATAAATAAGAATCATAACAAGGCCTCTACGGTTTAATTCTCGTTATATGCTCAACAATATATACTTTATCATTGATTACAAAATATTCCAAGACTAATTAAAGTCTCATCTTTCTCTTCTTCTAACTATATAAAGTTGGTTCTTAATTCTCCCCGACTATCAAAGTCGTATGCATACCCTCGCGGTATGTACATAGTTAACTCTACTTCTCCCCGACTAATGAAAGTCAATTCTACTTCTTGACGTCATATAAATGTCTTCTCTATTCTTCTCTAACATGATAATATGTTAGGATATCATTCCCATGCTTAAACTACCTTAAAACTTACTAAAAACTGATTTAGGCACTAGTTGCTCCGCAACTAAACATTCTGGAAATCACCCTTCGCTACTGAGTCCCAGTTGCGGCGCAACAGAGACCAGTTGCGGCGCAACTAGACCAGTAGCTGAGGTGATTTCCGTTTTTGATCGTTTCCTGCACTTACATGTTAATTTACGGCACTTCTAGTTCTCATTTCTACTAACAACTCAACCATATATATAACTAGTATATAAATCAACTCTCCAATATATTTACATACAAATATAAACATTCAACATATATTAAATAAGCTTTGTATACTCACCTCGAAGTCGGATTAAGCTACAACATACCAAGCTCTCCCTTTTACTTGATTTCTCCAAATCTGCGTTTTTACAACCAAACACAAATCTTTCTTTCAATATATCTTACATACATATAAACATATGTATTAACCTCATTACAACTCTTTCTAATTATTTCTAACTCTTTCTAACACTTTCTAACACTTATGGCAAATTCTACCCAACTTGCCACTCCTTGGGTCTTTTGACCCATTTAACTCTCTAATGCTTAAATAAGCATTTTAACTCTTTAAACACCTTACATCAAACACAAACAACACATTGCAAGAAATCTTTTCTTCCCTTTAACCATTTCTTACCCATTTGCCACCTCTTAACGGGTCACATGACCCGTTTGGCAACTATCATAACATACTTAACACCATTTCACCCAATTACATATTCAAGTACATTTAACTTATCTTTTCTATCATAAACATGATAATAATCATTCTTAACATTAATTCTTTCATTCTAAATCATTCTCACAATAATAAATATTTCTACATAACAATTCATCTTTTCACCCATTTAAGCTAAAACATGAAATCTTACAAAATCTCATATAAATAAATCTTTCAATCTTCTAAACCTTTATATATATTATTAATCATCAAATAACATATAAACAAAGCTTAATTGTAACAATTCTTCAACTTTCATGATTATCCCCAAAATAATCAAATATCTAAATTAACCAAATTAACCATTTCTATCTTCAAATTAAACATCTAAATGATGTTATAACACATAATACAAACTCAATTTAATCAATTAACTTAAAGCATATGATCATACCTTCTTTTTCTTCCATTAGAACCAAACTAAGGTTCTTAAACCTTTAATCTTCACTTTAATTGAATAAATTCACTATTAATAAGCTTCAATTTGATATCTTCTTCTTCTTTGATTTCATCTTTCAACCGACATACACACACAAACACCTAGATACTTCTGGAAATTCACCTCTAATTCATCTCATATCTATTTTCCACAATTACACTTTTGGTCCCTCATCTTTCAAGGCTTTATTAAGTTTACTTATTT
The DNA here is from genome assembly GCA_910822075.1 of Senecio squalidus. NCBI lineage: Eukaryota > Viridiplantae > Streptophyta > Magnoliopsida > Asterales > Asteraceae > Senecio > Senecio squalidus. The sequence continues at coordinate 3,663,040 of CAJVGC010000508.1, forward strand.
AACCACAATAGTTAACAATGTAACTCCTTTCTAACCAAGACTAACTATTTTTCTTACCAATTTAGTCCTTTTCCATTTCTAATTTCTATTAAAGACTAAAACATAACATATATCTATAAAATATTCTTTATCCGAAACTAGGATGTTACAGAGATCAAGAAAGACCATAAAAAAATTTAAGATCAAAAGACCCAATCATAACACTCAATTTTAAAAACCCACTTAAAATATAATTTTGTTTAAAAATTAAATATCTCAAAAACCGTAAATGTATTAAACGAATAAATTATACCATTGTAACGATCATTAAATTACCTTTGTATAGAGTACCCACTCGATATACTTTTGACGAAGTTTATTTTCGGGTTTTTTTACGAGTTTTGAAATTTTATATTACAAATCACTGTTTTATCATATGTGATATCAGTAGTTTGACATATTATTTTTTTTGTTTTTCTTTTTGATTTAAGTTGAATGTATGTAATATAACAAATCTATGTTTCGAAACTCGTATTTAGTGTTCAAATCATATGTGATATTGTCTTACGAATTTCAACATTTGGCCATAAAAGAAAAATAAAAGTCGTCCAAAATTCGAACTTTTTTCTGGGTCTATATAGGTTATACATTGTATAACATTGTTGTGTATTAAAATTCATATTTAGAGTTAAAATCATGTGTGTTATTGTCTTTTAAGTTTTAAAATTTTTACATACATAATATCATGGGTTAATGTTGTCAGAACATAATATACTTTCCCCAAATGTTTATTTTACATAACATACTTTTTTTTTGTTTATTTAGGTACCCCAACTTCTTGAAACTTTTAAAATGAATAACATACTTATTTTAATAATGATTTTGAGATCCAAATTGACCGGCTACCTTTGTCAAAACATAACATACTTTCGCCAAATGGTCATCTTTGTGTAATGCGTTTTACCGGTAATAAGTCACTAGGTGTTTAATTACTCGGTTTAGGATGTTGAGGTACCTAAATAAACAAAAAAAAAGTATGTTATGTAAAATAAACATTTGGCGAAAGTATGTTATGTTATGACAACATTAACCCTAATATCATATATGATTTATATTTATATCATATATGATTTACAGTAATATCATATATGATATTGTATTATCATATATGATTTTAGTATATATCACATATGATTTATATTCATATCATATATGATTTACACTAATATCACATATGATATAGTATTATCATATTTGATTTTAGTATATATCACATATGATTTATATTCATATCATATATGATTTACAGTAATATCACATATGATATAATATTATTATATGCGATTTTAATATATATCACATATGATTTATATTCATATCATATATGATTTACAATAATATCACATATGATATAGTAGTATCATATGTGATTTTAGTATATCACATTTTATGTCAAAAAACGAGAAAAAATAAAACTAGTTAAAATTCGATTTTTTTTTTCCTAAATTTAGGTAGTTTATACATTTTATAGTAATTCTCTTTTATACAATTTTACGTAATGATGTAAATATCATATATGATATTATCGTTATAATTTCAATACCCATAAAAAAAAAAAAAAAAAAAAAAAAAAAAAAAAAGTCGTCGAAAGTATATAAGCACACTGCTCTAATTAAAGATAAAAACGAGACGATCGCAACGGTGTATTTTGTTTCGTCTAACGATCAACGGTTTGTGAGATAAATTAATTTAAAAAAATAAAAGAAAAATGGGTTTTGGTTTTAATCTTAACCATTAGATTAAAATAGGATCAAGGGCCAAAATGATGTCTTTTTGTCTCAAGAAAATTATGGGTCTTAATTGATTTTTTCTCTTCGATAATAATCCTTTTCTTTTTTTATCTGAATAAAATTATTTAGGAAGCTTTATGCATTAATATCACATTTATGAATTTTAACTCATTTGACTTATTTGCCTGATTTTCATTTCTTCTATTTGCGTTACTGTTTGACTAGTTAAAATTAAGGGCTTATCATCTATAGTGTTGGTTAGGGCTGTTAATCGGGTTAACTCGACCCTAATAAGCTTAATCGGTCGGGTCTAATCGGGTTTTTAAAACTCAAAATATGACCCGCAACCCGACCCTAATAAGGTTCGGGTCTATTCGGGTTCGGGTTTATTCGGGTCAGGGTTATTCGGGTTTGGGTTCAATGAAAATAAAATGCATAATAAACTTTGTCCAAATTAGTAGATAGCTATTGGTTCTTAGATTAATGAGCAAAACAGTAGTTAATAAGTAATTTCTTAAGAGACAAAACAATAGTGACCAAATAAATTTTATAATGTTGCAAAAGTTATAACGAACATTAAATAGAAAAATATATAATGTTGCAATGATATTATATTCACAAAATGCTAAAAATGATAACCCAAAAAAAAAAAAAAAAATTGTAGCATATTTTGGCTACTATCAGATATAAACATTAGTTTTATAAATATTTATTTGACTACTAACGTTTATAAAAAAAGATCCAACCATTTAATATATAAAACAACCTTTAATGTGAAGTTGTGTTTTGTAAAAGAACAACAAAGTATTTTTTTCGAAGAGTAAGAATTAAGGAGAAACATATGTAAGGTTTTTATTTCAAGAAAAGATCGGCATTTTACTTATCAATTCATTAATGAGTTGTATAAAATACTGTTAAGCTTATTAGTAAATGGAGTAAAAAAATAAAATAAAAAATTATTTGGGTTGACGGACTGACCCGATTAACCCGATCATAGATTTTAGACCCGATTAACTAGATCCTAATAAGCTTATTCGGGTTCGATCGGATCGGATCAACCGGGTTCAGATTTTTTTGACACACCTAGTGTTGGTTGCATATAACCTATGTGTAGCAAAAGCTAAAAATAATTCAAAATTTATATTTTTAGTTCTTGAAATTTTTTATATAAACAAAAAAGACTTCTATATATATCCATTATATCCTAATTTAAACTTGTTGCACCTAAGGTTATGTGCAACCTACAACACCTAATATTGTTCCCAAAATTAAACATAACACAATCTTTGTTACGTTCATCATCACATTCTTCGTTACTATAAGGAATATTAATTTTTAACAAATTTATAGATATATTTTGTAGATCAATGTGTGCCCATGAATGCCTCTAACTCTGCATCTCAACTCTAATTAGATTGTAAACGTTCATTCCTTGGCAAAGTAGATAGATGATCTTTTGAAACAATCTAATTATTCATAAAGGATCAGGCTGCCTTCGGATAACATTCTTTCATCATAGCGTTACGTATTAAGGAGTGAACCCAAATTCGACCGGTAAAACTTTTATCAACCAAAGTCATTTTAACGGGTCAACCGTGTTGGACCCATATTATTTGTGACCCTCATTGATCATTTATCCTTACGGATATGATGACTAACACTAACTGAAATCTGTGTCTAGTAAATATTTGATGGACGTATTTACCTTACCGACACTATAGATTTCCCATTAGGTAATCGGAACTAAAGAGAGCTTATAATAAACACTTATTAAACACCAGGGACTAAATGATAAATACTCCTAACTTGAGTATCTATAAAAGGGCCATTACAAACCCTTATTCGGGTTGGTCAGTTTTATTATCACCATCTCAATCCCTAACGCTCTGTTCTTAAGTTTTAATTTGAGGGGAAAGGAAAGTAAAGTAATGTAAAAAATTAAAATACTGTGTTCTTAAGTTTTTTTTAGGAGGTAAAGGATTGTAAAGGAAGTGATTGGAATGTAAACTGATAGACCTTTTTGAATGAGTTATTTTCTCCCCAAATATGGGGTGTTTCCATAGTAAAATTTATCTTAACAATGTCTAATTACATATTTGCCCCCATCAATCCCATAATACCTGATTATTCTCTACCACGTCTATCTACATACTGGTTTCCACATTCTCTTCTCCAGAACCTGATCATCATCCCTCCTTTCTCCAAAACAGGTGATTATCTATGAAATTATTCTTTATTATTTACAAATTATTAGGTTTTATGAATATTTTTTAATCAATTTTTTTAATAAATTTAATTGTTCTCTATTCTTCTTTTTATTGAATGTTATATTTATGATGTGTGTTTTAATTCAATTGATATTAGTATATGATCATCTACATGAGTTATGTTTATTTGAATCACCATATTTGTTGATTAGTATATGATCTGCTACACACCTAACATCAAACATCGTTATGCTAGTATATAATCTGCTGCTTGAATTCTGTGTATGCCACTCACTTGAATTGTTGATTTCCGTAGCCTATTTTATGAATTTAATCAAACACCTCACCTGGTACCAAACAAATTAAATAATCAGGTTCAATCAAACAAACCCGTCGTCTTTCAATAATCTGTTTTCACTGTTCTTAGCCGGCGATTAAGACTATATAGTGTATTATATAAACATACCACGACCCTCGTTAGAAACAGCCACAGATGACGATTTGAAACTATTCCTGATAGTATTCCTCGTAGTTCTGAAGATGACGATGGCGGTCAATTTCTAATGCTACACGTTGAAACCACCTTCTTGACTCCTTTTCTTGATCATGCAACCAAACTTCCAACTCCTCCTACTTGTATCATCTCTGATGGCTTTATGTCAGCTTTTACTATTGATGCTGCAGAAAAGCTCGGAATCCCCATCATGTTGTACTGGACCCTTTCGGCTTGTGCCTTCATGTATTGATGACTTTATTTATGAATGTACAATATATATCTATATCGGTCATGCGACATTAGGCTAGTGTCGCATTGTCTTACTATAGGTAAATGGTTTGACTTCATGCGTAAGCTAACATTTTCGTCACTAGTTTTAGTGAGCATCTCTACTCGAGAAGAGCTTGTTCTATATTTTTGTAACTCATTAACATCAGAAAAAAAGTAGAAAAGCTTGATATTAACTCTGGTGTTTCCTTTACTTTGTTTATCGCTCGTTAATCTTTTAGAGTTCTTTTAGTAGTGTACAAAATCTGCATAATAGATTAGCCGTTAATCAGTCTTTGAATGCAAAAACCAAACTCAGAATTGTAATGTGAATGTTATGAACCAGATTCAGGTTCAAATCTGCTGCCGTGATTTGGAAAGTTTAAAATGATATCTGGTATTGTCATGAATTGTTAATGTTGTTTTCAAGCTAAGTAGTAATAGTTTGAGTTATATGAAATCCAATAACAAAGGACACCTAATGTAAGAACATGGATCTAAATACCAATTCTTATGACAGTTTGGATGGAGACAAACAGCTTATGTTTATCAACTTATTTAGTTATAATAAGAGGGTGTTCGGGGTTACGTTTAAAAAAAATCGTTGTGAAAAACAATGTCCTAGGTTGCATCTTCAAAACCAAATGTTCATTTTTGTTATCTCGAGTAATGACCGCACTTGTGACATTGGGGGGGTTGAAAAGTTACAGAAGTCGAAACCATGAATCGACCCGAACCTACCGTTTGTAAACTGTAACTAAACCAAAATGGGTGCAAGCAACAGACCGGTTCATTATCAGATTTCCAGCTACATAGCTTGCATCTGTGCATAATAAATTTCATCTAATCGATCTCAAATACTATTATCTGATTATTTGGTTTGATCATGTAGGAGTTATTGAAGGCGGTGGATCTAAGAGTTTATTCTTTGATACGAGTAAGTTAATTCTTTTTAGTCTTGATATTTTTCATCTTCTTTATCTCATGGACCAGTAGTTGTTATGTCAAATCGGTTGATAAAATGACCAAAACTTATTTTAAAAAAGACCCAGTTACACTATATTCATTATTTTTTATTTGTAAATAATAGTAAATATGTATTGATATGTGACTAGACTTGCAATGGATGATGACCTATATCTTAGGGCAAGAACTCAACATTTAGCCGCAATTCAATTGGTTTGTCTAGTGGTGAGTCTTATAGCGCATCGTAGATTAGGTAACAGAAACCATGTTAACTTACCTAGCCGAGATTTGTTGTTGCATAGACAAAAAGTAAGAGAAGAGATGTTGCACAACCTCTCTACTAGTGGAAAATGTCGAGAAATTATTCGCATGAATGAGAACGCTTTTAGGATATTATGTCAAAAGTTAGAGAGTGATGGTGGTCTTAGATCAACTCAACGTACGTCAGTTGAAGAACAAGTTGCTAGATTTTTACATATTGTAGGAAATGATTCTAGAACACGTATGGTCTCTTGGTTATATCGACGATCAAAATCGGCAACAAGTAGGCATTTTCATAGAGTATTGAATGCAATAATATTATTAGAAGATCAATATATTCAACAACCCAACGGTGAGATTGTTCAAAGGGAGATTCAAGAAAAAAGTAGATTTTATCCATATTTTAAAGATTGTATAGGAGCAATTGACGGAACACATGTTCGTGTTAAAGTAAATAATAAAGATGCCCCAAGATATCGTGGTCGTAAGGGATATCCAACTATTAACGTGTTAGTTGCATGTACATTTGATTTAAAGTTCACGTATGTTTTGACCGGTTGGGAGGGCACAGCATCAGACTCTAGAATAATAAAAGATGCCTTTACGAGAGAAGATAAGCTTGTTATTCCTAACGGTAATATATTAAACCAACTTTTTTTACCATTCATACAGCCTTATAATAAGATACTAATTATAAAAAATTTATAGGTAAGTTTTATTTGGTTGATGGCGGTTTACCCCATACAAGTACTCTAATGGCACCTTTTAGAGGCGTTAGATATCATTTGAAAGAGTACTCAGCACGGGCACCTCAAAATCCGCGTGAATTATTTAACCTTCGTCATGCATCATTACGAAACTCCATTGAACGGGCATTTGGTGTCTTGAAGAGAAGGTTTCCAATAATTAGAAGTACAACCGAACCTTTTTACTCAATTGAGACACAATCAAACATATTTTTAGCCTGTTGTATCCTACACAACTTTTTACTTGAAATGGATCGTGATAAAGAAATTGAAGAAACAGTAATAGAGGAATTGCTAAATTCAACGCAAGATGAAGCAACAGATGAGGTGTTAAACGAAACACACGAAAATGGAGAACAAATAAGAGACTTAATTGCGAATGATATGTGGAGTGATTATTTGTTGAATCCAAACAATGAAATTAATATGTCTATTTAGTTGTTTATTATTATATCGAACAATTTTAATTTGATACTTGATTGGTTAGTGATTTTCGTTTGAATTAGTTTACAAAATAAAGTATGCATTGATTTTTTTTATTTTTATTTTGTTGTATTGTTATGTTAAATAAATGTTCTTATCTACCTTGTTTAATATTTAAAGGTCTAATATGAATGGTTATTATACAGCAATCATGACCAAAAATGTGGATGATGAGGCGAAGGCGAAGAGAGGCCATTTTACATGGAATACTCAGATGAATGTTGCATATCTTGAGGCGATGATTACAGAACAGAACAATGGTAACCGAATTGATGGCACCTTTACAAGCCTAGCATATACCAACATGTTGAATGATTTAAATGAGAAGTTTGAAAATTGCAAGTTCACTAAGGACCATTTGCAGAATCGACAAAGAACTCTCAAGAAAAACTTTTCGAAATGGTATGATATTTTTCGGGGGGTGGCACTTAGTGGGTTTTCGTGGAACTCCGAGACGAGCTTGATAGAGGCTGAAGAAGAAGTATGGGATGCACTAATCAAGGTATGTTTTTTATTTTATTTCTTTGGAGTTAATTTTGTGTCTTAATTTCTATAAATTCACTATATAATACATATTTGGTATTACCGTACAAAGTCTGTCTACATTTAATAATAGTACATGTAAACATATAATTTAATATCAACATCACTAATAAAAATTTGAATATGTAGGCCATAAAAGTAAGTTAGTTGTACTAACTTTATAAATCACAAATTAAAAATTCACTATCTAATATTTCTTTTTTATATATTTTGTTTTGTAAATCGTTTTATTAGTTTACTTAAGTTTTTTTTAATAGGATAAGCCGGAAGCCAAAATATGGAAACATACACCAATTCTCCATTACGATCTACTCTTTGAGCTTTTTGCTAAAGATAGAGCCACTGGTTCAAGTGCTATAACGGCAAAAGAGAAAAGAAAGTTACTGGAAAATGAGCAAAGAGAACAAATGATTGATGACGTTGATCAAATGTTAGACACAAATGGCGTAAGTTTCGTAAATGTTGACAATACCAATGATATTCATGTTCCATCAACTGCAACATCTTCACATGGACAGTTTCCATGTAAAATCAAGTCAAAAAGAATGAAAAAAAAGTTGGAAGAAGATGATGGATTTGCGACCAAGGTTATGAGTTCAATCGATAAAGTAGCAGAAGCTATAGAGAAAAGTACCAAGGTATATAATTTATTTATGATATAGATATAGATTACTTGAAACTATATGTTTTTTTATTGGATTAATATGATAGTTTTTACGTAGGTGATGGAAAGCTCTCGTCCTCACGTCTATACCGAGGGGGAAATCTATGCTGAACTTAAGGTGATGGGAATGGAAGCCCCTAACATATTAAAAGCATATATATTTCTCACTAAACGTCCGGAAGAAACACGGGCATTATTTGGTTGTCCATTTGATGTTCGGATGTCCATGCTCGAAGTAATGATGGAAGATGAAAGCAAATGAACTAAGAAGTATTATTACGTATTGCCTATCTCTTAATCATCGTAGTCTTTTTATTTGAACTAAAAGTTTATATTTCGTTGTCTAGTTTTGTCATGATCTTTGATCGGAACGGAGTTTATTTTCTTTATCGGGTTTGTCATTTATTTTAGATTTGATTCATGATTTTTAGATCATGGAATGAACATCTTTGTGTTGTCATTATGACTCAATATTTGACAAGGACAAAATTGTAAAATGAAATGTTTTATTTACTTTCCTTTACTTTCCTTTACCTTCCATTCAACTCAAGAACATGATTCATAATAAACTTTTCTTTCATTTTCTTCCTTTCATTTTTAACTCGAGAACAAGGTTAAATTTAATTACTTTACTTTCCTTTACTTTACTTTACATTCCTTTACTTTCCTTTACTTCAATTTTTAACTTGAGAACAGAGCGTAAGTGTTTCTCTCCAAAATCCATCCTAATACGATTATCTCATTTTGGGAATCATCAATGGCCAACATGTTTAACAACATCTCAGGATCGTCAGGAGGTAATTGAATAACATGAATCAATCTTATTTTAATCCAACATGTGGTATCAGAGCCAATGGCTCGTGATTATCCATTGGTTCATGTTTATTTGTTGCCTATCCATTATTATTATGATTCTGCTAAAAATCTGGCCGGCGATTTGTGTTTTTTGGATGAAAAATGGTGATTTTTGGACCTGGCGGCGGCTGGACTGCAACCCTAATTTCGACGAACTTCGTTCGTGCGAATGAAGGCTCATTCGTACGAACCTGATTTGTTCGTTCGTACGGATGAAGCCCTATACGTACGAACCTGATTTGTTCATTAGTACGAATCTAATTGGCTCATTCGTACGAACCTGATTTGTTCGTTCGTACGGATGAAGCCCTATTCGTACGAACCTGACTTGTTCATTAGTACGAATCTGATTTGTTCATACGCACGAACGTAACTGTTGATCCGTACGAATCTGGGCTAATGCGTGCGAACCTAGGCTTACATTCGTACGAACTTAAACCTTACATCCGTACGAACCTAGGCTTACATCCGCACGAACCTGGACTTACATCCGTACGAATCAACACTCATCCGTACGAATATAATCTCATCCGTACGGATGACTACAGACCCTAATTTGGTCGGTTTTTTAAAGTCTTACTGGTTGCCTTATTTGTAAAAATCGTTTAGCTTTTGGGGCGCTGCCCCAAACCCCTTGACCCCGTAAGGGGCGCTGCCCCTTAACCCCGCAAGGGGGCGCAGCCCCCTTGACCCCTGCCTTATTTGTCGTGGTCACCTTATTTAGTCACCTTATTTATATGTGACCTTATTATACTTATGCACTAATATTCATGTTTTCATCTTTGTTGCCCAAAGGTCAAAGGTGATTCCTATGATTGCATTTTTCCTTTAGCCTAATAAACACGTAGGATATTAATTCTGCCCAAAGGTGATTTAATATACTTGTGTGCTTTAAAGGATTCTTATTATGCCTTAAAACACGATGTTCTATTTTGTTGCCCAAAGGTCAAAAGACAAACATAGTGTTGCATAAACCTTATGCTCATAATTTTACTTAGATATTAGTTATTTCTGCCCAAAGGTGATGTAACATCTAAGTAGAGCCTTACTTTAGCTTATTATTTTGGTATTTTTTAATAGGCTTACCTATCACTAGCTTCATTACTTATATGGTCTTAGTCTCAGGAACATTACTATTAGGTCTACTTATTTTAGACATTACTCTAGTTCTATTACTTTAAGGGACATTACTTAGTCTGCCTTATATAGCTAACTCTGTCACTCTAAAATCTTCTATAATTCGTATCATAATCCTAAATCCTCCTTATTCTCCACTACAGTACCAAACTTCGGCATTGAGGCACTTACTGGTGCTAATTTCACTTCTTGGAAGGAGCAACTTAACTTAACTCTGGGAATGCTCGACATGGACTATGCTATTCGCCATGATGAACCCGCCGCTATTACTGATGAATCTACTGCGACTCAGAAAGCGGACTTTGATAAATGGGAAATGGCGAATCGGCTGTCCCTAATGATGGTCAAGAACTCAATTCATCCCAGCATTCGAGGAGCTATCCCTGATAACGACAAAGTGAAAACTTACCTCAAATCTGTTGAGGATCACTTTAAGGGATCGTCTAAGGCAACTGCAAGTAGTTTAATGCTACAGATGCTAACCCTTAAGTATGAAGGTTCTAATGGTGTCCGTGAACACATAATGAAGATGGTTGATATGTCTCATAAGCTTAAGAATCTGGAAATGGAAGTCTCAGATGGCTTTCTTGTGCATTTCATAATGACTTCCTTGCCTGCTCGGTTCGACACTTTCAAAGTGAATTATAACGCTATGAAAGATAAATGGTCGATAAGTGAACTGATTGCTATGTGCGTTCAAGAGGAAGATCGTCTTAAGCACATTCAACCTGAAGCTGTTGTTCACCTTACTACCACTTCAAACTTCAAGAAGAGGAAAGGTAACTACAGTAACAAGACTGAAAACAAAGTCCAAAATCATGGTGCTTCTACCTCTGGCCCTAAATCCTCGACAAGCAATAATAACTGTAAATTCTGTCGCTCCAAAGGGCACGGACAGAAAGATTGCTCTAAATTCAAGGAATGGCTAGCTAAGAAAGGTAACATTCTTTACGTAATATTTGATTCCTTTACTACTGATGTTCCATTTAATACATGGTGGGGTGACTCTGGTTCTATGGTCCATGTGACCAATTCCTTACAGGGATTCCTTACAATCCAGAAGCTACAAAAGGACCAAAGAAAGCTTAGAGTTGGAAATGGTGATCTCTTAGATGTCGAAGCCATGGGGACCTTAAATTTACATATGAATACCGGAAAGTGTATTAGATTAATAGATACCTTATATGTACCGAGAATTACTCGGAACCTTGTATCTATATCTAGACTTGATCTTGAAGGTTATGTAATTACTCATGGTTGTGGCAGGATCACTTTTACTCTTAATAATGAATTGTTTGGTTGTGGTTTTTTGGATGGATTACTGTATAAATTAGAACTAGATCATAATTTCTCACAGTCTTTGTTGTCTCTTAATATTGATGACATAACTAAAACAAAGACAAAATCACCTAAACAAGCAGAGAATTCCTCCACATTGTGGCATAAACGTCTCGGCCACATCTCACGAGATCGCATGACACGACTCGTAAAAGAAGGAATCTTACCCTCTCTTGATTTTAGTGATTTTGAAACATGTATCCAATGCCTCAAAGGCAAAATGGCTAAAGGGAATAAGAAAGGAGCCACCAGATGTTCCAACTTGTTGGAAATAATTCATACTGATATTAGTGGCCCCTATCCCGCATCAATAACAGGACATACATCATTTATTACATTCATTGACGATTATTCACGTTATATGCACCTTTATCTGATTAAAGAAAAATCTGAATCCTTACAAACTTTTGTCGATTATAAAACTTTGGTTGAAAACCAACTTGATCATAAGATAAAAGTTGTCCGATCAGATAGGGGAGGTGAGTATTACGGTAAACATACTGATATTGGTCAAGCTCCTGGTCCTTTCTATAATTTTTGCAAGGAACAGGGCATAATTAACCAATACACCATGCCAGGTTCTCCTCAACAGAATGGTGTTGCTGAAAGGAGAAACCGAACTTTAATGGACATGGTGAGAAGTATGCTCGCCAACACTAACCTACCCAAATTTCTTTGGACTGAGGCCTTAAAAACAGCTGTTCATATACTCAATAGGGTTCCATCAAAATCTGTCCCTAAAACTCCTTATGAGATCTGGACAGGTAGGAAACCGAGTCTAAAATATATGAAAGTATGGGGCTGTCCTGCCGAAGCAAAAGTCTATAACCCTAACTTAAAGAAACTGGATTCTAAAACCCTTACATGTTTCTTTATTGGTTATCCCGAGAATTCAAAAGGTTATCGGTTTTACTGTCCTTCTCACTCTACCCGCATCATAGATACGCAACATGCCACTTTCCTCGAAAATTCAGAGATCAGTGGGAGCACGACAAATCCTGATTTAGATTTGCAAGAAGTACAAGAAGCGGGGGGAAACCACTCTGTCGGTTATTATGATTCCTCCGATAACTCCTCTTGTACCCAACGCTGCTCCCGATATACCTGGATCTCCTAATGAACCGGTTGAACCTCCTATGCCTCCTAATCTAAACGCCGAAGAACCGCTTGTTCCTGAAGAACCCGTAATTCAGCTCAGGAGATCATCAAGGGCTCGCAGAAACACTAATTTTGATGATTTCGAAACTTATCTGGCTGAAGTCGAAAACATTGGGAAACTTACTGATCCAACCTCTTACCGAGAAGCTATGAATAGTGATCAGGCCGCTAAATGGATTGAAGCCATGATTGAAGAGCTCAAATCCATGGAGCGTAATGGCGTTTGGGTATTGGTTCCACTCACTAAAGGATCCAAAGTAATTGGATGTAAATGGGTGTTTAAAACCAAATTAGACCCGAATGGAAACGTCGAACGCTATAAGGCCAGACTGGTTGCAAAAGGCTTTACTCAAAAGGAAGGAATTGATTATCAAGAGACCTTTTCCCCTGTCTCTCGTAAAGATTCCCTAAGGATCGTCATGGCACTCATAGCTCATTATGATTTAGAGTTACATCAGATGGATGTCAAGACCGCTTTCCTAAATGGTGACTTGCAAGAAGACGTATACATGCGGCAACCTGAAGGATTTATTCCAGAAGGTAAAGAGCACATGGTCTGCAAGTTGAATAAATCGATATATGGGTTGAAACAAGCATCACGACAATGGTACCTTAAATTTGATGAAGTCGTAAAATCTGATGGCTTCCTAAAGAATCAAGTGGATCAATGCACCTATCTCAAGATCAGTGGGAGTAACTTTATTATCCTTGTTTTGTATGTGGATGATATTCTGCTTGCAAGTAACAACTTGGATCTGCTACATGAGTCGAAGCGAATGCTTTCGCATAATTTCGACATGAAAGATCTCCGTGGTGCCTCTTATGTTTTAGGTATCGAAATAAATCGAGATAGACGCAATGGTGTTCTAGGTCTTTCCCAAAGGACTTATATTGACCGTATTCTAGAACGCTATAACATGCAGCACTGCACACCCACTGTGGCTCCGGTAGTTAAAGGGGACGTATTTGGACCTCATCAAACTCCGAGCACTGAAACTGAGAAGGCTGAAATGAGGATGATACCTTACTCATCTGTAGTTGGGAGCATTATGTACGCTCAGGTCTGTACTCGACCGGATATCGCTTACATCGCTGGTATGCTGGGGCGTTACTTATCTAACCCCGGATTAGCACACTGGAAAGCGGCTAAAAAGGTTCTGCGATATCTGAAAGGGACCAAAGACTACAAATTAACTTATAGAAGAAGTGACAACTTGGAAGTAGTAGGTTATTCTGATTCTAACTTTGCTAAATGCAAAGAAGACCATAAATCTACTTCTGGGTATATTTTCATGTTAGCTGGCGGACCAATCTCTTGGCGGAGTCATAAACAGAAACTGACCACAACGTCTACTATGATGGCTGAATATGTTGCCGTTTATAATGCAACCTGTCATGGGATGTTGTTAAGGAACCTGATCAGTGGACTCAAACTCGTCAACTCAATTTCTAGACCATTGAAGCTTTACTGTGATAACTCAGCTGCTGTAACTTTCTCGAACAGTAACAGTTCGACTGGCGCTGGGCTGTATCTCGACACAAAGTATCTGTTTGTACGCGAACGGGTTGAGGAAAATGTTCTTTGTGTTGAGTACATAAGTACACATGACATGCTAGCGGATCCGATGACCAAAGGTCTTCCTCCTAATATATTCGTAGGACACGTGTCGAATATGGGGCTTACAAAAGACTTAATTTAATAGCATAGTTGTACTTATTGGTCATTATTATTTATTAATGAAAATTTTCCTCCTTATTCAGATTTTGTTTGTCTATTATTTACACCTTATGCGCATAACTGTGTTGGACATTATTATAACAAAATTTGTCTTAGTTGGTCTATCATTGCTTATTCAGTTTTGAATTTGAGTCATAGTTTGACTAGTGGGGGTCCTGAGTAGATGTTCTTCTCTACGACTGTACTTATCAACTATGATTTCGGTTTTAAACAAAATGAGTATTATCTCGTACGGACTTATCAATACTCATAGATAAATGATCTACTCGGTCAAGTGGGAGAATGTTGGACCCATATTATTTGTGACCCTCATTGATCATTTATCCTTACTGATATGATGACTGACACTAACTGAAATCTGTGTCTAGTAAATATTTGATGGACGTATTTACCTTACCGACACTATAGATTTCCCATTAGGTAATCGGAACTAAAGAGAGCTTATAATAAACACTTATTAAACACCAGGGACTAAATGATAAATACTCCTAACTTGAGTATCTATAAAAGGGCCATTACAAACCCTTATTCGGGTTGGTCAGTTTTATTATCACCATCTCAATCCCTAAGTGTTTCTCTCCAAAATCCATCCTAATACGATTATCTCATTTTGGGAATCATCAATGGCCAACATGTTTAACAACATCCCAGGATCGTCAGGAGGTAATTGAATAACATGAATCAATCTTATTTTAATCCAACAAACCGAACATTTGTGGGAGTGGGTATGTCATTGGATCAGAAAATACCAGATGATACTTAAACGTAAGAACTCTAACTTAAGGTTAGAACTTATCTCATTTAAGAATTATCATATGTGTCTGCTACCAAGGACTGTATTTAACTATTATTCAAAATGTTTCTAATGAAGTTGTTAATCTAAAGTTGATTACAAAAAATAAGCTAGTTGTAAGTTGTCCTCGGTGTCCTTGTAAGAGGTGTCCATGAAAAGGGTTCAAAGACATTCACGACCATTTAAAACAATACCTTTTTAGACATTGTATATCCGAGTCAAAAGACTCATCTTTATTCTAACCAAATAAACGAATTAACAACACTTTGTCCAAAAAATATTTCTTACTGAAATTGGAAAATTAACAGCATAAAGCTAGAATTAGACTAAAACTAATTAAGGTAGTGAAATAACAGATAAGCTTGTTTGATAAGTTTAATATATCTTGATGATATAATATTTCTAAAATTGGGCAAAAATGCCAACAATATTAAGTTATCATTAAAAATGGATGTTTTACAATTAAATGAATTTTCTAATTGAGAACACATTTGGGACCATAAACTCCATTTAGTATATTATTAAGGTGAATCTTACAAGCAAACATTCTTTATCAACTTAGATAAATTTTTTTGTATCATTATTAAAACATGAAATTCAAATCTATAAAAACAAAAAAAATGTTTTTTAACCAACAAAATATCGGATTATTAATTGAGACTAAGATTATGTTTGGCAAAAGTAGCTTGTAGTTGAAGTTGAAAGTTTAAGTTTTTATTCAGGATTAAAAGTTTGAGTTTTTTTTTTTGTAAATATGTTTGGAAAGTAGCTAAAACTAGAGCTTAAAAATATAAAATGACTAAAAAGTACATAATAATATAATAAGACAAGTTTTATTAGGATTATCTATGTAATTTTTCCATAATATAAGTCTAAGCTACTTCAAGTAGATTATTTTTCAAATAAGCTCCATAAATAAGCCCCAACCAAACAAGACTTATTTGGAAAAAAAAACCTCAAGCCCTATAAAAAAAAACAATATTATTTTAGTTATTTAACTTTATCTATAAAAATCAAAGATACACCGTAAAACAAAAAGGATTTAGTAAAAGATTTAGACGGTTGGTTCAAAGTGAGGAATGGGAAAATGAATGAGAAAAGCAATGAAAGAGGGGTTAATCATTACATAAATGGTCCTCATGATTTATACCAAATTACTATTTTTGTCCCCACGTTTGAAAAATTACATCTGTGACATATTTTCACAAACTAATTACAAATTTCTTCTTTATATTCTGACATCCATTTATTTTTCACTTTTTAGAATTTAGAAATATGACAAAATATGTAATTAGTTTTCGTAAAAGTATAAATAGAGTTAGACATAGGAGCAAAATATATAATTTGTTTCCATAAAAAAAAGTAAATGACCATTGAAAATAGGGATGAAATATGTTATCGATTTTTATAACTGAACCCTGATTTTAAACTTATAAACGAAAACCAGTTTGTGACAAACCTCACTCTATTCTATACTCTATTTATATTCATTCAGCCTGCTCACATTCCAATAACTTCAAAAGAGATTCAAGAATATTTTCCCTCCAAAAAGTAGTATATTGAAATGATCAAGATTATGAACTCAGTTAACCAAATTTTATCAATTTATCTTTCATTCACCATTTTATTAGCACAATCTGCCCCTGAAAATGTAGCAGTTTCTCATATTCCTGGGTTTCATGGCACTCTAGCATCCAAACATTATGCTGGGTACTCTTTTTATCTTTGCTTTTTTCATTAGTTTTGATTTTTATTCATCGGTTTTGCTTAATCTTTAACGGGTTTGTTATGTTTTGCATAATCTTTAATGGGTTTGTTTTGTTTTGCATAATTTTAATGGATTTGTTTTTATTTAGCATAATCTTCACTTTCTTTCCTTATTGTTGAGATGAGACTTCTAGACTATACGTAAATTTCGCGTACAACCACATGGACCATTAGCATAGTTTACTTGAATCATATTCGTTAACTGGTTTGCAGGTATGTGACGATTGATGTAAAGCATGGGAAGAAATTGTATTACTATTATGTGCTTTCAGAAAGAAATCCTTCTCAAGATCCTGTGGTTCTTTGGCTCAACGGTGGCCCGGGTTGCTCTAGTTTTGATGGATTTGTTTATGAACATGGTATAGTTTACACTCGATCAGTTTTCATAGTTTATATATGTTGGCGGTTCTTGGCTTATTGAGTTGATTTAAGAACAACGGAATGTTGTTTTGCAGGTCCTTTTAATTTTGAAAAAACGGGAAGCATGCCAAAGCTTCATCACAATCCATATACATGGACTAAGGTTTATATATGCTTATGTTTTCGAGTTCATTTTAACCAATATGATATGTTACTAATTACATGAACTTGATTAGTAGCAACTAGCAAGAATTTAAATTTTGGTTGCTATTTTTGTTTTAATCTGTTTAGGTATCGAACGTGATATACTTGGACTCTCCTGCTGGTGTTGGAATGTCTTACTCTGGCAACAAATCCGACTATGTCACAACGGATACAAAAACAGCTCTAGACTCGCACAAGTTTCTCCTTGAGGTATTCTTGAAAATAAAGAAATTCTAGAAAAACTTTTAAATGCTAAAACTTACATATTTTGTTGGGGTTGTATGGATCTTAATAGTCAACGTTATATCACTAACCTAGCGGAAATAGGCTAACGATTATCTAGCGAATATGTAACCGTCGGAAACGAGATCAAACCAATGATTATTGATAAGATCAGACCTAAGGATGATTATTCGGATGATTGTTTAGACTTTGATAACACTTTGGAATACCAAGAAAACGAGCAGCATCAATTCGGCACGAATGTAAACCCTAGCAAAAAAACCTTGTCGAATGCAGAACCCTAGCTGGGTATATATAGGCCCAGCTTTTCATCCGTACGGATGTGAACTCATCCGTACGAATGAGATCCTATTCGTGCGAACCTTAACACGTTCGTACGAATGGAACAGTTTCATAAACAAACTGTTTATCTTTCTCGTTCGTGCGAAGGAACCTTCATCCGCACGGATATCATCCTTATCCGTGCGAATGAGTCTGAATATTATGAAAACATCACAAAACACGTATTTGATTAATTCATAACAACGTAAATGTTCAAGCATATAATCAATCAAACATTCAATAATAATATTCAATCAAACAATACAAAGACTAATATAAACATACGAATCTAGTAACTACATAAATGCACCTACATATTTACATTTTGTGTTTGTGTGATTATAGTGGTTCAAGTTATATCCCGACTACCTTTCAAATCCATTTTTCATTGCCGGTGAGTCATATGCTGGAGTCTACGTACCTACATTGTCTAACGAAGTGGTAAAAGGTAACTATTTCTTCTTAAACCGAAATCACCTGAGTATAAGAAAATTACCATAATGCCCTTGTCAATATTCTACAGGACTTGATTCTGGTGTTAAACCCATTCTCAACTTTAAGGTACATCCTCATTCACAAACTATTTTCCGGAAATTTAAATTTATTTATGATACAATTATCCCACCGTAATTTGATATACAATTATAGGGATACATGATTGGAAACGGAGTTGCTGATCATAAGTTTGATGACAATGCTCTTGTTCCATTTGCACACGGGATGGGTCTTATTTCGGATGATTTGTATCAGGTACCCTTTGAAACTTTTTGAGGTCAAATCTATTACGTTTTGAGTTCAACATTTATATGCATTTTATCACAAATTATGACATATACATTATAAGTTTGACATTAATATACATATAAATAAAATTGCAGAACTTTTATATCATAGTTGAAGTAAAGAACTTGTCGTTTTGACTAAACAAGGAACCCGTATGTACCTTCTTAAGGCTTTTTTCTTTTAACGGCCTGCAAATTTGAATTTCGATCTTTTGATATTGAGCTTATAAGTTAACTGTTTAGGAAATTTCAAACATAAGTAAAACTAATATCATACGCATTTTAGTCCGCGTGATTTGGAAAGTCAAAATGTGTCTTTATGAATAGCGATATTCATCTAAACGTTTTTTTTTCTAGTGAATGGTTAAAAGCTTAAACTAATTAAGATACGAGATAAAAAATGGAGTATAACTTTTTTACTCTGTTTAAAACTTAAGCAATATGTTTTTTCCTTCTTCTGTTTAACCTTTGAATGCAGGAAGTTAAAAAGGAGTGTAACGGGACTTATTACGAGCCTCTAACCGCGAATTGTAGAAGAAAAATTCGCAAAATTTACCAAGTAATTTACTTTCTTCCCCCTTTTCTCTACGTTTTAAAAATTTTACTTGTTTTAAATAATACTTTTTGCTTATTTTGATTTTGAACTCGTAAATCTAGGTTCTTAGTGGTTTAAACATATACGACATTTTGGAACCGTGCTATCATGGTAATAGTTCAAGTAAGTTTAGACTTGGAACGTCAAGTTCACAGTCAAACTTGCCAGCAAGCTTCAGGAGATTGGGTGAGACCGAGAGACCTCTTCCAGTTCGAACACGAATGCTTGGACGTGCTTGGCCTTTCAGAGCTCCAGTTAAAGCGGGTTATCTGCCTTCTTGGCCCGAGCTTCTCAACAGCTTTGATTCATGTACTGTAAGTCATTTACCCCATTTTCAAAAAGAACACAACATTTTCTATTTTGGTTGTGATTGATTCTTTGATAGATGATATTTTCGAGATATTCATATATTTTTATATTATATAGGACGACGAAGTTGCAACCGAATGGCTAAACAATGAAGCAGTCCGGAAGGCCATTCATGCTGATCCGGTTAGATTTAATAACTTTTTATTTTTAGTACGATTATATACAAATATGAACATAATTAAAGTTCTTTAGATTTCTGTCGCCGGAAATTGGGAGCTATGTAGTGGTAGAGTTAGTTATTATCATGAAGCCGGAAGTATGATCCCGTACCATAAAAACCTCACTGCTCGTGGTTACCGTGCTCTTATTTTCAGGTATATCGGTAAAAATGTTATCCAAAAATATAATATTAATGGTAACTTCAAAGTAAGAAAATGTTATACTTTTGATATGTATGTGCAGCGGAGACCACGATATGTGTGTTCCGTTCACGGGTACTGAAGCTTGGACACGATCATTAGGTTACAAAGTCATGGATGAATGGAGAAGCTGGCATGTCGATGGCCAAGTCGCGGGGTATGTTTCTATTTTCCGATAAACAAAGGTTATTGGTTATGATAATATGTTTTATAGATATGTTTCTTTTGGTTGCAGATTTTTACAAGGATACGACAACAACCTCACGTTTCTCACGATTAAGGTTTGTCACTTCCTCAAATCCGAGCTAAATGTGTTTACGTTATGTTTTAGAACACACTCGTTAAGCAGTTTAGCTGCTTTGGATATAGGTCGTCGACGTTGGGATAGGGGACCGTTCCAAAGAGCTTTTCAGAAAACCGTTTTAAGTATATGTTTAAACCATAATTTGGCTTAAACCTATCAAACTTGTTATATACCGTTTAAGCTTTGTTTTTTGGCTTGTGCTTATTTGATAATGGTTACATGTTAATGTTGGTGTAGGGATCGGGCCATACCGTACCTGAGTACAAACCAAAGGAAGCGTTGGCGTTTTACAGTCGTTGGCTTGAGGGAAAGACAATATAGGAGAAAAACAATGATCGATATAATCGAGCATAAGCAATATACTTGTTTTACCATCGCCTAATATAAGTAGATGTTATGAAGAGTTTGCTTTTATCAATAAATCAAGTAAATAACTAAATATTTTAGTCATTTCACTTTATCTATAAACTAACAAAATCGTATAAAAAATCTATATGAAAATTCAACGAAAATTTTAGAATAAAGAACTATAAAACTCTTTTTTGGATATAATTATTTTTTTTAATCAAAATAGTCTCTAACATAACCATATTTTAAAAGTAATCATGTAATTTGTAAAAAAGTTTTCACAAATAAGGTTATTACTTCTGAATATGGTTGTTTAAGACACCGACACCAACCGCCCATCCCAAAATATCTGGAGTGGCGACGTCAGCCACAACCCGTGCCACCTCACAAGACGCCCTCTACCACACCGTATGCTCTGATGATTTTCTCAAAGTTAAGAAAGAAAAAAGATAAGAAAGACTATACTTTATGTCCTAAAGAAAAGGGGCTACATTTGAGTGAATTAAGAAAGTGTCAATAGTTGATGTTTATGTCACACCCCATCATATACACTTGCCTTTTAAGCAAAACATATGACAAACTTCACTTTGTTTTATGCTCTCATTTAATGAATGTTTTTTTTCCCATTTGTAATAGGCTTATAAACTTATATAAATTTTGATAAGTTTGTAAACTCAATTTTTTTGTTTATAAGCGTATTAAGTTAAATTATGAGCTTAAATAAGTCATAAGCTCAAATTGATAAGCTTATAAAAAAAAAATAGGTTTATAAGTTTATCAAAATTTACATAAGGTATAAACCCGTTACATAATTACTAAACAAACACCCCATATATTGACTCACCCTGCACACACTTCAACAACTTGAAAACAGATTCAAGAATCTTTTTCTCTTTCTTGAAAATCCCAAAAGAACATTATCTTAAGAATGATGAAGATTATGAACTCAGTTTACCTAATTTTATCAATTTATGTCTCATTTACTATTTTATTGGCAAAATCTGCTCCAGAAAGTGCAGCAGTTTCTCAAATTCCTGGGTTTGATGGCACTCTACCATCCAAACACTATGCAGGGTACACTTTTTATCTTTACTTTAAAAAGTTTTGATTTTTATTCATGGGTTTGTTTTTAATTTGCATAATGTTTATTGGGTTTAATTTATTTTGCATTATCTTTATTGGGTTTATTTTATTTTGCATAATTTTTAGTTGGGTTTCATTATTTATTGATGTTTCTATAAAAAGATTTGATTTTTATTCATGGGTTTATCTTAAAGGGGTTTGTTTTATTTTGCATAATTCTTAATGTTTTAATAAATAAAATTAATTTTTATTGATGTGTCTGTCTTAAATTGCCATAATCTTTATTGGATTTGTTCTGTTTTGCATAATCTTTATGGGGTTTGTTTTTATTTAGCATTATCTTCAATTTATGTAGCTAATAGTTGAGATGAGACTTCTGGACTATACGAAAAATTCGCGTAATTTACTTGTATCATAATCTTTATGGGTTTGCAGGTATGTGACAATTGATGAAAACCATGGAAAGAAATTGTATTATTATTATGTGCTTTCAGAAAGGAACCCTTCTCAAGATCCGGTGGTTCTTTGGCTCAACGGTGGCCCGGGTTGCTCTAGTTTTGATGGGTTTGTTTATGAACATGGTATAATTTACACTCAATTAGGACAATTTTCCCAAGAACTCAAACATAACAATTATCAGTTTTCGTAGTTGATATATGTTGGCGGTTTTTGGCTTATTTAGTTGATTTAAGAGCAACAAAATGTCGTTTTGCAGGTCCATTTAATTTTGAAAAAACCGGAAGCATGCCTAAGCTTCATCTCAATCCATATACATGGACTAAGGTTTATATATGCTTATGTTTTCGAGTTCATTGAAACCAATATGATTTGTTGGTTGTATTTTATATTTGAATTTCTGCAGGTCTCAAATGTTTTATATTTAGACTCTCCTGCTGGAGTTGGAATGTCTTACTCGGGAAACAAATCTGATTACACCACCATGGATACAAAAACCGCTTTGGATTCACACAAGTTTCTCCTTGAGGTATTCTTGAAAATATAGAAATATAAAAGCACCTTTAAATGCTAAATCTATCATATATGCTATAGTTATTGTGATTTCACCATAACGGAAACTATATTGTTTTTTGGTCTTTTTGTGATAATTTGTAGTAGTTACTCAAGAACCCGATTATAAAAAAGTTGAGTACTTGCACACTTTATTAAAATGTTTTCACAAAAAATATATCAAAATGTACACCAAGAATAGTTGTTCGTGTTTATTTAGTTACGCTAAGGAGGTTAGAATAGTTAGAAATTACATATTAACAATTTGTGTTTGTGTGATTTAGTGGTTCAAGTTATATCCTGAATACCTTTCAAATCCATTTTTCATTGCCGGTGAGTCATATGCTGGAGTTTACGTCCCTACATTGTCTTCTGAAGTGGTGAAAGGTAACTATTTTTTCTTAAACTGATCTGACCCGAGTATAAGAAAAATACCATAATGCCCTTCTCAATATTCTACAGGACTTGATGCTGGTGATAAACCCACTCTCAACTTTAAGGTACATCCTCATTCACAAACTATTTTCCGGCAATTTAAATTTAGATATGATAAAATTTTCCCACAGTAAGTTTTCTAAACAATTATAGGGATACATGGTCGGAAATGGAGTTACTGATAATGAGTTTGATGGCAACGCTCTCGTTCCATTTGCACATGGGATGGGTCTTATTTCAGATGATTTGTATCAGGTACCCTTTAACTTTTTTAAGGTCAAACCTATTACATTTCAAGTTCAATATTTTATGGAATTTGTCACAAATTTGACGTATACCTTATTACTTTTGAAGCAAATAGTTAAGAGTTATAAATTAACATAAACATCGATAAAACTGTAATCTTTTTTGTATAAAAGTTGAAGTAAAGAACTAGTCGTTTTGACTAAAAAAGTCAATCTACATCAACTTTCCTTTCTACTGGCCTCCGAATTTGGAATTCGATCTTTTTATATTTTGCTTACAACAGTAATAAGTTAACAATTACAATGATCATTCCTGCAAACAACGATTGTTAAGCACTACTTCGTTTGAAATATATAATTTTTTTTCAACTCAAATTTGACGTTAAGTACTACTTCGTTTGAAAAGTCAAGAAATATGTCTTTCCTTCATCTGCTTAACTTTTGTATCTTTATGAACGGAGATTGACTGTAACACATGCAGGAAGTTACGAAGGAATGTAACGGGAACTATTACATTCCTGCAAACGACGATTGTTCAAGCAAACTTGACCAAGTTGACCAAGTAATCTTCTTTCTTTCCCTTTTCTTTGTTTTGTTTGAAGTTTTACGTCTATTAAATAATATTATTTGTTTATTTTGATTTTGAACTCGTAAATCCAGGATCTTGATGGTATAAACATATACGACATTTTGGAACCGTGCTATCATGCTGACAGTTCAAGTAAGATTAGACTTGGAAAGTCAAAATCAGAGTCAAACTTGCCGGCGAGCTTTAGGAGATTGGGTGAGACCGAAAGACCTCTTCCTGTTCGGACCCGAATGTTTGGACGTGCTTGGCCTTTTAGAGCTCCGGTTAAAGCGGGTTACGTGCCTTCTTGGCCCGAACTTCTCAACAGTGCAGAAAACGTTCCATGTACCGTAAGTCATTTGAAAATTTCTATTTACAACAATAAACCATTTTCAGGCTCTATTTACGTAATTATATTTATATGTTATAGGACGATGAAGTTGCAACTGTATGGCTAAACAATGAAGCGGTCCGGAAGGCAATTCATGCTGATCCAGTAAGATTTAATAAGTTTCTACTTTTAGTAAAGATTACATAAACTGAATTTTTGAAAGAAAAAATTCAACTTAATAAAATTCTTTAGATTTCTGTTGCCGGCAATTGGGAGCTATGTACCGATAGAATTAGATATCATCATGATGCCGGAAGCATGATCCCATACCATAAAAATCTCACTGCTCGTGGTTACCGTGCTCTTATTTTCAGGTATATTCGTAATTATGTTATCCAAAAATATTATATTGATGGACCTACAAAGTAAAGAATTTTATACTTTTGGTATGTTTGTGCAGTGGGGATCACGATATGTGTGTTCCGTTCACGGGTAGTGAAGCTTGGACACGATCATTAGGTTACAATGTTATCGATGAATGGAGAAAGTGGCAAGTCGATGGCCAAGTCTCAGGGTATATCTTTATTTTCCGTTAAGAAAAAAAATAAGATACGAGAATATATTTAAAAAGAAGTTCCTTGGTATGATATCTATGGTTATTTAAATATGTTTTTCGTGGTTGCAGATTTATACAAGGATACGACAACAACCTCACATTTCTCACGGTTAAGGTTCGTCACTCCATATAATTTGAGCTGAATTCGTTCTCGTTATTATTAAAGCATAATTTGACTCTATAAATATAATAATAAACAAAAGGGGGGACTTAAACCTATGAAACATGCTGAATACCATTAAGCTTCTATTTTGTCGTGTTTTATTTGATAATGATTTTATGTTATTCTTGGTGTAGGGATCAGGCCATACGGTACCTGAGTACAAACCAAAGGAAGCGTTGGCGTTTTACAGTCGTTGGTTGGAGGGAAAGACAATATAGAAGAAATACATTGATCGATTATATCCCCACGTGTAACGTATTACATACCTGTTAGTTTAAGAATAATATAGCAAATGTCATGTATGATGAATATTGAAAGAAATATTAGTGAAGGTCATTTGCTGATATTTTGATCCATTTTATAGTGTGATTATTTGTTCAAATCTGAATTAAAAACGGGTTACGGGTCAAACAGGATGACCGTCAACCAAAATCTAATTATACTCGTTACAAAAATGTTAACAGAACTTACTAATCGAACTTACTAATCCAGATTTAATCAGAAATTCTTTGTTTTATCACAACAAAGAAGAAGATATTCTTGGTTTGATTTTAATAGTCCATGTTTGACTTCATAAGTCAAACCTGGACTACATCTTTTTTTTATTTTACTTATTCATTTTACCTATTTGATCCGTTAGATATAAAACATAAAGATTTTGTCAAACAATAATTTTCTTAGTCCAAGTTCTAGGCAATGGGTCAAGCTGCTCATTACAATCCTTAACATGCTCGTGAAGCGGTCGAATTTGCTAGTTCATGTTAAAACAAGTGGGTCGGGTAGGATCGGGTTGGGTTGGGTTGACTCGTAAAATGTTTTTCTTGAAATGTCGTCGGAAGTTTTACGTAGTAGACATGTTCGGGTCATACGACCAACATGAGGGAGGTAAATCGCATGTCCAAACATGAGACATCTACTACAACTTCTTACCTCATTACCACTCCGCTACATAGTGGGGATATTCCAAGTAAGAAGATAGTAAACCACTTCAGTGGCAATAGATCGATCTAATGTTTTAAATGGTAACTAAAAACCCTCTAAACCATATACAAAAGATTCGTATTAATATTCTACACCATATATTTAAGACTGGAAAGATTTATTGGGTTTGTTTTATTTTGCATAATCTTTAATGGGTTTGTTTTTCAGTCTCGAAATGTATCTAACTTTACTTTAGAATCTTTTGTAGGTGTCAAACTTAAAAGACGTCGATTGTATGTATTCGGATATAAATTGTCACACAACTAGTTTTAATTCGTCAGATACATACAATAACAAAATATTTGAAAGTTGTGTATGCAAATAAACTCAAAGCAAAGTTGGATACATTTCGAGATACTTATCCTTTTTATTTCGCATAATCTTTAATGGGTTAGTTTATTGGTTTTGCAGGTATGTGACAATTGATAAAAATCATGGAAAGAAATTGTACTATTATTATGTGCTTTCAGAAAGAAACCCTTCTGAAGATCCTGTGGTTCTTTGGCTCAACGGTGGTCCGGGTTGCTCTAGTTTTGATGGTTTTGTACTTTTGTTTATGAACATGGTATAATTATAATACCCTAACAATAACTTGAAAGAAATGTCAAATAATTAATATAAAAAGATAGATAATGACAATTAAAATTGTCAACTTTAACCCGTCATCTTTTCGAACGATCAAAACGCAACTTCACATGTTAACTAAATAACCGATGGCTAAGCCAGAGGAGTTGGAGACCTGAAGGCATACAACATCAATACATATATGCAAATCAATAAGTGACATTTGAGCTAAAAGCTTTACTGACCTTTGACGTATACCACAAGCAAATTGTAGTTTGTTCATTTGATAATGGTTATACGTTAATGTTTAATGTAGGGATCGGGGCATACGGTACCTGAGTACAAACCAAAGGAAGCGTTGGCGTTTTATAGTTTTTCGTTGGAAGGAAAGACGATATAGGAAAATTCAGTGATCGATTCTATCGCTCACAAGTAATGCTCAAGTATATGTTTAATTTAAGAATAATGTGGTGTTAGGGGGGGATAACACACCAAATGTCATGTAAGATGATGTTTTGAATATAAACAAATGTTGATGACCTTATTATTTAAACAAATAATGTGAAATGTATGAATTAATGATATATTTGCTAGTTATATATCATTGCTTGTTTCTTATACCACGGTGGAGTGAATTATTCAGAGCAGATCGTCACTCGATACTTATCTGATTAAAATTTTAAAATAGCTTTTTTTTTGGAAAAAATAACAGTTTAAACAAGTATGAGCTTGGCTAAGCTTGAACTCGACTTGTGTAAGGTTACAAAGCTCAATTTTGGCTCCTTGCGAGTCTTACACGAGCCTCAAATGTAAGGCTCGGACTCTACTCGTGAGATATATTAAAGGATCAAGCTCTGACTCCTTTATAAAAACAATAAATTTTAAATAATTTAATGTATATATAATCAGTTTCTCCACTGGATACATACTTATATTATAAAATATATAGGAAATATGAATTATGTTATAATTGTAATTTAGTAATATTTATTATATACTTACATATTTTTTTGAAACGGCAAATGTTAGTGATTCGGGGCCACATGCGACCCACGAACCTTACACCAAGGTTAGTTCTAAATCTCCTAATAATCACCTAAGGAGGGACCCCTGGAGGCTCGAACCCAAGACCTCCCCTAGGGGGGTACAACCTCCTACCAATGGGACAAACCCCATTGGCTATATACTTACATATTGAATTCTATTATAATAACATACTTTTTAACATATTATATTTATAAAATCAAAATCACGTTTAAAATCGTTTAGGCCCGTGAGTTAATTGAACGAATTTCAAACTCGAGCTTGTTTATCAACTTATGTTAGACTCAAGCTCGACTCAAATCGAGCTTTTTACGAGTGGAGCTTGAATAGCTTGTCTCATTTACGATCCTAGAAAATATAACAAAAATTTATTTATTGGACTATAAAAGGACCAAAATGATAACAATATTGTTAACCAAACAAATAAAATGACAATATACGAAATTAAAGGGTGTTCACAAATAGTCCTCTCATATATTTCCTCCTTGTTTCTCTCTCAACCACAAACCCCCTCAAATATTCCTATTCATCCTCAATAAACCCTCTACTTCACCTTTGTTACTATTTTTGCATATTTTATTTATCCCTTCAATCATAATATCATAATTATGTCATTCATAAACTGAATTCATCTTTGTTAATCGTTTTCGCACCCTTTTATTATACCCAGTTGTGTCCAAAACCGTGTAACGGTTTATTTAATTTGATTAACACATGTCTAATATGGATCCAGCAGAGCTACGTCGTGTTTTCCAAATGTTTGATCGTAATGGTGATGGAAAGATCACAAAACAAGAGCTAGCCAAGTCTCTAGAAAACCTTGGGATATATATCCCAGACGATGATCTTGCCGCAATGATTGAAAAGATTGATGTCAATAAAGACGGGTTTGTGGACATGGAGGAGTTTGGCGAGCTTTACCAAACAATATTGGGAGAGAGGGACGAGGAAGAGGATATGAGAGAGGCGTTTAATGTGTTTGACCAAAATAGGGACGGGTTCATAACTGTGGAAGAGTTAAGGTCTGTTTTGAGCTCGCTTGGGTTAAGGCAAGGCCGGTCCATTGAGGAATGTAGGCTCATGATCAAGAAGGTGGACGCGGATGGTGATGGTATGGTTAACTATAAAGAGTTTAAGCAAATGATGAAAGCCGGTGGTTTTGCTGGTTTGGAAACTTGATTGCTTCGCGATTTTAAATAGTTTTATTTCGTAATGTGGTTTAATTATCTTAATTGAATACTGTATAGATATTCAACCTTAATCTTGACATCTATTCATTAATCTATGGTTATATGTTTACTTTTCAATCATAATCACAAAGCACACATTTGAATTCCTATAGTTTTTTGTTTTTTTTTGTTACCCCTATGTTTGATGTTAATATTGTTGAGTGAATACCAAATAATGTTTATAAACATTCTGTATGGTTTTTTAGGCTTATAGGTGTTACATGTTTAAAGTATCATATTCATATAGAATAGTGTTGGTATAATATTACAAAATAACTATATCGTAAACGAACAGAACGTTTGGTAAATAATCCGTTAACTATTTAGATGTGAAGTTTGTTTATATTCGTTAACTTATTTGATGAATAAAAATAAATAAAATATCTTGTTCGTTTAATTAAATATACTCACCCAAATAGTTATCTCATTTGTTAGTTTATTTATTTTGAACCCTCTCCAACATGGATATTAAACCTTGTTATCAGGGCCCGGTCCAGTGTGTGGGCGGCTTGGGCCTAGGCCCAGGACAACATTTTATTAAGGGCATCATCTAGGCCTTTTTTTTATCTTAAAGTTTAAGGGTCGTTGTTTTGGACCTCGACAGTCGACTGCAGTTGCATCATCAATTCATCACCATCACCGTCACCATAATCGACATCAGCTAAACAATCTGAGAATCATGAGAATTGTCAACCGAATTGTCACCATCGCCGTAATCGCCATCATCAATTCATCACCATCACCGTCGCCACTGAACTCGCTTCTAGCTCGCCATTTTCTTGTCTTTCCTCGACTGCAGTTGCATCATCACCATCAGGTATTTCATATTTGATTTAGAATTGTTTGTTTTATGTTGTTTTAGTATTCTACTTCTCAGATGTATCTAATTTGATGATTGATTTCAAAAATTGTTTACTGTTTTATGCTTCAGATATTGAGATATAGGCATATAGCCACCGGCCACATTATGATTTTTGCAAGTGTTGGTCTTTTTGCCTCTTGAAAGTGAAAAGTGAAAACAGAAAAGAAATCAACATATACATGTTCTATCTTTCCTTTTAAAACATTCTTAGTTATATTTGTTGAGTTTATATTATAATTCCTCGAAAACAACCATCGGGTGCTCAAAACAGAAAACGAAAAAAAGAAAGAAAAAGAAGAAGCTAATTCATTAAGAGGGTCTTTCAATTAGTTTTTAGTTAAAAATCAAAATGCTTTTGAAAATACATCTAATGATCCGGTTAATAATAGCAATGATCCACCTACTTCTAATGATCCGGTTGGAAATTCCAATGATTCGGTTGACAATTATAATGATTTTGAAAAAAATGAATTTGTTGATAAAGATAAATCAAGTGATTTTGACATATTTGATCCTAGAGTGTGGGATGATTTGGATTCTACTATGAAAGATTTACTTATAGAAAAAGGGCCTAAAAGGGAATTTGATACTAACACAATTTTTCCAAAAGATTCACTTGGTAGACATTTTTCTTGTGATTTTTTTACTCGAAAATTAAAAAATGGTGATTTTTGTGATAGAAAATGGTTAGTGTATTCCAAAGAACTTGATAGAGTTTTCCAGTTTTTGTTGTAAATTATTTAAAACCGTTTGGTCTAAAAGTAATTTGGCATCCGAAGGTATAAAAGATTGGAAACATCTTAGTGAAACTTTAAAACATCATGAAAATAGTTCTGATCATATGATTAATCTAAGAACTTGGACAGAAACACGAATTAGGTTATATAAAAATGAAACAATTGATAGAGAATTACAAGTTTAAGGGTCATAATTTTCTCATCTCGTCCAGGGTAGCAAAAACCATTGAACCAGCCCTTCTTGTTATTATCAATCTTTGAAATGATTTCTACTTAATAGTAACTTTAATATATAACATTTTAGATATTTGTTAATTTATGCTAATTTATGTATAATTTTATTTTTATATTCATGATATAATTATGAATTTTTAAATACATGGGGTGTTTTATTTATTCATATACAAGTAATACAAAAATGAAATGATTTATTAAATATATTTTATAAGGTTGTTATTAGTAAATTTTATAAAATAATTATAAACAAAAAGGTCCAAGTAAAGAGAACTCATAACATACTTCAAATAATCTATTCGATGACAAATGACTCTTTGAGCTCCATATGTGATATGTCCTATATGTAGCAAAGATATGCAGGGTCGGTTCAATGGTTTTTGCTACTTCGAGCGAGATGAGAAAATTATGCCCCTTAAACTTCTAATTCTCTATCAATTGTTTCATTTTTATATAACCTAATTCGTGTTTCTGTCCAAGTTCTTAGATTAATCATATGATCAGAACTATTTTCATGATGTTTAAAGTTTCACTAAGATGTTTCCAATCTTTTATATCTTCGGATGCCAAATTACTTTTAGACCAAACGGTTTTAAATAATTTACAACAAAAACAGAAAACTCTATCAAGTTCTTTGGAATACACTAACCATTTTCTATCACAAAAATCACCATTTTTTAATTTTCGAGTAAAAAAATCATAAGAAAAATGTCTACCAAGTGAATCTTTTGGAAAAATTGTGTTAGTATCAAATTCCCTTTTAGGCCCTTTTTCTATAAGTAAATCTTTCATAGTAGAATCCAAATCATCCCACACTCTAGGATCAAATATGTCAAAATCACTTGGTTTATCTTTATCAACAAATTCATTTTTTTCAAAATCATTATAATTGTCAACCGAATCATTGGAATTTCCAACCGGATCATTAGAAGTAGGTGGATCATTGCTATTATTAACCGGATCATTAGATATATTTTCAAAAGCATTTTGATTTTTAACTAAAAACTAATTGAAAGACCCTCTTAATGAATTAGCTTCTTCTTTTTCTTTCTTTTTTTCGTTTTCTGTTTTGAGCACCCGATGGTTGTTTTCGAGGAATTATAATATAAACTCAACAAATATAACTAAGAATGTTTTAAAAGGAAAGATAGAACATGTATATGTTGATTTCTTTTCTGTTTTCACTTTTCACTTTCAAGAGGCAAAAAGACCAACACTTGCAAAAATCAGAATGTGGCCGGTGGCTATATGCCTATATCTCAATATCTGAAGCACAAAACAGTAAACAATTTTTGAAATCAATCATCAAATTAGATACATCTGAGAAATAGAATACTAAAACAACATAAAACAAACAATTCTAAATCAAATATGAAATACCTGATGGTGATGATGCAACTGCAGTCGAGGAAAGACAAGAAAATGGCGAGCTAGAAGTGAGTTCAGTGGCGACGGTGATGGTGATGAATTGATGATGGCGATTATGGCGACGGTGACAATTCGGTTGACAATTCTAATGATTCTCAGATTGTTTAGCTGATGTCGATTATGGCGACGGTGATGGTGATGAATTGATGATGCAACTGCAGTCGACTGTCGAGGTCCAAAACGACGATCCTTAAACTTCAAGATAAAAAAAAGGCCTAGGTGATGCCCTTAATAAAATGCTGCCCTGGGCCTAGGCCCAAGCCGCCCATACACTTAGCCGGCCCCGGAGATATGTATCATGCAAAGGTGTAAAATGCCCACATGAGGTGGCACAACGGAGGGGAATGTGAAGCGTAAAAACGAGACCCAAAAGATATTATGATTGCGATATTATCGTTGTCATTCATGCAATTTTTGTTGATAAAAATCGATGAACACTTCAAAAAGAAAGAGGTTGGTTCTTATTCCCAGTCGATTGTTGTCTTGGATTTTAATATGACTCCACTCGAAGACGATTTTAATATGACTCCACTCGAAGACGATGAATGGGGGTTCAATGTACTACATTGCTCATATGGTAAAGGTACATAAATGTTTGTTGTAATTTACACTGAAGTAAATTAAATGTTTCACCTTTTCACAATATTATACATTTATATTGTAATTAATAATTTGGATATTATTACCTCTACATAAATGTTTGTTGAAATTTAATAATGATACAACAAGCATTCACATAATCAACTTACTGGATGTGCATGCACATTATACGATATTCACATATGTATTTTCATATATAATGAAAGAGTTGTTTTAAATGGCAAATAACGAACTAAAGTATTTTGGATGAGTTATTTTTATGATTTGAGCTGTTAGATTAGTTTAATAACGTTATTAAAGATTTTTTGTTTTTTATTTTATGTTTTCTTACGATAAATAATTACATTATATTTTCTAATTCGTGGCCCTTAAAGAAAATCATTTGTCTCTTCCTTCATTTTGTTAATCTTAATTTATTTATAAAATCGCTCAATTTGCACTATCATTTACCTTATTGTTATTCTAAAATCCTCTCATACAAAATATTTAAACGTATGTATAAACGTAAACATACATATATATATGTTGTTATACATGTAACATTGTCTTCTCATAAAAACTAAAAAAAAACATGAATATAAACATAAAGTTTACAATTCAATTTTTATTTATATTTACCCGCACTACCGTGGGTCAACAATATAATATAGTATTAACCAGTACATGATACTTCATAAAATGCAGAAACTACATATACTCAGACTCATAGTTGTCAACTCGTAATTAATGACGTGAATAATTTTCTTAAATTTTGGTTCATGATCCGTATCGTGATTCGACTAGTAAGAGTCATGATTTAAAAAAATATATAAAATAAATAAATATATAATATAATTTAATATCAATGTTCTTTTTATTGATAATTTAAATACATTTTTAAGTCATGGTACGAGTTGTATAAGTCATGTTATAAGTCAAATATATTTTCGAATCAAAATCAAAGTCAAAATAACTCGACTCATATAAGTCAGTTTGTAACTCTCTAAAGTTTAACGACTATTTGTATGTGATTATTAGTTTTTCAATAAGTTTTGCGCGGTTTATTTGTTATAGTTTAACTCAACAGTATCAAAGTAAACCGCGTAAAAATCGTTGAAAAAACTACCAACCAAATACATAAATTATGTTCCATTAGTTATAATTTAACCTATATAATTATTGGGTTGAGTCCATTTAACACCATTATAAAACTAGAGACCAAATAAACCATCCATAATCCTCCATTTTAAAAATCTACTTTAATTTATTTTTGTTTAAAAATTAATTATCTTAAAAACCGTAAATGTATTAAACGAATAAATTACACTATTAAAACGAGAACTATTTTCTCTTTCTAGAGAACACCCACTTGATATACTTTTGACGAAAAATTATTCGGGATTTTGACGGGTTTCGAATAATTTAAATTATAAAACCAAAGTTTTATCACATGTGATATTAGTAGTTTGACTTATGATTTTTTTTTTCTAGTTAAATTTACATCATATAGTATATATTAGGTTTTGAAATGCACATTTAGTGTTCATACCACATGTGATTTTACCTTACGAATATCAACATTTGACAAAAAGGAAGAGAAAAAAGTCGTCGAAGTTCGATTTTTTTTCCGGATCTATATAGATTATACCTCATATAATATTTTTGTGTTTAAAATTTTACACTTAAAGTTAAAATCGGGTGTGTTATTGACTTATTTGTTTTAAAGTTCTACGTATATCTTAATATCACATATGATTTATGCTAATATCACATGTGATTTTAGTACTATCACATGTGATTTCGTTGAATTTTTTTATAGGTTTAATTTAATTATATATACTATAACGATTTTAGATTTTTAAATCCACATTTTATGTTAATATCACAGGTGATATAATATTATTAGTTTAAACATTTGTCCAAAAACGAAAAAATAAATGTTGTTAAAATTTGATTTTTTTTCTAGGTTTAGATAAATCATACTTTATATAACATTTTCTGTTTTTGAAGTTTACTTATTTATGTTATAATCACATGTGATATTAACGTTATAAGTTTAATATGTATCGAAAATCGAAAAAATAAAAGTCGTCGAAATTATATATGACCATTGCTCTAATTAATATATGATCACTGCTCTAATTAAAGATGAGAACACGCTAATCACAACTTTTTATTCTTTTCTTTTTTATATTTTCACTATAATTATTTTCCTTTTAACTATTTAAATAAAATCCCCAATTTTTGTTTCAATTGAACAAGAACAAAAGAAAAAAACAAATTAGGGTTTCATTTAACAAAAATGAAAATTTCATCACAATTATTTAATTTTACTCAAATCTGAGTTCTACCCATTACCAAACACACTTCATAAACCCTAGTTTAATCATAAAGTTTAAAACTTGAATCGATTTTTTTTTTCAAGAAAATGGTAATGAGAGTTGTTGCTTCAATGGCGTTCTGCAAATCCAAACAGTCAAAGAGTTTAATTTCTATCCCATTTTTATATCCTAAATTTCTTCACAAACCCAGGTACATATTTTTTTTTTGTTAATTTGATTTTGATTTTCATGAATTTAGTTTAATTTATTGTTTTACAAATTTGGAAAATATTACATGAAATGTTTTTATTTGAGCTCAATTAAGTTACTTAGGATTGTAATTTGTTTGTTTAAACCAATATCCAAACACCTAGTGATTATATAGAGAAAGATTATCCGGTTTCGTGTTTTGATAATAATGTGGGATTCGTTTATGGGTCAACGGGACAACGGGAGTAATACATAGATTAGTTAATGGAAAATGTGATCTGATAGTAACCAAGTTTCGCCGTTGCTCCATTGAAGTTGTTCAAGTTTTAATATTGTTACGTTGGTTTGAATAGTAACCAAGTTTGATAACCGTTTCATTTTGGTCACTCAGTTTTAAGCGGTTTTGAAAAGAACAATAAAGTTGTAATTTGGAAGACTGGTTACATTTATAGTTATTAAGTGCTTAGTTCAAATGGTATTTAACTCGTATACGTATGAAAGGGTCGATTTGAGTTGTGTTTGAAGCGGGTCAGATGGGTCAAATCAAAAGAAATAGCTAAAAAAAGGGTTATGGATCGAATGGGTTGAATGTCTTTGAAAAGTCATATTTTATTTTCATAAAATCTCTTAAATCGTTTTTTCCAAAGACTCGGAATATTATTGTTGTAATATATAGTGTCTGTAATCGTATGGTAAGCTGTTTTTATTCTTTTATGTTTTTAAATTTTACCATAAACGAGTTTTCTGCTAATCTCATAGTGTAGTAGTTTTTCTGATGTTATACACAAGGTTTTGGGTCGTGAATCAGCTGTTATACCATATGGAAAACAAAGATATCTCCCCGGGGGTATCTTGTGGTATCATTCAGGTCCTATAGAAACGGTTCATAAAGTTGTTGAGTCAGCAGTGAGCCCGGAAACCGAAACAGTGGCCAATGGTTCTTCTGAAGATAAACCAAAGAGGAAAAAGTTAAAGGGAAAACGAGCGGTTGTCAGGTGGTTAAAGTTTTTTAGATTTAAGAAGAAGAAAGATTACGAAAGAATGACTGCAGAAGAAAAAATTCTCTTCAAGTTAAGAAAGGTAAGTCCCGGTTGTGTGTTGATTATATTGATCCTAAATAATAATAAAAAAAAACAGTTAAAACGCACATCCGCACACCCCTTATCAATCTTGCGGTAATTAACATTAGGAACTATTTGATCTTAATATTAGGCTCGAAGAAAGGAGCAACAAGTAGTTGAAGCTCTCAACAAAATCGAACCAAAAGAATCATCAGAAACAACCCACGATCCTGAGATCCTCACTCCCGAAGAACACTTTTACTTCTTAAAAATGGGCATAAAAAGCAAGAATTACGTGCCCGTTGGAAGACGTGGATTATATCAAGGCGTGATTCTTAACATGCATTTGCATTGGAAGAAACACGAGACTTTACAAGTGATAATAAAAACTTTCACGCCAGATGAAGTCAAGGAAATGGCAGTAGAACTTGCGAGATTAACTGGTGGAATTGTGCTCGATATTAAAGATAATGAAACCGTTATTATGTATAGAGGGAAGAATTATTCGCAACCACCTACTGAGATAATGTCGCCAAGAGTCACTCTCCCTAGGAAAAAGGTATGATTTTATTTGAAAACGGATCAAATTTTATTCTTTTAATCTTTCTTTTAATTTTGCTTTTCGAATCTTGTAGGCATTGGACAAATCAAAATACAGAGACACTCTTCGTGCTGTTAGAAGACACATTCCTCAACTTGAGCGAGATCTTGAGCTTCTTCGTGCAAAGGCAGAAAACGAACCAATTATTGATTTAAAAACACAATTATCCGACACCGACATTATTGAACCCGAAGAATTAGCAAGCATACAACTTGAAGCTAAAGAAAAACTTAAACAACTTGTTGCGAAAAATGATAATTCCAATCAAGACTTTCATTCCGTGACAGATTCAGACTTGGTTTCAGAGTCGGAAGATTTGTCAGATATTTTTGAGACGGATTGTGAAACGGATGAAGAAAAGGATGAAAAGCCACTTTATTTGGATGAATTTGATAAGTTTCACGTGGAAAGTAACGAGGTTGAGGAAGATTTTGAGGAGCATTTAAGGCGAATTTCTGCCAAGTCAAAGAAGGATTTGGAGTCGGATTTTGATGAAGTTGATCGTGTGGTTCTAAAAGCGGCTTCACTTTTAAAGAAGAGAAGATGAGAATTTTGTATTTTTATTTATGGCGAAAAGACTATATATGATTCAACATAGTTTAAAGAAGAAATAGATCACAGATTGTGTTTACATTTGTTTACCAAGTTTATGCTTTGTAGGGTTCTACTGTTTTCAAGTAATCCGTCTCGATTAGCAATGACCCAAAATATATGTTGATCAAATGCCAAAAACGAGTTACTAAAGTTGTTCATTTTTGGTATATATGTCCCATATGTATATTGTGTAACGCATCGATAGAGTAACTTTATAACCCTGGTTAAAAGTGTGTTTGGTTTGTACGAACTATTTTGTTAGATAATTGAAGTAAAACGATTTAGAAGGTTCATTAATACACTCCGGGGCGACATTTCAGCCATCTGACCTGTTATATGATATTTCAAACAATATGAATCAAATGAGCAGAACAAATACATGTTAAAATAGCTAATACAACCATATCTGTAACGCAAAATTCTATACATCAAGACATCATACGTTTAAATAGTCTCCTTTCTTATAGCTGCAAACCCGACATCAAATATTGCAGGAGCATAAACCTGTCTCCAAGTTCGCTCCTTTAACCATAGAGCTAAAAGTTCTGTGTCAAATTGCCAATTTTGATCAAATTTCTATTTCAGGTTATTTCTACCTATAAAACCCTCATACTTATAAATATTATAACATAAGGTAACTCATAAGGTTACCAGCAATGTTGTCACGACGTTTCGGACATAAGTATAAATAAAAACCCATATTATACATAAGCATAAAGATATTTTCGGGTCTGATTTAGGTATTTTGGAACTAGTCGGGTTTTTTGCATTTTTAAACACGTAGAAACTTTTGGAGTCCATAAGCATAACCATACAACAAAAACCCATATTATGTAGTGTAATCATGGAACAATCAGAGACACACGGAATTTCTTCGACTAACAAAAATTAACTAATATGGGTCATGGATATATAACTGGCCTACTTATGCGAGTGAATCTGTTGAAAGATGCTAAAGGTTGGTCTCATTCATTGAAGATTCTTATAAAAAACATTGGATTGAAAATCGTTGCACTGTTATGAGTGATGGATGAAAAAATAATAGGTATTTGATTAACTTTATGGTATATTGTTCTAAAGGTATATATTTTATTAAATCCGTTATTGCTTCGGACACTAAGAAGAGTGCTCCAAATTTGTTCAATTTATTTAGTATAATATTCGACATGGTTGGCTCAAAAAAATGTTCATGGATACCAGAATGAGACAATTACAAAGCGAGGGTAATATGTCATGTTAAGGATATCCAAGTAAGTAGTACTATACTTGGTCTCCTTGTGTTGCTCATTGTGTTAATCTTATAGTGAAGAACTTTTGGGAAAAACCGAATATTAAAGATTTGATCATACTGGCATCTACGGTAACCATGTTTATTAATAATCATACGTTTTTGTTGGATTTGTTCAGGGATAGGCCTGGTCCGACAGTCTTCATTCTCACTAATGCTACTCGTTTTGGTACATCATTTATTGCTTTGAAAAGTTTGTCTGACCA
Organism: Senecio squalidus; assembly: GCA_910822075.1. Lineage (NCBI taxonomy): Eukaryota > Viridiplantae > Streptophyta > Magnoliopsida > Asterales > Asteraceae > Senecio > Senecio squalidus. The sequence goes on from CAJVGC010000508.1 coordinate 3,702,501, forward strand.
TAAATAAGATTTGCAAGCTATGATTCTATCTATTGACTCTAAGATGTTAAAAGATACCGAAAGCTGAGAATACTACCAAAGTTATAATGGATGGTAATTTTTAGAATAGTGTTTTGATTAGGATGAATATTATGAGTCCGTTACCGAGGCTTTTACTTTTGTTGGATACGGATGAAAAAACCGCTTTAGGTAATGTGTATAAAGGGTTGTTTAGGGCAAGGGGTAGAGTTAAGAAATTATTCAAAACAATAAAAGGTTATATGAGAACCTTATATCGAAATTATGGTTAAATTTAAGAGGTGAGATAAGATGTGGCTTTTGAAAGTACATTGTGCGGCTTATTGGTTAAATCCAGCTTTTCATTTTGAAGAAAATGTTTGTCGTAACAGTGAGGTATTTGATGGAGTGGTACATTTAACAATACATCATTATTACGACAAACATTTTTTTCCAAACGAAAAGCGAGATTTAACAAATAAGCCACACAATAGCGACTCGAATGCAACATCTTATCTCACTTTTTATCCATAATATCGATATAAGGTTCGTTAAACCTCTCTTTGGATAATTTCCGAACTCCACTCATTGCCCTAGACCCGTTCTATCAGTGTCAAACAAACACAAAAACCTCAATACCGAACACAGAATTTTCATTGTAACGGAAACACTCTTCAAAAAATTACAATCCATTATAAATTCGCTTTAGGTATTTTTAGAATCTTAAAGTTATTAGATTTAACCATCACTTGCAAATCGAATTTATGGTCGTACAAACTTTTCAAAACAATAAATGATGTAGTGTTAAATACGAGTAGCATCGGGACAAATGAGTTTAGTCCAATAGAGCCTACTCTTCAACTAATTTAACGAAAACTTATAATTATAAATAAGGACGGTTAACGTAGATGCTAGTATCATCAAATCTTTAATACTCAACTTTTCACAAAAATCCTTAAATATAATTAACACAATGAGACGCACCAGGAGCGACCAAACAAGTAATGGTTGGATACACATAACAAATAACCAACGCATTTGTAATTTGCATCATTGTTCGTAACCATGTGTACAACCTTTTTGTAGCCAACTATGTGAGCTATTTCACTAAACAGATTGCACGAATTTGGAGCCTTTTCAATGTTCAAAACATCAACGAATTTAATAAAAATATTTACCTTTAGGACAAAATACCATAAAGTTAATCAAATGCATATGCCTATAATCCACCCATTCATCGCTCATACTAGTGCAACCATTTTCAATCCAATGTTTTCTATAAAAATCTACAATGCGTGAAACGCTTTTTAGAATCTTTTAAAAAATTCACACGAATGACATGACCGTTACCTAGCTACTTTATTGATAGCAAGTTTAATAATCGGTATACATGCCTCATAAAACAACATTGTTACTGGTAAATCGATGTCAAACAATCGTTTTTAGTTTGCATTACGAATTTAATTGAAGGTTGAAAAGAAACTTTCATACCTTGTTTAAAAAAAGAATGCAAATTAGAAGTAGCTTTCCTCTTTTCTTCTTTCGTCGCAATTTGCACTTATATTACATCTGCAATGTATTTGTTCCTTTAAAATAATATAAAATATAAAATATAAGGAACGAACTAATAGTATAATCAAATGTGGATGAAATATACTTAGAGGTGGCAATTTTCGACCCATTTATCTATAAGCGAGTTGATTTAGGTTACTTCTTTTTTATCTTCCATAGTTCCATGGGTCAAATGGGTCCTTGAAGCAAACAGGTTGAAAGTCAAATGTATTGAGATTTGAGATGCATTAAACCTTGTACATAGCCTTACTATGGTAATTATATAGTTTTGAAATATTTAAGCGTTTGCGGATCTGTTTTTAAACCCGTGACCCAACCCGCCCATTTTGCACCCCCTAATAAGTAAGAACAAACGGTAAGAATGGAATTCATACTCACTTGTACGCTTGGAATGTTGTCACATCTACTGTTTTTGGTCTTTCGTTTCTATATCTCTCATATTATTAACAGCAACTTGAATTTTTGTTGACAGAACTTCTGTTTGCTGCTCAAGGTCTCCTAAAAATGTGGATAGATGCTCCCGATAAAAGTGAATCAGTCGATCTTGATGCTTCAACTCTGCGGTCAATGCTTGAATTCTCCTTTCTTTACAGTCCTATGAAGAACGATAAATTAATTCCCCAGATTTTTATATGGCGGCCATAGCCAGAATATGCAAGACCAAAACAAAAGTAGCCGAAATGTGCAGAATAAGATTTACAATAGAAAAATGGAGCAATTAATTTAAAAGGTTTCAAAGTGGCAAACAAAATTGTAAGATATACAAAAAAAATCAGAATTTACTTATAAATGAGTCAAGTTGGCTTGTGTTTGATCTAGAACAGGTTAATTAACGAAAACTAGCTAAAGGGGAACGGGCCAAATCTCACCAAGAGTTTATTTTTAATGCCGACCGCAAACAACCTCCTAAATCTTCTTGTTCATAGATTTTATAGTAATAGCATAGTTTTCGTAGATTGAAATTATAATCAACACTTTAATTATTTATAGATGCTTTGTTTCATAAAGGGTCAAAAAAGTGTTTGTGGGTCAACCCAACCCATCCAGATTCTTCCTGTACTAATATGATCTGACCCGTTACCCAAAACGCCGACCTACCCATTATGCCACCTACATTCGCTTCTGTCCTGTGAGATGGTTTAAACTATACTCTACCTAACAACTTTGTAAAAAGCTTCTGTAACATCTACCGCAAAAGAAAATTCAACTTTAAGAAGGTAATATGACAACTAACCCCTTCATCGAGAGAAAGAGAAGCCGAAAGCACCAACGGATGAGTATGCTCCTTTTCAAATTTGGTCACAACCCATTTTCCAAATTTATTAACCCTAACCAAAATCATTGCATTACAACCTTGTCTTGAACTTGTATGTTGTTTTCGTATCTGCCCAAATTGGTTCTTGGATTTTGTATAATAACCCTCTTTATTACAAGAAAGTCTTCGAGAAATTATTTTCTTATCCACCTCTGATCGACGGCACTGGTCAATTCGCATTTTGAATCCTACACGTCTTGCATATTCGTCATAAAATTTCTTAGCGGAATCTTCAGAGTCAAACTCCATACCTACACATGGTTCTTCGGTAGTTCGTTCTTCACATACAATAACAGTATCACCATTGTTTCCGTTATTAATATCCACTGTCACAAAAAAGTGTGGCATGTCATCCAAGTGCATGGAAATGTATCCAACGTTACTCCAAGAAATATTTAAAACGCGTCTATTGTGTGAATCTAAATTTTACTCAGAATTCGTTACACAATAAACACAATCAAAAGTGATTATTAAATCTTCATTTCTAGCTTATGTCGAAATGCACATCCGAACACCCCCTTATTATCCAATATATAAAACTTGATCTTATGCAAATAGTATGATCTTCAAAATGAATCTAATAAAAAAAAATCTCTAAGGCTAATAACTTCTCGGCTTAAATTAGTCAATTCTTTGAGATTTATTATAGTGTTTTATCAAAATTTAGGGGGTGTTGTTTTAGCTAATTTTCAGGCTTACGAGCTTATTTGGTTCGGCTTATTTCATAAGCCTACTTAGGGGGTGTTTGGATTAGCTTGTTTGATGGTATTGTATTTTGGGTAATGACTTTTTAAGACGGTAAAATATCCCCAATAGGAATCGAACTTTGTACCTCACCTTTTGTGACATTTTTATCTAGGGGTGTAAACTAGCTGAGCCGAGCCCGAGCTCGAGCCTTATATGTAAAGCTCGAACTCGATTCGTAAGACATACCCCAGACTCGAGCTCGGCTCGGTTTCGACTCGTTTAAGTAAAACATATATCATTTTACTAGTTTTATGTATATATAATTTCATTCCTTATTATACATACAATTATATTTATATAAACAAAAGCTCGTTTAGGCTCGCGAGCTAAATGTACGAAGCTCGGGCTCGTTTAACAAACGAGCTTTATGTTATGTTCAAGCTTGACCGGAGCTCGTTTAGGCTCGGCTCGAATCGAAATATGAAGAAATAGAAATGACCTAATTCGTTTATACCTTGTGGTGAATCGCCGGTAGGATTGTCGATCATCTCCGTCGTGTGAAGATGAATTTGCCGGCGGAGCAGGCTAAAACCGCCGTCTACTAAAAGAAGCCAATTGAGGGTTTCACTTTACTAAAAAAAAAACACTTTTTCTATTATTTTTCGGAGTTAAGTTAAATTTTTAATTTTTGTTAACATGTACAAAAATGTGTTTACGGTTCAAGCCAACCTGACCTGGCCCGTTTTAACCCGACGTTGTTTGGACTTGCTACTCAACGTGCCTGACTTGAACATTATATTATCACTTTATATGGGTGTCATTTGTTCTTCGTGTATTATCAAATGCTTAGGAGCTTCATATGCTCGTGAGTATGGGTTAAGTTGTACTATTCTTTGACGTATCACCTCGTTCTCGGTTTATTTAATGTCTTAGTGAAAAGAAGTCATTTTCGAGGGCTAAAACACAGACTATCACCTGTTGGACCTTTACATTTGTGAAATTTCAAGTCAACCGGTGATAAAGAATGCAACGTATATCATAGCTATGTTTCAAGTATGTGATTGATAAATGTTTTGACCTCTGAGATGGCATTCATGATTTAAACGACAACATGTTAAAACGATGACACTCGTATGCTCGTATGATGATTTTGTCAAACATAAAAACTTGAAAGTTTCCTTGATCATACATGTTACCCTATAAATTCTAGGTGGGTTTGTGTATACGGTTACATTATCGTATTAGTGCGACTTCTTCGGCTTTAGCCCTTATGATGGATCAGTAGCTTTATTGTCAATATGTAATTGATCCTTTCTATGGAAGTATGGTTGTAATATGAGTAGATGATATGATGTAAACATGTGCCATTTCTCCTCATGTTATATCAAATGCTTAGGAGTAGAGGTAGCAAAATGCATGGGCGGGTTGGGTAACAGTTCAAAACGGCTAATTTTTTCTACTGGTTGAAACGAGTTGGGTTGACCCGAAACACTTATTGAACAAAAAAAAAGATCTTTAATAACTAGTGAGTCAAATATGATTTAAAGGTTATATGCATTATATATACACACTTCAGTCGGCTTTCGACCCATTTGACCCGTTACATGCATTATATATCATGTGTGCTTTGCATAATGAATGCCTTCTAAGAAGTTTTACTCTCTCTTTTGTTTGTATCTTTATTTAGCCAACCATACAAACTGTTGAAGTTCGTTTGACAATGTGATTAACTTTAGGTCTCCCGTCTTAACGAATTGCTTAAAGTTTCACTCAATCGCTCAAAAATTATACTGTAATATTTTACAGCTAATGAGGTCAGGCAATCAACATCACTGAGTATACAAATTTTTAAGTCTCTTAATTTGTAGTCTGCGAGATTCTTCAAAGGTTTATTTTATTAGTAAGGCCAAGTCGTTCTAGTTTAGGATAACTTACTTAATACAAATTTGAAAATTTTCTTTTTAAATAATGAACTGTATATCGTATTTTAACTGAAAAAGGTATTAAAAAAAGGATCCACGACATCAGAAAGAATTTCAAACGAGACTTTAGAAATAGTTTCACAGATACATTCGGGGAAGTCTCGTATGCTTTGGAATCAAATTGTAAAGTCAATAACATCAGGAGTTGACTTTTTCTAAGTTTCGACTTCTGTTATATAGAGGCTAGATGCCGATCAAACGACATATGTACAAAAGATGGACTTTAGGAGTTACAGAATATATATCATTCTTTCATTTTTACTGCTCGTTAACGTCCCGAGTGGATTACATAGGTCGTCAAATCCAAATCCACCACACAGGTCGTCACTCAACCGATCAAGAATATTATTAATTTACAGAAACATCACTATGAATACAAGTCTACAGGTCTCTTAATTTATACTCTGCAAGATTTTTCAACGGATTATTTTTTATTACTTAGACCAAGTCATTCTTCGTTTACAATACAAAATTTTAATTTAAATTTTGTATCGTTTCCTAACAGAGAAAGGTATTAAAGAAAGGATTCAAGACTTTAAAAATAATTTCAAAGAAATTCATTCTGGGATGTCTATTTTGCTTTGTATATAATCGGATAATATATTTTACTTGACGTCACTACTTTCGTATTAACAGGGAATCAAATTGTTAAAGTCAAAGCTTTACTTAAGAAACACGAGTAGTTGACTATTTCTAAGTCTCGACTTCAGCTATATATAGGTTTGATACTGATTAAACTGACATATTTGCAAAAGATGAACTTTAGGAGTTACAGAATACGTATCATTCTTTTATTTTTACTGCTCACTAATATTCCGTGTGAATTACATAAGTCGTCATATGCGCCACCAGCTGCAGTTAATAAGCATGAGATTCCTGTAGGAATCATTCTTGATATGGGATCGTTGTTTGGGCAGATTGTCCATAGCAGCATTTTGATGGCAATTTCGGATTTTTACTCTTTAAACGATGATTACAAAACAAGGTTGGTTCTGCACACAAAGGATTCAAGAGGACAACCGTTACGTGCTCTATCCGTTGGTTAGTTCTTATCATGTTTCTTGTGTCTATCTCTTGGTTAAGAAAAAAGGTGGCAAAATGAGCAGGTTGGGTAACGGGCATAATGGTAAGTTTATCTTTACTACTGATCAAAATGGGTCGGGTCAACCCACATGCACTTTTTGTCTATCTTCTTAAATTTTTTGAAAATTTAATCTTTTAAACAAGATTAAAACGTATATCGGCACAACGTTATCTAATTTCTGAAATAAAACGTTTTATGAGGTTTATGCATAGTGAATATGGTTGGGTCGACTTTTAACCTGTTCAACCCGAGACGTTTTTTTTTATCAAAAATTTATCCTTTCTAAGAAATAAAGAGTGTGTCTAATATGGATAAAAAGTAGTATTATGTAAATAACAAACTAACTTTATAAATAAATGATTTAGGGCCACTTTCGACGGATAAAAGAGAAAACATAAACCTTAACTGACCCGTGGGTCAAATTGTCACCTTTAGTTACGAGGGGTGATTATTTGAGTCACGATTATTAGTTTATTTAGAGTCAAATAAGTAGCACGTTTGATTGTAATTGCTTATCTTACTCTGATTATTCATATATGATATTATAGCTCTTGATCTTCTACAAAATTTAAAAGTGCAAGCAATCGTTGGACCAGAAACACTGCTCGAAGCAAAGCTCTTGTGTGTTTTAGGAGACAAATCTGAAGTTCCGATTATTTCATTAACCAAAAACCCATCTTTCATCTCAGCTGCACATTGTTACTTTCTTCAAACGACACAAGATGATACTATCCAATGGACGGGTCTTGCAGCCATCGCCGAATCGTTCAAGTGGAATAATGTCATTCTCGTTCATGAAGATAGTGAATTTGGTAGAGAAAGTGTACCATGTATAATTGATTCTCTTGAAGCAAAAAAGATTGGTGTATCTTACAAGAGTGCTATTTCTCAATTAGCAACGGATGATCAAATAGTTGATGAGCTTCATAAGCTCTCAAATTTGCAAGAAATGGTTTTTATCGTTCATCTTTCTCCTTCTTTAGCATTTCGTCTTTTGGTATACGCAAAAAAGCTGGGATTGATGAATCAAGGATCTGCTTGGATTGCAACCGATAAGACTATGAATTTCTTCGATCCAACGGAGTTAGATGAAGAAGTTCTTGAATCATTTCAAGGAGTTTTAGGTTTACGATATATTATTCCATCATCAACTCAATTTCACAACTTTTCTAGAAGATGGAGAAAGGAATACTTTTTTAACAACCCCGGTTTTAACATATTAGCTTATGATGCAATCTCTGCAGTAGCAATAGCTGTTGAGAGAGCATCTGAAAGTGGAAAGTCTGTTTTGAACGAGTTGCTAAACGTTTCATTCAACGGCTTGAGTGGTGAGTTTCATCTTGTAAACAGGAAACCCGTTACAAAGCCATTGGAAATAGTGAATGTGATTGGAAAAGGCGAGAGAAGAGTCGGGTTTTGGAGCAAAGATGATAACAACGCCAAACTTTTAAATGGTCTTGAATATGTTACTTGGCCAGGTGAATCTGTGACCCCACCAAGACGTCGGATATTGCAAAAGAGTAAAAAGCTTCGAATTGCTGTTCCTACGTCTGATGGATTTGAAGAACTGATTAGTGTAGTACATGATCCTCGAACCAATGCAACAAACATCTCAGGGTTTTGCATAGACGTGTTTAAGGCTGCGATTGGAAGATTGCCATATAAAGTACCTTACGAGTTTGTTCCATTCGGATTAGGTGTACCACCAAATGAACGAGCAATTTCACAAACTTATGATCAACTTATATACGAGGTCTATCTTGAGGTATGGTTTATTATATAATTCAGTAATCGCTTCTTAATGTTTTATAAAACAGATTCTGCATATGATTATTTAGATGATTCATAATAGGTTTTGAAAATCAGGTTTCATACTAGAGAACCTCTTAATTAGGATTTTATGTATTATAATTGTGTTGTATTACTGCACATGAGGATGTGTATATATTGTTGCCAAATCTTGTCGAGCAAACTAAACTAAACGTTAAAGTCCATTATATTGATTAGGTCTATATACTTTGTCTAATACGCCCCACAATCTAAGAGCGGGAACGATTTGTAGCTTAGAAAGAAAAATCTTCGATGTTGAAAGTTAAGTTCTTAAGATCTCAAAAATCTAGTCATTTATAAATATAAATCGGAGAGAAAGATCTCCTTGAGCAACAATTTTCTCTATCAATATGAAAATCAACTTCCACGTGCGTTGAATAGCATGATTTGCCACCGAGATATATTTTGCACCGAAATTCAAAGGATAAGAGCTTGAACCCACTTGAGTTCAACTACTATGTAAAGAAGAGACATGTATTCGGACTAAGTAGAGGATCGGGACACTGTGTTGTTGGGACATAGTCGTCTTGATTGTATCTTGTACTTAGCTTATAACGTGTCGTGAAATACCACGTGTATATAGATCGAGTTGTAAAGCGTTTTATTGCGTTTTATGGTCTGTTACGCTGGTGTTGCGCACTGTTGCGCTGCGCAACAACAGTGGCGCAACACTATTGTTGCGCTGCGTAACACCCGTTTCTGGTGTTGCGCTGCGTAACACCCGTTTCGGGTGTTGCGGTTGCGTAACAAGGTTGGGGTTAGGTGAGGACTATAAATACTCCAACTACTAGTCATAAATGCATCCGTTTCTAGAGAGAGAAAGCTATGTTGCGCTAGAGAGAAAAAGTCTTGCGTAATAGCCTCGTAAACGGTTCAAAGTCTTTGTAATCGAACGTATTTGATATTATTCGTATTGTACTCCATTACGTAAGCTTAATAATATCAATTATTCGGTTATATTGTGTATTTCACCTAGTTTTAGTCACTTGAAAGAGATTTCATATCTTTCAAGTGTTTGGGTCCAAATCGAGGTCCGAGGAAGGTGACCACCAAGTGATATCAGAGCCTCTAAACTTGTTATAGAGGTTTTTGGACCCTTACGGTGATTTCACGGCTTATATAGGTGTAGAGCTAGGATTTGGGTTTTGGTACTTTGAAGACTTGTTTTTTAGATCTAGGCCTCTACGATGGTGATTTGGAGTTGATATTGAAGATTTAGGTTAGTATTATTGTATACATCATATCTGGAAAAGATGGTGTTCTAGATCGAAGATTTTTTCTCGGAAGACTTGTGCAACACCAACGGTCACGCAACAAGCTTGTTACGCAGCGCAACAAGCTGTTACGCTGCGCAACATCTGTCACACAACAAACTCGGTGTCACGTAAGTCTCTCAGTCACGTAACACACTTGTCACGCAACACCAGCGCAACACGTGTTACGCAACTTGCGCAACACCACTCTGAGTTCCGCAACACCAGCGTAACAGCGGTTCTGAACGTGATTTCTAGTCGTTACGCTGCTCGATTTGCGTTAGGATTTTTAGGTAGTTATTAGGTTCGAGATTTCAGGTCTTTTGCTTAGTCTCTACTTCATTCCGGGTTTTCGGGTTTGTGTTTGAAAATTCGGGTATTCGTGATACTGTTATTGAGGATTCGGGTTCGTGAGTTTGATTGTTCGGGTATTCAACGATTCGTGTGATCGAGTTCGTGAGTTTGATTGTTCGGGTATTCAACGATTCGTGTGAACGGGTTTTCGGATATTCGGGTTTTCTTGTGTTACCGGGCTTGTGCTTATTCGGGTTTTCCTGTGTGAAGAGTTTGTGTTGCTACAAGGTTTAGAAGTCTACGATTTTTGTGAATCGACAGTCTTTGGGTTAGTTGAGTGATCGAAATGGCGCTTATTACGAACACGACTTCGTACAAAATGGAGGTTAATCGGAATCGTCTACTTCCGCCTAAGTATGATCCGAATCGTACTCTTGAGGAGTGGGTATCAAGTTTCAAACGTACGTAGCATATTCCGACTCGGGAATGTGGATACCTATTCTCACGAAGTTTGTTGCTCCTCTGGATGTAAATGCAACAACTAGAGTGCGAACACCGAGGGCGATGGAAGCATATACTAATGCTGAGAGAGCAGTCTATCTCAAAGATCAGAAGGCACCGGGATCCATTCAACTTTTTCTAACAAATGAGATGAAATCGGTTTTCAGACAGCATGAAACAGCCTACAATCTTTGGAATGCAATCATGAAGAGATGGCGGAACTGAAGCTATGAAGCTAGTCAGAGCATATCTGTTAAAGAGACAATTTGACAACTTTACTTGTTGGGCGAAAGAGAGTCTTGATATGTTAGTTTCTAGATTTAGTCGATTAATGAATGATTTGTTTGATCTAAAAGTTATTTATGAAAAGATTGATATAAATACTCGTTTTTTGAATAGTTTGCCTGCACATTGGGAGATGCGTGTTTTGCTCCTAAAGGATAAAGTTGAACTCAGAGATTGGGATTTCAAAGAGTTAATTGAAAAACGTAAAATAGCTAATCTTGAGATGCAACAAAAGGCCTTCGGTAGTGGCTATCAAACAAGAGAAATGACTCAACGTGACAATTCGGGAGTTGCTTTCCTCTCGGATGTAGTGTTTCAGCAAATGCAACCACCGTCGCTAGCAGCTTTGTCCTTGCCTAGTTCTTCAAGTCAATATGTTTCCGCGCCGAATATACCGGTAAACCAAAATGCTCCGATTTCCTCCTCAACCGGTTGTCCAACATGTGGAAATTGCCAGTCAAAAGGAAAAGGAAAGGTATTTCAAGCCTCTCCTTCACTCTTGAAGTCTCAAGCACCTTCTTTTCATGCTTCTAATTCCTTACAACGTGAACATGAAAGACTACAATCGTGCTTTTTAACAGCATGTGATGATTTGGTTGGAGGTCGAATCTCAAACTTCGACATGGTTGAAGAAGATTATGATCTAATTGATCATGATGATTTGGAGGAGATGGATCTTCGATGGAATATGGCAATGTTGACTCGCAGAATCAAGAATTATCTCAATCGCATTGGAAAAAAGCATATAAGTGGAGATAGCGTAACTGGAATGGGATTTGACAACTCCAAGGTCAAATGCCACAAATGTAATAACTTTGGGCATTTTGCTTGAGAGTGTGGTCAACATTCTCCTGAAGATCGTAGAAATTCTATCAAACTTAATAAGAAGATATTCCATTGGCTTGCCCGTGGATTAAACCGATTCCTGATCTAGACAATCACTTATTTTATCTCAACGAAACACACTTTTAATTAAATTTGCAAACATATCATTCGACATACTTTAAGAAATAATAATAACCTGTTTTTTTTATACGCAGAACTACGATGCGGCTGTCGGGGATATTACAATAACTGCCAATAGATCCTTATATGTCGATTTCACTATTACTTACACTGATTTAGGCGTTGGAACAGTAGGGAGATTTGATAATCAAAGACACATGTGGTGGTTTATGGAGCCATTAGATATATGGGTATGGGTTGCAACTATTTGCTCTTTTTTCGTAATTGGAATAACAATATGGCTCATCGAACATCCTACAAATGGAGAGTTCCAAGGTCCATGGCATGACGTAGTCGGAACTGTCCTTTGGTTCTCTTTCTCTACATTTACCTTTAGTCACAGTAATATCTCCTAACTTTCTCTAACTTCAATAATCTTAACGAGATAATCCGTTGATTATGTTATCATTCAACCTTTGATGTTTGATTTTCAGGAGCAAAGTTGTTGAGTAATATGTCGAGGCTTTTGGTGATTGTGTGGGTATTCATACTCCTTATCATAATTTCATGCTATAATGCTGCTTTGAGTTCCATGTTAACGGTTCAGCAAATTCAGTTATCAGGAAAGGGGATCGACATTGGATACCATGCTGGTTCTTTTGTTGAAAGAGTTATTGTTAATAACTCGAATTTCAAGGACCCTTCTCCCAGACCCTACAAATCTTTAAACGAATACGCAAAGGCATTATCAGGAGGGAGTAAGAAAGGTGGTGTCGTTGCTATTATGGACGAGTTACCATTCATTAAACTATTCCTTGCAAAGTATGGTAACGCCTACGATTTGGTCTCTTATGAACCTACTACTAACGGGTTTGGCTTTGTAAGTCCTTTTCTTCACTATCTTGTATATGGATTTGCATGTACACACCATCTCCTAAACCCCGTTTTATTACAACCAATTATTTAAAATCTCGTATCCAATGATATATCGTTTATTTATAGGCATTTCCGAAAGAATCACGACTGGTGCCCAATATATCAAGGGAAATTTCAATCTTAAGAGAGAACGGGGAGCTAATGGAATTGGAAAAGAAATGGTTCAAGAAAGATTTGTCTTTTATACCCGATGATTCTCAACCAGTGCACCTAAGGATTCTAACCCTTCATAATTTCCGCGGTTTGTTTATACTTGGTGGGATTTTCTTGGCTTTGGTACCTTTGGTTTTCTTGATTCGATTCATGTACACATATTTTCTTATCGTCTACAACTTCTTGATCAATCTTCCATTAGGACTTGAATTACTTCATTTTATTCGAAGTTAAAGTTTGTAGCGACATATGTCGTTACTAATGTATTTAAGAATGCTACGAGAATGGGCTATGTGCAGATTTCTCAAGTTTCGTAATAAATATATTAAAAGCCATTCAAGTATTCAACAAGAATTGGTGTTTGTTATTTTTAAGCTTACGTGCTTATATTGCTCGGCCTATTTTTCATACGGCTATTCTTTTAGGTTCATATTTGGCTTATCGGTTTAATTTCAACTTAAGGGAATAAGTCGAACAAAATACCCTCGTAAGACCCCTATAGTACCTCCCCTTTCCGATTTACCTTTAAACATGCTTAAACAATCAAAAATATACTTAAAACTACGAAACTTAACAGAAACATATCACATTTCTTACAAATTACTTATAAAAATCAAAACGCACCTTTCGATTTCACCTTTCTAACATAGCAAGTATACAACTTCTTGCACAAAATTTAATGCAAAAACGCGTAAACAGCGGTAGAAATATAAACCAAAAGAGCAGAACTAACCAATACAACCATCGTAGCAACCGCGTTCACAGTAGACCTACTCCCACAACTCAACATCCCCAACCGAATTTCAATCACATTAACCATCGAAAGCATCAGAAACAAACACCCTAACACCGATCCAACAGCCGATCCCAGCATTCCAAACCGCAACGCTTTCAAATTAATATGAGCTCTAAAAACCTCATCAACATCTTTACTATTAAGCAAATTAATAGCGAGTTTAAGTCCTTGAGCTACTAGCGACGAAAACAGAAAGAAACTAAACGAAACAACTTCAAATACCAAAAGCTTCTTCGCAACGGATATATCAGCGTCACAAGCAGATCGATTCTCCAGACTGTGTTGGCCAGCTGTAGTAAGCGAGAGACCGACAAAAACCGCGATTGTGAAGAGAGAGTTTACGTTTACGAGTCCGTCAAGTGCAGTTACATGAATGCTTGTTGTTGATTGTGTTCGTGATGGTGACGATGATGCCATTCGAGATCCGATTTGTTGATCGCAGTAGGTTTTTGGATAATCGCTAGATCTGTAACGAATTCAACTATATTAACACAAAAAATTAATCAAATTATCCGAAATTAACCTAAAATAGATCAAACTATGAACAATTGTTAAACAAATTAATCAAATTATGACAAAATTGATGCAAAAAATTAGATCTAGAGAGAGAAAATGAGCTTCATTCGCCATTAATGTAGCTTAAATCGAAGTAAATTAGCAGAAAATTAATCAAATTAAAATCTAAATCAATCAGATCATGAGGAATTAGTATAGATATTGAGATCTAGAGAGAGAAAATGAGCTTACTCTGCCATTGATGAAGGTTGAATTGAAGTAAATTAGCTTGAAATGAGCGATTAATTAGTCCGCCATTGATGAACCTTGGTTTTAGGGTTTTGTAAGGAATCCTGGAGTGTAAGGAAAATCAAAAGTGTTGCTTTGTTAAAGGATTATTAGCGAATCAAAGACAAAATATTGGGGTATTTTGGGTAGGTACCCCAAAGAATAGGTACTTATTTGTCATCTTCTTTAAAACGAGTTTCTGTGTCCGCACGTTCCGAAGGTGGCGAATGTAAAATTAACATTTTAATCGATAGTCTAAAAATAAAATCTAACAACCAAATTCAGGAAGGTAAAAAAAAAGGTAACACAAAAAAGAAAATATATAACTAAAAATTAATAATCAATTGAAATCGACGCATAATCATTATATTTAATAGTCTAACCTAAAAAAAAATAACGTAACCCAAAAGGTAAACTAAACATTAAAATCAATAAATAAACGAAATCAAAACGTAACTACTATATTTAATAGCGTAAAATAAAAAGTAAAAAGGTAACCAAACATTTGAGAAGAAAAGTGTAACCCAACAAAATAAGAGCTTAAAAACTAAGGATCAATTTAAATGAAAGGATAAAATCTAAGAGAAGAAAGGAAAAAGTTAAGCAAACAGGTTGGAGCATGCTGCTTGTGGGTATTACTTTTCATCACGTCAACATGAAGGTTTGCAAATATTAGTATAGGTGCGAATAACTTTCAAATATTGATATTATAGATTTGTGTTATCTAGAAATGTATTAAACTTTACTCTTAAATCTATAAAATGTATCAAGTTTAAACTAGTTTATTGAATGTATTTGGCCAATCAAAATCTTTCAAATAAATGACATGACACTTCACGTGACAACTTATATGGATGTCATGTAAATTTGGATACAAACGGTAGCATTTTTTAAAACTTAAATACATTAATAGACTCTTTTAAAATTAGATATATACAATATATTTCAGAGTAAAGTTTAATACGCTTATTTCTTATATTTTCTCACCAATTGGAAACATGTAAACATGTATTCTAGAGTTTGGTTTAGTGGAATTTGAAATTTGAATAAATTATTAGTAAATATTAAGGGTTTAGGGTTCGATTTCCACTAAATAAATCATTAATATAAAAAGAAAGATTAAATACTTAAATGTGCGAAAATGTAGCAAACTTTACCCGTTTTATTATTGTGTGTATCAAACTTTTAAAACCTTTGTTGTGTGTATTAAACTCTTATTTTTTTCACAAATCTATAATGAAAATAATAATAATAATAATAATAATAATAATAATAATAATAATAATAATAATAATAATAATAATAATAATAATAATAATAGTAATATATTGTAAAAGAGATTCATTAAAAACTATATGACAAATCTCAAACAATATTGTTTCAAGGTTAATTTTAAACCCTTAAATTAAAATATTGATGTCATATGACATCATTATTAACTATTTTCATTTTAGACTTTCTATTTTAAATACATCCCTTTATTAACTTTAATATGAGACTAGAGTTTTAAAGTAATAATAAAAACAAAGTTAATTTATTATTATTATTATTATTGATTTTTCTTTGTAATAAAATAAAACTAAATAGAAACATATAACCGCGAGAAAAGAAAAAAGATATATGTAAATTTCAAATTTATTACAAAGAGATCGTTGTATGATATAATTTTCAATTCCCTATTTTACATTTTACACTTTTTTATATCTTTACATAGACAATAATAAATAACTTTATTTATAAGTCATTGAAAAAATAGTATTATTTGTTAACCCAAATCAATACGAGTTTTTCAGGTGAAGATGAAATCAACCATATGGGTATAAACGAAACTACATTATATTTAGTAACACACTTTAATACATTTTTTAAAATAAAAACTTGCGTATAAATGAAACGACATAGTACATAGTTAATGGTTTTCTTTATAAGCAATGTTCTCTTTATTTTTTATTTTATATAATTGTATTATTTCAATAGAGTTGTCTACGTATACGAATTTAAAATTGAACCTGAAAAACACGTGCAAGTAAATGAAACGACAAATATTTGAAATCATAACTCATTTTGTTCTATATTGTTCAAATATTCGATATAGTTATCCGCGTATTCGTGGGAAATAAACTAGTAATGTAACGAACCGGATTTTTGCTGACAAAAAGTTCGTAAAGATAATTCGGTTATATTTTGAAGTTGATTTCATTCCCAGTTAGATCTTTAATTAATGCAACCTCATAGCAGTTTGCATTCCTCAACTTGTTTTGAAGCTGTAAAAGATGCGAACATTTACTGATCACCAAAACCGAAAGAAATTTTGGATGTTGATACCGAAATTTTTGCCAATTCGCAATGTTATGGTAATTTACCACAATTTACAACAAATGTTGTTACAAACTTTAACTTCAAAATGAATGTAATGGCTCTACTCTCAAATCAAAATCGATGACGAGAAGCACAAATTCATATATGCCGCGAGTCAAGAAAACAAAAGGTATCAAAGCCAAGAAAATGCCACCGATTAGAAATAAACCACGAAAATTGTGAAGGGTTAGAATTGTTAAGTGCACTGGTTGAGAATATTCGGGTACAAAAGATGAATCTCTTTTGAACCATTTCTTTTCCAATTTCAACAGCTCCCCATCCTCTCGTAGTTTTGAAATTTCCCTTGATATATCGGGTACCAATGATGATCCTTTCGGAAATACCTGAAATAAATGATTATATCATTATAGTATGTTGCGGTAAGTATTTAGATATATATACAACTTACGAATGTTGTGACGAAAACCATAATCTAGTATACACCACAAAACCATTTATTTTAATTTACCCTTTTTATATATTTATTTATTAAAACCAGTATAAAAATTAAGTTATCCAAACACTAAAAACTGACTATTGGATAACTGTTTCCAAAATGCAAATCCAAACACCACCTTATAAGACTGCATCGTAAACACGTTAATGAAGAAACGGACTTACAAAGCCAAACCCGTTAGTATTGGGTTCATAAGAGACCAAATCGTAGGCGTTGCCATATTTTGCAAGAAATAGTTTAATATATGGAAACTCGTCCATAATAGCAGCCACACCACCTTCCTTAGTCCCTTTTGATAATGCCTTTGCATAGTCCTCTAGTGATTCGCAAGGTCGAAGATAAGGGTCCTTAAAATTCGAGTTGTTAACAATAACTCCTTCAATAAAAGAACCAGCATTATATCCAATATCGACCCCCCTTTTTGATAACTGAATTTGTTGAACCGTTAACATGGAACTCAAAGCAGCATTATAACATGTTACCATTATAAGGACTATGAATAACCACACTATCACCAAAAGCTTCGACATATTTCTCGACAACTTTACTCCTAAAAATCAAACACCCAATATTAACCACAGTTCTTCAAAGGTTTTGTATTATGAATTTAGAGTTAATTGCATAAATTGTCCCTAACATTTACTTTTCATCCCTAGGGGTTTGAAAGGGCAAACCTTTTGTGTGGATATCGTCAATGACATGGACGGTTTAAGCAAAAAGGTTTAGACTTGTTAATTGAATAAACCGTCCTTGACATGTACGATATACACACAAAAGTCAAAAGGTTTTCACATGGACGATACATACACATTCAAAACACAAAAGTCAAAAGGTTCCCATATGGACCATGCATACGCATTCAAAACCTTAGGGACGAACCTACCTGGCAAAATTTTAGTGACGATTTATGCAATTAGGTCATAAATTTATAATGAATTTTAAATACAAAAGAGATTGCATATATATATATATATATATATATATATATATATATATATATATATATATATATATATATATATATATATATGATATCGATGTCATGTCACGAGTTTAAGGGTGATAGGAGGTTAGTTACATAAAATAGTAGCCGACTAAAAATTTGGTACAAACAATAACCTTAAAGTACGATATATATGTAATAGTAATTTGGGTATACTTTGATCCATTTTCAATATGTTACACGAAGATTTTCTATATGTTAAGTGAATTAAAAAAGAATAAATTACACCGTTCGTCCCTAAGGTTTATATGCAATTACGGATTTCGTCCCTAACTTTGAAAAGTTGCATAGATCGTCCTATTGTTCAAACTAATTACTCATTTCGTCCCTAATTTGGACGTCCGTTAATTTCTACCGTTAGCCTTCCCTCACTTGTAAAACACGTGAGGGTACTTTAGTCATTTCGGAGTCTTCAATTATATTACCCATTTTCTATCTCTATAACCATTTTTCTCTCCTTTTCTACAGAGAGAAACCACCACCGTATCACCACCGTACCACCACCACCACCACCTAACTCTAACACGTTTCAATGTAGTTAGTCAACACTAGATTCCTCTCATTTCCAGATTCCCATATTTTTCGGCTCTCCAAAAAAAAAAACATATGAAGAAATTAAACTGGTTTAAGCAAATCTCAAAGAATGGAAAACTAGATCTACAATTTGACGGGACTGGAGTTTAGGAATCGCGGCGGCGGCTGGAGTTTAGGAATCGCGGCGGCGGCTTGTTACTATCTTCTGTTAATGGTGGTGGTGGTGATGTCCGGCATCCGCGGTGGAGAATGGGGTGGTCACAGATCTGAATTGGGGTTGGGGGGTTGGGTTTTAATCAATCAAACTAGTAGAATTGAATTGAAATTTGTGATTAATTTTTTCTGATCATTGTGTTGTGTGTGTATGTGAAACCCTAATTGAAATCGTGTGGTTTGGAGGGATCTGGGGGTGTATAGCTTGGCTGTTGGATGGTGACACTAGTATTATTATTATTATTATTTTTAGAATATGAAATTACTAAAATACCCTCACGTGTTTTACACGTGAGGGAAGGCTAACGGTAGAAATTAACGGACGTCCAAATTAGGGACGAAATGAGTAATTAGTTTGAACAATGGGACGATCTATGCAACTTTTCAAAGTTAGGGACGAAATCCGTAATTGCATATAAACCTTAGGGACGAACGGTGTAATTTACTCATTAAAAAACGATATATATGTATAAGTAAATTAATAATGTAGTTGATAATCAGTTTTGTTGCAACTAGTCGGATTATTCAAAACGGATTATTTCAGAGAGAGAGAGAGAGAGAGAGAGAGTACTGTGACTAAAGGTAAGCGTAGAGAAAGAGAACCAGAGGACATCTCCCACAACTGTTTGCCATGGACCTTGAAAGCTTTCATTTTCAAGTTCAAGAAGCCATACTGTTACTGCGATTACGAAGAAAGAGCAAGTAGTTGCAACCCACATCCACGTATCGAGTGGCTCTAAGAACCACCACATGTTTCTGTGGTTATCATGTATTGCTATTGTCCCAACGCCTAAATCAGTGTAACAGCTTGTGAAGTCAACATATAAGGATCTATTGGCAGTGATCGTAATATCTCCGACAGCTGCATCATAATTCTGGATCACAAAAACAAATTATTCTTTTTCTCAATCATATGCTTTTGTAGCTTGTTTTAAGCCAAAAGATTACTTGTTTGAGTATTTGACAAAATCGCAGAATGCGTCTTGTGATTTTTGAGTTCTAAAAAGGTTAAAAAACGGCCTGACATCGTCAAGTATGCTTTTTGCATTTGATATCGCAAATGCAAGCACCCAAAAAAACAAATCATACCTGAAGATAGACCTGGTATATAAGCCGATTGTAACTTTCTGAATTTCCTGCTTCACTAAATGGAACAAATTCGTACTTTACATCATACGCCAATCTTTCAATCGCAATATTGAACACGTCTATACAAAACCCTGAAGCAGTTGTTTCATTTGTTTGAGGATCGTATACTACACTTAGTAATTCTTCATACCCAGCTAGCATAGGAACTGCAATTCGAAGCTTTTTACTCTTTTGCAACATCCGGCGTTTTGGTGTGGTCATTGATCCTCCTGGCCATATAACATTCCCATGACCATTTAAATGCATCGTAATGTCATCATCTTCAGTCAAAAACCCGACTATTTTCTCGCTTTTTCCAATCACATTCACTATTTCCAATGGCTTTGTAACGGGTTTCCCGTTAACAAGATGAAACTCACCACTCAAGCCATTGAATGTGACGTTTAGCAACTCTTCCAAAACAAACGTTCCACTTTTGGATGCTCTCTCAACAGCCATTGCTATTCCATAGATTGCATCATATGCTAATACATTAAAACCGGGGTTGTTAAAAAGATACTCCTTTCTCCATCTTCTAGAAAAGTTTCCAAATTGAGCTGATGATGGAATATGATATCGTAAACCTAAAACTCCTTGAAATGATTCAAGAACTTCTTCGTCCAACTCCGTTGGATCAAAGAAATTCATGGTCTTATCGGTTACAATCCAAGCAAATCCTTGATTCATCAATCCCATCCTTTTTGCATATAACAAAAGACGAAATGCTAAAGAAGGAGAAACATGAACGATAAATACCGTTTGTTGCAAATTTGAAAGCTTATGAAGCTCTTCAAGTATTTGATCATCTGTTGCTGATGGTGGAATTGCACTCTTATAAGATACATGAATCATTTTTTCTTGAAAAGAATTAATTATACATGGTACACTTTCTCGTCCAAATTCATTGTCTTCGTGAACGAAGATGACATTATTCCAATTAAATGATTCAGCAATGGCTGCAAGACCCTTCCATCGGATGGTGTCATCTTGTGTCATTTGAAGAAAGTAACAATGTTTATCCGAGATGAATGTCGAGTTTGTGGTTAAAGGAATAATAGGAACTTTGGATTTGTCACCTAAAACACATAAGAGCTTTGCTTCGAGCGGTGTTTCTGGTCCAACGATTGCTTGCACTTTCGAATTTTCGAGAAGATCAAGTGCTGTAATGTGATATTGAAAATGATTATGTGAAATTTGTATAAGGAAAGTGATTATTTGAAATTTTTGAGTTTCACTTTGATATTTACTTGGTGCATAATAAAGGAGGAAAATATAATTGTATTGAGATATAAATTGTAAATATATAAAAGATTGCATGTCTATGTATATATATGCTAGCATAACTTAAGTAATTATAGTATACCCTAAAACTTTATGAGTACGGCTAGGTCTGACCCAACTATGTTATGCCTAACATTGCAAATTTAATAAACATAATCACAAACACAAGAAACTAATTATAGTGACTCAAATAATTACCTTCGTAACTAGAAATGACAATTTTGACCCACGGGTCGATTGGTTATCTTTCCTCTTTAATCCGTTAAAGATGACACAATTTACTATCTATAATATATACTAAAGGAGTGCATCAAAAACCACAGGACAAAGAAATAAAGAAAATTATTGTTGACATACAAAAAGATACACCTTCTATACTTTTGTTTTTGTTTTTGTTTAATAATAAACGGATTATAAATTGCACGAGTATGGAAAAACTATTCCAAATAAGAAAAGGGAATTGCGACATAAAAAAGGAGACATATTATGTATTGATTTTTTTTTCTTTTTTCTTTTTTAAGAAAAGATAACAACCTAAAACCGTAAGAAAGAAAAGTTGACATACAAAAAAAGACACATTCTACATTTTTTGTTTTTGTTTAACAATAAACGGATTATATATTGCACGAGTATGGAAAAACTATACCAATAAGAAAAAGGGAATGGTAACATAAAAAAAAAGACACATTATGTATTGATACATACAACCATACTAGACTAACAAAAAACTAAAAAATTATATCGTGAAACTATTTAAGTTTACTCAGGTTCTATATATTATACTACTATTTTTCTCGATAAAATTCTCCGCGTAAATGTTTACTCAGGTTATATAAATTACAGAGTTAATTACATAAATAGTCCTTATGGTTTATCCAAAATTATGGATTTCGTCCCTAAGTTTAAAAAGTTGCATAAATCGTCCAAGTTTAGAAATTAATTACGCTTTCGTCCCTAATTTCTAATTTGCACCCCTAATTAGGGAAAACCTTAGGGACCAAATTCGTAATTGAGGACAAAATTTAGGGACGAAATGTGTAATTGGAGCAAATCTTAGGGACGAAAAAGGTAATTAGTTTTCTAAAAATAGATGATGTATGCAATTTTTTAAACTTAGGGACGAAATCCATAATTTGAAATAAACCTTAGGGACGATTTTTGTAATTAACTCTAAATTACACTTATATTTTTCTCAATAAAATTCTTCACGTATACGCGGGAAATAAACTAGTTAATAGATAAAATAGTTAATTACATAAATCTTTCCTATGGTTTACCCAAAATTACAGGTTTTGCCTCTAAGTTTAAAAAGTTGTATGAATCGTCAACTTTTAGAAACTAGTTAAGCTTTTCGTCCATAAAATGGGTTTCTGCTAAATTCGACGTTAGATAATTACACATTTCAAGCCTAAAATGGACGTCCGTTAGAAATTAGGGATGAAAGTGGAATTAGTTTTCAAAAGTAGACGATTCTTTTCAAACCTAATGACGAAATCTGGAATTTGGGTTAAACAATAGGAACGATTTATGTAATTAACTGTAAATAAAACTTCCTAAATCATTTATTTAGAATTAGGTGATTTTATAAAAATATATTGTATTTGGGGGTGAACGTGATACCATACCGTCACTAAACCGGGTAGAAGACCAGATTAGTTTTAGGTGAAATTTGAGTACCTAAGTATTGGACCGATATGTGGGTTGGGACGATACCAAGCATATAATCATTGTTGGTGTTATCGAATACCAATATTTTGAAAATATGGTTCCGTATATTACTTTATAATCATATTTGTAGTCCTATTTATTTACCCAAAAGTAAAAGAAAAAGTCGGGACTAAAAGCATTTGTGGATATATATGTCAAAATGAGTGGTACCCTTCTTTTTTTCTTTTTTGGTAAATGACTCATTTTGTCGAAAATTTCCTCCGCAAGAATGCCAGAATGCAGCTAGTGTGGATCGAACTTTAAACCTGTCACCTTTTGAAAGGAGTTTCTCCGGTTTTCAAATTGTCACCCTCTTGGGATCAAAATTGTAAATTAATACTTTTTTAGCTAATATGAAAAGGGGTTGAACAAGTTAAAAGTCAACTAGAACGTATTTACAATGCATAAAACAACATAAACTTGTTTATAAAGATTAATTCTTAATAAAATTTAAGAAACGAAAAGACAATGTGCATGTGGGTTGGCCCGACCTATTTTAATCAGTACTAAAATAGGTATCGACGTCGGAAGTGTGTTATGTCATGTGTGTGGATCGCTCCCGGAACAAAGTTCCTAGTTGGTGGAGGATAAACGCGTCAAGGAATACTTCGTTAAAGGATTTAATAGCAGGAAATTTGTCTGTAAATTTTGATAAACAAGTGTTTTCAAGGTGTCATTTTTATTACTCTTTGGCGACAATAAATATTATGAGCAACTGCAATACAAAAGGGCAAAATTTTAAAAGAACTAACCAACGGATAGAGCATGTAATGGTTCTCCTCTCGAATCCCTTGCGTGCAACACTAACCTTGTTTTGTAATCATTATTTAGAGAGTAAAAGTCGGAAATGGCCATCAAAAAGCTGCTATGAACTATCTGCCCAAACAACGATCCCATATCAACAATGATTCCTATAGGAATGTCATGCTTATTTGCAGCCCGTGGTGCATTTGACGACTTATGTAATTCACACGGGACATTAACAAGAAGTAAAAATGAAAGAATGATAAGTATTTTGTAACTCCAAAGGTTCATCTTTTGGAAATACGTTTGTTTGATCAGTATCAAACCGCCCGCTATATAACTGAAGTCAAAACTTATAAAACGTCAACTACTCGTGTAGTTGAAGTAAAGCTTTGACTTTTACAATATGATTCCATGCCGATAGGAATGTAGTGGATGCACGTATAATAAATTATCAGATTATAACAACTTGATTCGGGAATTTGTTTGAAACTCTTTCTAAAGTCTTGTTTTAGCAAATTAGCAAGAATCAAATTGTCTTAAAATCTGTGTTGGATTGTTTATATAATACTGTACTTTATTAGTTTATTCAGTTGAGAAACGATTTACGCTTCAGAAATTAACAGGAAATTTACATCTTGGTATTAAAAAGGTAATTCTAAACTAGCATGACTTAGTCTTACCAATAAAATAATCCTAAGAAGAATAATGTTGGTTAGTGTGACAACCGTTACTTTTTCTGACTCATGTTAGTCTGGTATGCCGTTAGCTATTACCGTGGTTTCAGATAACTTTTTTTTTTTAAAGTTATTGTTGGGATTAAAATTGCTAGTTAAATAGTTTTAGTTTCATTAATACTGCTTCATTAATACTTCTTGGTTAGTAGTGTCTTATTGATACTGCATGAAGACGGTTAATACTACATGAAGACAGTTACTACGGTTGAAGACATGAAGACAGTTACTACGATTGAAGACATGAAGATAATTACTACTGCCGGTTACTACTGAAGTTGCTCATTAGTCATTACTACGGCCCGATATGTGTTTCTACTGCTTGAAGATAATTATGGAATTATCTTGTTCCGCAAGTTTAGCAATTCTAATTAGAATAGAATTGTAATTGTTTTAGATGTTCCTTTGTAGATCCTTGTAGAAAGAGAAACACGTGTATTGATCATCGTTACGTGTATTGATCATCGTTATTATCAATATACTGAGGTTTTTTGGGTTTATATAACTCAAACGATCCTGACAATAATCATACAAACATAAGATTGTCAAACTTTATAGATGGATCCGGTAGTTCATAGTCTATGTTTTAGCTCATGAAAATGACATCCTTCGACATTTTAACTAGTCAAATTCCCTCCTCCGATCAAAGTATGCGACTGATTAATGATTTGTTGCATACATGAGAGCAAAAGAAGCTCTGGTTTCATTTACTTATAAATTGGTCGATTCAGGTTAACAAGAATCGAATTGACTTAAAATGTCAGCTGGATTCTATATTTAATACCTTATCCAGTTAAGAAACGATATGCGATTCATTCATTAGAAGGAAATTTACAACTTGGTATTAAAAAGGAAATCCTAAACTAGCATGACTTAGTCTTACAGATAAAATAATACTTAGAAGAATATTGCAGGTTACGGATACATAAAGAGAAAACTTGTACGCACGGTGATTTTCTAGACATTCAAATCTTGAACGAGATTCGACACCAAAAGTCATGCAAGTTACACATAATGGAAAATAGAGAAAACGGTCACTGAAATTTTATGGTTTTTCACGCATACCTGAACAAAAAATCTGTATGTTTTACCTACTTATTTTATCGCAATCATATCAATTGCATCCTTTCTATCCAACTGACATGAAAGTTTACAAAAAAAAAAAAAATTGGAAAATGACTCTGAGCCGGTAAATGTCCTCAGCATGAGTGACGCCAGTGGGAATTGAACCTTGGACACCTCACATTGGTGAGAGTTTCTCCATTTCAAATTGCTAAATAAATGCGCTTTTTCGAAAAAAGGTATTTAAAGTCAACCCAACCTGTTTCGACCCGTAACCCAACCGGCCCATTTTGCTACCTCTAATCCTCAACATTTGATAAACCGTGAAGGAGAAACGACATATGTATAAGCTACCTGGATGTTTGTTTACTGAAAGAATTCTATCAACCGATCTACTCAAATTACATTCATACTTCCATTTTAATAGGAACAATTACATATTGACAAAAAACAAATTAATCAACGAGTTTAGCCTCCACTCGTACGTTATGTTCCAAGGGAATTTCTATACAAGAGATGCCTCAAAGTAGCCAACAAATTTTTCTGCAGAAGAAAGGAAATGATGCTATGGACCTCTAGTTGTGCACGAAGTAAGCAGATCACGGATATCATCAGGGCTAAAGCCAAAGAGACGCCGCTGATAAGAAACAAACCTCGAAACCTGCCAAAATTTAAGGTTTTTGGATTTGGCGGTTGATCTTGGGATGATAATGACTGTTTCTGGAACCACTTCTTCTCTAGAAGTCTCAGAGTTCCGTCTTCTCTTAATTTGGCAATTTGTTGTGACATATCCGTTGCCAAAGACGACCCTTTTCCAAAGATCTAAACAAGTTAGATATATTAGAAATAGGATACAAGAAAAGTACATAGAAATACATTTACGCAAAGAGTTACAGAATTACATACACGCAGATATCCAAAAGGGAAAAGAAAATGGTACTTACAAAGGCAAAACCAGAAGTAGTAGGTTCAGATGAAATCATTGCATAATCAGCCGAGTATTTTCCAAGAAACATCTTGATGTATGGGATTTCATCGATTATAGCATCAGCACCACCATGTTTTCCACCTGTTGATAAAGCTTGCACATAATCTTCATACGAATAGTATGGTCTACGCCTGTAATTCTCAAAGTTTAAATTGCTAACGGTCACTCCCGCTACAAAAGAGCCACCATGAAACCCAACGATTCCGCCCTTTGATGCTAACCGAAACTGCTCAACAGTTAGTAGTGAAGCCAATGTTGCGGTGTAACTTGAGATCAGAATAAGTACGACAAGTAACCAAATAAACACCACGAATTTCGACAGATTACTCGACAGCTTATCTCCTACAACACAAAACATAACACAATATTTTAGAACTTCATTAATCCGTAATCAAATATGCCATTGTGGGTCTTATTTTACGAACTTTGAGCAAAAAATAGGCTCATCAGGATGAACCAGAAAGTTGCTCCAATTTGCTGAGATGACGATATTTGGGACCCTTGATTCATGGACTCAATTGCCCACACAACGAACGCAGTAAGAATAGCGAAAGCAGCAGTGGTTAGCCATAAATCCAAATCGAGTGCCTTCAAGAAGATCCACATGTCATTATTATTGATTCTTGCCAGTGTTCCTACGCCGATATCAGTGTAAGTTGCTGTAAAGTCAACATATTTTGATCTGTTTGCAAGAATCGTTGAATCACCCATGATTCCATCAATCTCCTGATATAACACAAAAATTCGATGATTATTTTGCATGAAAAAATATATATTTATTTCTTTCAGAAAACTGACATACCTGATCATAAACCTTCGTTATAAGATCGTCATAAGTACTATTGGTAAATGGGATCAGCTCATATGGTACATCATATGGTAACGCATGAATGCAAGCATTGAACACATCCACAGAAAAACCAGTAGCAGTTGTCACATTTTTCTGAACGTCTGCATCGATGAAGTATGTAAACTTTCTTCTTACTAAAACACCAATTTTCAGCTTTTTACCGATTTTCTTTTGCACCATCCTACGTTTTGGAGTAATTGTAGGCCTTCTATTGCCTATCACATTTACAATCTTGAATCCGTTGGAGACTAGCTTTCCATCAAAAAGTCGAAACTCGCCACTTACACCCTTAAAGCTGGATTTTGAAACCTTGTTAAGAAGCACTGAACCAAACTGAGGGACAGCAACTGAATCATGAACCGTGATTCTTTCTAAAGACTCGGCCAGTGCCCAAATTGTGTCGTATGCCCATATAGCAAGTACACTTACTTCTCTTGATGCTAAAGTAGATTCCTTGACATAGAATTTGTTGTACCATCGTTCCGTTAAGTTAAGAAGCTTTCTTGATGATGGAACGTAAGGCCTTAAACTTATCACTCCTTTCAATGACTCAATAACTTCAAAATCCACCGATTGCATGATATCAATGGTTTTGTAAGTTACAATCCAATTATATTCCTCACTCACCATTCCCAAACTATTTGCAAGTAATAAAACTCTAGGTGCTAAATTAGACGACATATGTACAATAATTACCGTTGTCTGACTAGTCCTGATCTTTTGCAACTCTTCAACGATCTCATCATCTGTGGCCAATGCCGGAACAGCACTTCTGTGACTGACTCGGATGCTTTTGTCTTGGATAGATTCGAGGAAATATGATAAGATTTCCCTTCCAAAATCAGCGTCCTCGTATAAGAATACAGCATCCTTCCACTTGGAAGATTCCACAAAGGTGGCAATGGTTTCCGCCATAACTGATTCGTCTTCTTTGATTTGAAACAAGTATGGGTAATTCGTTGAAGGAGAACCCGCGAAGGAAAATATTGGAACTTTAGCTTTATCAGCAACCGGGGCCAATAAATTTGCTTCGAGGTATGTTTCTGGACCTATGATTGCTTGCACCTTATTGTTATTTAGAAGATCAAGCACTGCCCAGAGTATTTACGAAGAAAAAAGTCAATAGCAAAACATTGTACTCGGCAAGAGTGAGTTAGTTGGCAGGTTCGAATTTTCAAAAACAACGAAATAATTGAGAAATGAAAAATGTAGTAATTATATAAAATAAAATATTTATATATTTAATTAGCTCACCAACAAGAAGTAATAATTAAACTGATATTAGTCCTATATAATTAATTAAGCTGACAGAATGATAAGAAAACGCGAGGATAAACAGAAAGAGATCATACCAGCTGACAAAGCATGCAACGGGTCGCCTTTGGAGTCCCTAGTGTGGAGAACGATCTTTGTTCTGTTATTTTTACTAAGTGCATAAAAATCAGAAATCGCCATAGTCATGAAGCTGTGAATGGATTTCGCCACCCATGACTCCATGTCAAGAATGACTCCTACTCGTATTACAACTTTGTCATGCAAGAACATGCTACTGTTTTCCGATGAAAATGAATGTGAGCGTAATCCCTGGTTTACAAAAACTAAGAATATCAGAAGCAAAAGGATAGTTTTCGTATGATTCTGAAGCATCATTTTGGAAGAAATAACAAAAACAAAATACAGCATTTACTTATATTATCGGGAGAAAGTCAACTTAGCAAAAGTCAGCTAGATATGTTTTTGGCCAAGAAATATGAGCCACTCGTAAGTCTTAAGTAACCAAAAACAGGACTGCTGATTTTGTTTTTCACTGACTTTTCAAATGCGATTCCATGTAGTAAAATGTACCGTACGTAACAAGAAATGATTGGATTACATACGAAGAACGAGAAATTTCCAAGAAATCAGCTACTTGTTTAAGCATTTGGATTCTATATGACGAATTGCAGTTTACTTATGATTCATTACTTAAAACGAAAAAGTATAAAATGGTAAGTCATGTTTGAATGGGTCCAACTTGGTATTAAGAAAATAATCCTAAACCAGTTTGACTTATTCTTATCAGTAAAAGTATCCCTTGAAAAAATCTCAGCTTAATTAGTCATAACTCATAAGTACAAATTACGACAGACTCGAAAACTTATATTCACGGTAACATTGTTGCTGATAGTCATAGATGTGTCACTGACCTCAAATAAAAGTTGACTTACAAAGGCGAAACCGGAAGTAGATGGTTCAGACGAAATCATCGCGTAATCAGCTGAATACTTGCCAAGAAACATCTTGATATACGGGATTTCATCAACGATAGCATTGGCACCACCATGTTTTCCACCTTATGATAAAGCTTCAGCATAATCTTCATACGAATAAAATGGTCTACGCCTATAATCCTCAAAATGCAAGTTACTAACCGTCACTCCTGCCACCCCAGTCTCAAAAGAGCCGCCATGAAACCCCACGGTTCCACCCTTTGACGCTAACTCAAATTGTTCAACGGTTAATAGTGAAGTCAATGTTGCAGTGTAACTTGAGATCAGAATAAGTACGACAAGTAACCAAACAAACACCAAAAAATTTCGACACATTACTTGATAGCTTCTCTCCTACAACACAAAACACAACACGGTCTGAGATCTTAAGCATGAGTCCAGAAAGTGAACGTTTAGAAGGTTGTATACATTTACCCGTATGATTCTTTTTAACTAAAACATAACCCAAATCAACCCATTCAGAGGTACGTAAATAGACCAAAACTGTCACCTCTAATTTTACTATTTAGAAAACCAACATACCTTAGCATAAACCTTCTTTATAAGATCATCATAAGTTCCACATGCATACGTAATTTATAACTCATACGGTACTTCATATGGTAATGCATGAACACAAGTATTAAACACATCAACGGAGAATCCAGTGGCGGTTGTAACGTTTTTCTATATCTATACTACTTATAAATCATTTGGACTATTTGTTTTAGTATTAAAATTTAAATAGCAAAATTATATTATAAACTTTAGTATAGTTATATCAAACATAAAAGAAATTCTCTCGCAATCTCGCGAGTTTCCTGCTAGTTAGTTATTAATCACGAGTCTAAAAAGCCACTTTACTATAAACAAATTTTGAGGTGTTTGACTTTGTTTCAATTTGAATGCATGACGAAAACGCAAGAATCTAACCATTGAGAAAAAAAAAATACAAGTTGGTATGAATATATATTAAGTGTAAATCGGCATGCCTTAGCGTGCCTTACCTTTAGTCCATTAGAATAATCCGTTTTTATTAGAGTTCTAGGAACATGAACGGGACATGAACAAGGAGAAGCGAGAACCACTTAAATCGAGGAATCGGTTGTATTTCGTCCTTTGTTCCCCATAGCAACAAGTTAAGTCAAAGTTAGTGCTAAATTATATTTTCGGTTAATTATCTAGTTTATTAACTAAATTTTAAGTTTATTATCTTTTAGTCAGTGTATTTGGTTTTGTTTCTTCTGATCATCCGAAATTGGAACCGAATCTTTTCTTTTTTTTTACAACATTTATAAAAAGAAATTTGGTATTTAAAACTTTTTATGACAATATAATACTTATCATAAGATGACGTGTTCTTATTTTTCAATAAATTAATACGCCCATATTAAGCACAGGAATATGATAAGCAAAGGGTTGACTTTCCTTGAATATTCAAATAAGTCAACGAAGAAAAAGGTCAACTAGCCATGCTTTGACCAAGAAATATAAGCTAGTGTTAAGTAAACAACACACAAGACTAATTATTGATTCTAAAGTATAATTAACAAACTAATCATTTCTAAGTAGGAAAAATATATTGATATTTATATCTATATTTAATATTGAGTATATATTTAATAACTTTTACGCACCCAACCAATATATATAAATAATATATGACTTTAGCGATAAATATGATAAAAAAAAAATACATGTAAATATAAGTTTTGAATTAAAGTTATAACTAAAAATTTATTTAATAAAAAAGATATACTAATATAAAGAATCTATAACGCAATCAAATAAAAAACACTCGATACTTGCAACAGTATTTAAACAAAATGAAATTAAACCATTTTTGTACGATTTTTCAGGAAAAAATATGTCTCGCGAATTGCGCGGATACTAAGTGTTCTTAATTTATTTTTCATTTTTAACACATGTTGTCTACTTAAACTTTTTTTTTTATATCGTGACATTGCACAACACATCTATACATATATAACTACCCTAAAATCGACACTACTTCAAACAATTTAAACTTAAAAAAAAGTTTATATACGATTTCAAGTGGATAAAAGTTATCCGTCGCGTAACACGATCACAGTCCTAGTAGCAATTAAAGTAATTTTTATTTATATTATATTTTAATTATTAAATTTTGAGTATTAAATATTAATTACATCTAACCACAAATAAGTATCAACTTTCAAATTACAATTAATTAAAAATATTATATATCTTATAAAATATTGATTATCAAATTTAAATAATAAATATTAAAGTTTAAATAATAAAAAAATAGTTATTTTTTTATTGAAGGTATTACAAAAAATATTAATTATGCATTAAAAATAAATGAAGTAGATGTAGATTACTATACTCAATTAAATATTATTTTTAATTAAATATTAAATATTATTCTCTAGTTTAATTCATGTTGTCTCATATGGAATTGCGCAATTTACTATTATTATAATGAAAATATTGTGTTTAAATACAATTTTTATCATTTTTACAACAAAACAAGTTGTTGTCGGAGTGGTTAGCGCGCAATTTACTATTATTATAATGAAAATATTGTGTTTAAATACAATTTTTATTATTTTTATAACAAAACAAGTTGTTGCCAGAGTGATTAGCGCGCCGCCTCCACTGCCAGAAGACCACGGTTCGAATCCTGCAAACGGTTCGAATCCTGCAAGGATATGTGGTTGCGGGATTCGAACCGTGGTCTCTTGGCAGTGCGACAACAACTTGTTTTGTTATAAAAATGATAAAAATTGTATTTAAACACAATATTTTCATTATAATAATAGTAAATTGTACAATTCCATAGAAGACAACAGGAATTAAACTAGAAGACATCTTTTAAAATCTTTATGTATTAAGACGTTCTAACTACATTAATTTTCATTAAGCTATGAAACTAACATACTAAAATGAACATAAAATAACATGTCATGTTACATCACAAAGTTTCACATATTCGTTATAATAGAATTAACTATTTGGTTGTAAAAGAGGTTCGATATAGGGCCAAGCATCCTCCCCGAGGGAGGGAAATTGTCTGATTACCGCATTCACAAAATGTGATAAACCACGAACCCACAAAGAAAACAGTAACAACGCACACGACAACGAAAATATAACAAGGTAACTCAAATGTGAATAAAGGAATGTAACGGTTATTTATTAATGTACAAAATAATAAAACACACGGCTATCATTTTCCTTAATTTGAATATAAGTATGAGTTCTTTTCTCAGACTTAGCACCCTAACCAGCTTTAGCAAAGATTCAGATATCTCGTATTTCGTCGTTGTTATTAGAGACAAACCGATTAGAAACATGAATTGTATCAAGATCGATTAAACATATTTACACTACATCATTATATAGACTAACAACCTAAAACCCTAAGACTGCACGAATCAGTGTACATGTAAGGTGCACCCCTTGTACGCCATTCGTCACGTCCGTGTATTACGCTTTCATGGCTTGATATTTTAGATGTAATCGCGAAATATACATACCTCACCATACACAATCATAATACTTGATGTATCAAGAAATGTTTATAATAAAGACACAAGACCCTACGTTAGCTATGCCGTTGACACATTACTGTAAAGGACAAATAAAAGTGAAACCGTAATTTTTTGCAGACAAACTAATCTAACAACATTGATAATATATAACGACATGTATTAAAAGATTACGTTGTCAACTTATACAAGCAAATACAGAAATCAACAAGGCTAAAACATACATCTTTTTCCTTCGGTTTTCCGTGGTTTTTCCAGATTGAGTTTATCATAGGAATAGCTCAAAAGGGTTAACACTTAAACGACCTAGAAGTTAAAATAAGATCATGAACAAAGTTTGTTACCATATGCCTACAAACTTTTAGTGAAGATACGGAGCTTGGTATTGATACCCGTTTCCAAAGTAGGGTCCACCATTAGGAGCTATGTTGTAAGTTGTGGGTCCCATAAACGTATGAACGGTGTAGGGTTGTCTGTTGTCATACATGTACTGAGTAGGCGTAGGAGGTGCATACCTGGCAGCGGCATAGAAGTTTTTGTCAGCGATGATGTTGGTGTTACGTGGCGGTCCTGCTACACAGTTAGCACGAGGTCTCTTGGATTGAGGCTTTACAACTTCTGCTGCGAGCTTTTTGTCTGCTTTTGCTTTTTCTAGCTGAAATATCCGTTTTTGAAGTGGGTCTAACGGGTATTGGTTTTCAAGTTTGTGTTCTTCAATGCATTTGGTGATGGCTTTTAGGGCAGATAGTTCTCTTTCACTAATGTCATTCTGTAATCATAATTAATGTATTATCATTAAAAATTGACAAAAAAAAAAGTGATCGCAGGTCAGCCAGATTGAAAAACCCAACTCGATTTAGCCTGTTACCCATCCCACACATATTTCCATCTTTAACGACAAAAAAGGTTTAGGTACTATGTAGAAGTATAGAACAAAGAAAAAACCTGAGCATTTGGAGAAGAATTTCCAGCTTTAATGGTGGATGAAACTTTGATGGCCTCTGCCAAGTAGGATTTCAATAACGTAACCGGACAAAACTGCTCCGTGAGTTCAAATGAAAACGCTAGGTTAACAGCATCAATATGCCTTCCATTGTTGACCAACACATCAATTACACCTACGAAAACCAAACGAAATCAGCAACTATTCAAATACCATACATAAGATACTAATTTCAGTAAGTTGAATACATTTTTTATGGGCAACTTTTAACTCATTTGACACGCTCCCTTTTTAGCTAAAACGTATTTACTTTACCCAATTGACTAATTAGATATAAAACATAACCCAAATCAACCCATTCATAAGTACATGGGAAGAAATTAATACCTCGTAACAAGCATTTTACTAAAGAAGAAAAAATAGCAACCTGGCATCTTGTCAGACAACCCAAGAAAGCGGCAAAGATCAGCTGTCTGGTGACGACGAGAAACCATTGGTATCAATTTAGATAAATCTTCATGAACAAAATCTGAATCAATACCAAAAGTAGCAATGAGTTGTAAGAAAGCATGAGCTTCCAAAGAATTTCCGTTACTAACATCCAAATCAAGATCAGCTAATTTTGGTTTCCACTCGTTTGCTATAATCTTTGCTCTGTTCTTCACATCTTCGGTAATCACCTTACAAACAGTGCTTGGTTCTAGATTTGTTAGCAGAATGCTCAGACATTCCATCAACATGATACATGTTCGCCTTATACCTAAAAGATTTGAATCTTTTTTCCCGTCTGAATCTGAGGTGTAGAAACCTGAAAGCGAGTCTAGAACCAGACCACCAGGATCACGTGAAGCCTTCAAAGCAATTGGAATCTCTTCCTTTATAGAAGCAAGATTCTTACGATTATCTGATATGAACTTATGCAAACCTCCTGCATCCATCTCTTCACAATATTTTGCAAGATCGGGATTCGATAGCAGTTTCACATCACTATTTTCAAATATATTTTTCACCGAATCAGATGGTTTTTCGTCCACAACATCAGCTACAAATTCCAAATTTCCATTTTTGTTTTTCTTAGCGGAACTAGAAATAGCAGAAACTGCAACATCTCTCTTTTCTTGAAGCTTCATCAACGAAGCTTCTTCCTTAGCCATAACAGAAGCACTGCGTTTCTCAATCACAGCTTGAGCTTGAACTGTTTTCATTTCAAACTCTTTTTCTTGGTCTTCGAGTTCAGTAAAACGCCTCTTCAACGACTTCTCGAGCCCATGAAAATGTTCCTCGATCTGTTTCCATTTCAAGTTAAGTGTTACGGCTCGGTGACTTTCTAACTCAGCAAACGCTTTCTGAAGTTGTTGTATTTTGGAGGTCGTAGACTCCAAAAGTGTAGCAACTGAATCAGCATCTTCCATGGTAGATAAACACTACAAACATAAAACCAAAAACACGATAAACAACAAATTTGCAGAAGATTAAAAACACCAAAATTATACCATTTCTTACAATTTAAACCGTAACCGGGAGCTAAAACAGTTAAGTTATTAAGCATGAACTCCCAAACTAAAAACCGTAAAATTAAACAAAATTCACACAATGAGTTTCAATAAAACTGCAAACACAATCAATACTATAAACAACGAAATCACAGAAGACCTTAAATTCATTATAACGGTCATCATAAAACAGTGAGCTAGCACTAGTACAACGTCGCTGTAATTAGAGTTCAAATACACTATTATTGAACAGTTTTTCAAAACAATCGAGTTACTAAACACGAACTCAAACCCTAACCAAACTAAAACCGAAGACACAATCAATACTAACAACGAAATTGATCAACATGATCATAAAACAATGAAATTAGCGTTCTAATACACTAAACATGAACTCAAACCCTAACTGACCTATCAAATTTAAAATTACACAAAATTGATGTTCAATTATGAATCAATCAACTATTCCAGCTACCGATTTCAATAATAAACACAAATTAACAAATCAATTCATCTAAATTTCTACATAATCAAACAAATTCGTAGTTAATTATAAGTAGTAAAAACAGAGCAATTGGATCTGAACTGAGCAATTAACGGTGAATTGATCTTACGGAAGTAGGTGACGGCGGCTAACGGCGGCGAATTTTGATTCCGATCAGGTCATTGTGTGTCTGTGTTTGTGAAAATGAGGGTTTTTGGTAGAAAGAGGAAAGTACGAGTGTGTGTGTGTGTGTGTGTGTTTCTGACAAGTTTAACTAACTCCAGTTAATCCACGCGCTTTGGTTCGGTTATATCTTCTTCGTATAGTACGCATTAGCAAGGTTCGGTTCGGTTCGGCTCGTTTGATCATTAAACCGATACGAATCAAAAGGTTTCGTTCATTTTCTTGATTTTTATGTAAAGTTCAGTTCGGTTCGATTTATAATCGATCTTTCTAGTTTTAACTAGTTCGACTTAATAATCAGTATCTTCTTTTATTCTTACAATTAAGAATAATTTTCATTTAATAAATATATTTATTAAGCTGAAAATATTTGTCATACTATATATAATATTTGTGTCCTAATAATAATTATATATAAAATGTTTATATTTTAATGATACTAGTATCGTACCTGCGTTATGCGACGCTATAATAAACTATTGAGTATGACAACTTAATTTTCTAAAAGATATTAATTTAAGTATTTATTATTCTAATTAAAGAGTTATTAATTTTATTAATATATTTATTATTAATTAATTAACTGATAAATATTATCATTATTTGTTTGTTTTTTTAAATATTAATTGGTAATTAAAGTGTATGTATTAAGTTATATTTTAATAGTTTATTAAATTATATATAAGTTATAAAACCTATTTATTAAATTCAATTAATTTCTTTATAAAAATTAATGGTTTGGATTGATTTGTAAAATTGAATGATTAAGATCTATTCTCCTTAAAATTTAGTTATTAAAATCAAAAGCCTAATATGCTTTATATAGTAGTATTTGATGGGTATAATATAAATGGTTCAATTCTTTAGTTTTCGGTTTCGATTGAGTTTTTTGTTCTAGCTCACCTTTATGTTTGACGTAAACACATGAAGCTAGAGAAACAATATTGTAGAAGGAGTTTTGTTTACGAGTTAAAGCTTATTATTTTTTCAAAACTACTAAATTACTTTTTATTTTAGAGTTTTTAGGAGTTTTTTTTTTCTTTTTTGAAACAAAAAACTCTAGCTTTTAAAAATTTCTAAAAGTTGCGTACCAAACATATACATATGAAGGGGTGGGTATGTGGGTTATTTTTTTACTTTTGAGTATGGATGGCAATTTCCATCCGATTCAGTGGATATTCATCCGATCCGATCCACTATTGGTGGATATAGATGACGTAAATGGATGAATAATGGATATGGATATGGATGTTTAGTGGATCGGATATGGATAACAATTTATCATCCGTGGATTCATCCATTTACCCCAAATTAAATATATTCATATACATTTTTCTTATATATTATAGCTACTAGAACCTCCACCCTATATTTATATCACATTTCACGTTACTTTTAAAAGCCTAGACATAATATTCTTCATTCGCTATCTTTAAAATAGATTTTTAACTACAAAATATTTTGTAATTATTATATATTTGAATGATTTATTATATAAATACATAAAACAAGTTTTACTAGTTATCTAGATACTTATACATATATTAATACTCTATTTTATGTATATGTAAAAGAACTGATAACTATTATGGTCGTCCATATACACTATTAATAATATTAATAACTTACTTTTTGATAAACGTGACGAATTAAAAAATATATTAGGCTAATATGTGCTTCGATATTATATAAAAAAATTGTGATTTTTAAAGAAGAAAAAAAATATCCAATATCCATTAACCCGACTTATCCAATGGATATGGATATGGATGGATGAAATTTTGTTAAATGGATATGGATATGGATGACGAAAAAATAAATGGATATGATATGAATATCGCCTCACCGGATCCATATCCGATTCATTGTCATCCCTACTTTTGAGTTTAAGTTTTTTTTTTTCTTTTTCTTGAAGAAATGATTTTGTTAACTCGTATGCAAAATTTGGTTAAATCGGAGGGAGATAGGAAGATGGGTATAATTGGTTACAAATAGTTTCGGTTTTAGAATGAAAAGATTTTGACTTACGTCGTGTCTAAAATCTGATGACATTCTCACCACATTATATTCTTAACGATTATCTTGACAATTACCTTTGTTATATCTTATTATATAAACATCTCGTATGTTTGGTGTAAATGAGGCTAGAAGTTGAAGATACATGTTGTAGCTAGAGGTTTTGTTTTAAGACTTTTATTTTCTAAAAGTCTCAAGTTTTTTGAAAAAGTTTTCAATTTTGAGCTTTTATTTTGAATTAAATGTTTAAAGTCCTTCATAACCAAACGAGTCTATTATTTTTAAACACTTTTATTTTTGAATTTAAAAATTTGGAGTTCTTAGAAACCTCTTAATTTCTCGTACTATGTTAGCTTGAAATGCTATAAAACTATAATATTTTATAATCCCAAAAGTTAGTTCCAACGGTATTTTGAGTGATTAATAAATCAATAATTGAAACATGTTTGATTTTGATATTTATATAGTTGTTTAGAGCACCCGGAGTGGGCTCGTTGTGGGCTCGTTGTGGAGCTCACAACGAGCGTTCTCGTCGTTATGACTCGGACTCCCCTCGTTGTGGGGTCGTTGTGAGACGACCGTTGTCTCCACAACGGGTCGTTTTGAGGTTTTTTTTTTTTTTTTTTTTTTTTTTACCAAATTTCACCTATAAATACAACCCCATTTTAACCAAAAAAATCACACCTTCTTTCAACAATCTTATTCTTAATCCAATTCAATCTCATACCAATCCCAAAACAAACACAAAATGTCTTCATCTTCCTCAAACGCTCCCCAAACAAACACAAACAATCCTTCGACGCCACAATCACAAACACCATCCGGTTTCGCTAACTATTTCGGCACAACAAACGCCCTATATCCAACCCAAATACCAACCTTTAACCAACAACAATCCCAACAAATTCTAAACACTTATTTAACCCAACAACCTCTACAACCACAACCCTCACAACCTTTCTTCTCTCCCGAACAATTCGCAATGCATCAACATCTTATGATGCATAACCAAACTTTTCTTCCCCAAACTTTTTCAACCCAACAAACACAAACTTTTGTTCCAGAAACGCAAGAAATCGTCCAAGAAACGGACGATGTGGTCGAAGTAACCCCACGACCGTCCACGTCTAATCCGAAAAAGAAAAAGACGTGCAAAAAGATGCCATGGACGGGCCCAGAGGAGGTCCTTTTGGCGGAGATGTGGTGCGCTATCTCGGAAGATGCCGCCATAGGAAACGCCCAACCCGACGCGACATTTTGGCAACGGATCGTTGCGGGTTACAACAAAGAGGCGACGAAGCAAGGATTGCCGGAGAGAGGAAAGGAGTCCATCAACTCCAAGTTTACGGCGATGAGTGCCTTGGTCAAGGTTTTTATCAGCCACCATGCGGAGGCGGTAAGAAATCGGGAAAGCGGGACCGACGACGCGGCGGTTTACCAAGCGGCTCGACAAATGTACTATGAGGCCGAGGGTTCGCAGTTTAAGCATGATAAGGTGTGGGAAATCTGGAAGGATCACGACAGATGGCGTACATTTGTCAAGTTAGACCCTCCACTCGATACCGTCAATCTAGACGACGTTGACGTAGGGGACGATATATTTGCGGATGATGTAGACCAACGACCTCCAGGGAAAAAAAGAGGTAGTAAAAGAAAGGAATCATCCGACGCCTCCGATAAGGCGCAAACATCTTCGTCGTCGACGCTTTGCGGGCTCATCGCGTCACACTTGAAAAAGATTAAGAAGACAAAAAAGCAAACCGCGGAAAAAAAAAGGCGCAAACCCTCAAGGCTCAAGAACAAGCGGCTATCCGACAAGAACAAGCGGTTATCCGACAAGAAGAAGCGGCTTACTCTAGTGCAAGAAGAGACGATATGATGTTTCTACAACAAAGCACGGAGGGGATGCCACCGGCACAAGCGGCTTGGGTCGAAGCGGAAAAAATAAAAATCCTAGAAAAATACGGGATGAATTAGTTTAGTTTTTATTTGTATTGTTTTAATTATTTGTTTTTGTTTTAATTATTTGTATTTTTATTTATTTATCTTATTTAATGTTTTAATTATTAAGTTTTAATATTTTATATTCTTTTAATTATTTATTTATCTTTTATTTAATGTTTTAAGAAAAAAATAAAATAATAAAATAATCTCACAACCTCGACAACCCTCATTATCATACCATCCAACAATCTCACAACCCACATTTTCACTGTCACGTCATCAGCTTTTTCCCCACAACCCACATTGTCACTCATTATCACTTCGGGTGCTCTTATATGTGATTTTATTGAATTTGAATTTGTAATTTAGTATGCCAAAATTGGGTTAAAAACCATTGAAAATAGTCGAGGATTGGTCCGTACGAAAGGTGGTGTTGTTTAGGTCACATATCTTTTTATTTGGGTGTTTATTTCTTTCGAGATTGTGTTTCCCTAAAGTCGACAATGTTTGTGTGGTTCATGTACAACAACTTTTAATGTGGTTTAGATAAGT
This sequence comes from Senecio squalidus, assembly GCA_910822075.1. Classification (NCBI taxonomy): domain Eukaryota; kingdom Viridiplantae; phylum Streptophyta; class Magnoliopsida; order Asterales; family Asteraceae; genus Senecio; species Senecio squalidus. Next base: position 3,743,370 of record CAJVGC010000508.1, read on the forward strand.
GGAAACGTTCACGTGGTTGTTTTGGTTGTCGCCCTTTGGTTGTTAGATTTTTCGATGGTAAGGTAGTGGTAGGACTCGTGATTCGGTTTTGTTGAGTTTTTGTTGTCTCCACATGGGTCAACTCCGTGAATGTCAAGGCATGTCAAGGCAGGGCCAGACCCAAGAATCTAGAGGTCATGTGCGAAAAATAAGATTGGCCCCCTAAATACACTACGATTCATATGTTTTTTGAAACAAGTTGTAATAGTCGATGTTTTACATATATATATAAATGAAGTTTATGTACTACTTCGATAATTATATGTATAAAAACCGATATTTAAACTACATATATACATATGTAATACGAAAAAATGTCCCCTTAGCAATTCTTGGACCCTATGCGGTCGCTCTTATTGCACTTATTGCACTCCCTTTGGCCCGTAAAGGTAGTCTATGGACTTGGGGTGGTCTTAATATTTGTGTTTTTCTTCGATAAACGTTTTTACATACTATCAACCTAAAATAATTCGGAATTAGAGCATATAGATCACCTTCTTTAGATGTTGTAAATACACAAGTCCACCTACTACTATTGAAAATCTTCATTTAGAATATATAACTAAAGAGAAAAGACATGGCACCAAAATCTTCACTTAGAATAAATAACTAAAGACGGTATACGAGAAGATAACCGCTTTCTTCCGCAACAATGCCTACTTTACAAAACCTAGTATTTTGCGAAAACAAAGCTCATGTAGACGATATTTTGCATACTGAAAACCGAAGAGTTGCATATTGAAAGAATTTGCATATAGACAAACTAATCTAACAACATAGATAAATACATTAAGACATGTATTAAAAGATTACTGTGTCAACTTATACAAGCAAATTCATAAATCAACAAGGCTAACGTACATTTTTTTTTCTTCGGTTTACCGTGGTTTTTCCAAATTGAGTTTATCGTAAGAATAACTCAAAAGGGTTAAAGCTTAAAAGACCTAGAAGTTAAAATAAGATCATAATCAAAGTTTGTTACCATGCCTATAAGCTTTTAGTGAAGATAAGGAGCTTGGTATTGATACCCGTTTCCAAAGTACGTTCCACCGTTAGGAGCTATGTTGTAAGTTGTAGGTCCCATATACGTGTGAACAGTATAGGGTTGCCTGTTGTCATACATGTACTGAGTTGGCGTTGGCGTTGGCGGTGCATACCTGGCGGCGGCATAGAAGTTCTTGTCAGCGGTGATGTTGGTGTTACGTGGCGGTCCTGCTACACAGTTGGCACGGGGTCTCTTGGATTGAGGCTTTACAACTTCTGTTGCTTGCTTTTTGTCTGCTTTTGCTTTTTCTAGCTGAAATATCCGTTTTTGAAGTGGGTCTAACGGGTATTGGTTTTCAAGTTTGTGTTCTTCTATGCATTTGGTGATGGCCTTTAGGGCGGATAGTTCCCTTTCCCTAACGTCATTCTGCAATCATATTTTATGTATTATTATCATAAAAATATTATTAAAGGCCAGATTGACGTTTTCAACCCAGATCGTTTTGACCTGCTACCCAACCCACCCATATCGCCACCTTTAAAGACGACAAAACAGGTTTAGGTGGTACATAGAACAAAGGAAAGACCTGAGCAGTTGGAGAAGAATTTCCAGCTTTGGTGGAAGTAACTTTCATTGCTTCTGCCAAGTAGGATTTCAGTAAAGTAACCGGACAAAACTGCTCCGTGAGTTCAAATGAAAACGCTAAGTTAACAGCATCGATATGCCTTCCATTGTTGACCAACACATCAATTACACCTATGAAAACCAAAAGAAAATACAACTTTTCAAATACAATCCAAACAAAACTTTAGAATAGTTGACCAAAAAATAATCTGAACTCTTAAAAAAATGATTTTAGTAGGTTGCATACATTATTGAGAATTTTTGAATTATTTGACTCGGTCCCTTTTTAGCAAAACTTATTTACTTTACCCAATAGACCCGTGAAACATAACCCAAATAAACCCATTCATAAGTACATGGGGAGATATTATTACCTAGAATAGTAGAATACAAACATTTAATAAACAAGAAAAAATAGCAACCTGGCATCTTGTCAGACAACCCAAGAAAGCGGCAAAGATCAGCTGTCTGGTGACGACGAGAAACCATTGGTATCAACTTTGACAAATCTTCATGAACAAAATCCGAATCAATACCAAAGGTAGCAACAAGTTGTAAGAAAGCATGAGCTTCCAAAGAGTTTCCGTTACTAACATCCAAATCAAGATCAGCTAATTTTGGTTTCCACTCATTTGCTATAATCTTTGCTCTGTTCTTCACACCTTCGGTAATCACCTTACAAACAGTGCTTGGTTCTAGATCTGTTAGCATAATGCTAAGACATTCCATCAACATGATACATGTTCGCCTTATACCTAAAAGATTTGAATCTTTTTTCCCGTCTGAATCTGAGTTGTAAAAACCGGAAAGCGAGTCTAGAACCAGACCACCAGGATCACGTGAAGCCTTCAAAGCAATCGGAATCTCTTCCTTTATGGAAGCAAGATTCTTACGATTATCTGATATGAACTTATGCAAACCTCCTGCATCCATCTCTTCGCAATATTTCGCCAGATCAGGATTCAGAAGTTTCACATCACCATTTTCAAATATATATTTCAAAGAATCAGTTGGTTTTTCGTCCACAACAACAGCAACAAATTCCAAATTTCCATTTTTGTTTTTCTTAGTGGCACTAGAAATAGCAGAAACTGCAACATCTCTCTTTTCTTGAAGCTTCACCAACGAAGCTTCTTCCTTAGCCATAACAGATGCACGGCGTTTCTCAATCACAGCTTGGGCTTGAACTGTTTTCATCTCAAACTCTTTTTCTTGGTCTTCGAGTTCAGTAAAACGCCTCTTCAACGACTTCTCGAGCCCATGAAAATGTTCCTCAATTTGTTTCCATTTCAAGTTAAGTGTTACTGCTCGGTGACTTTCTAATTCAGCAAACGCTTTTTGAAGTTGTTGTATTTTAGAACTTGTGGATTCCAAAAGTGTAGCAACCGAATCAGAATCTTCCATTGCAGATAAACACTACAAATGATAAATAAAATAAACACGATCAACAATATGAACAACAAATTAGCAGAAGATTAAATAAACAAAATTTAAACTATTTCTTACAATTTAAACCATTTCTTACAGTTTAAGCCATAACCTGGAACTAAGCAAAGATTATTAAACTAAAAAACTTAGAATTAAACAAAATTCACACAATGATTTTTTATAAAACCGAAACACGACCAATACTATAAACAAAGAAATCGCAGTTCATTAAGACAAATATCATAAAACAGTGAACTAGCACTAGTACAAATCGCTAAAATTAGTTTTAAAGTAAACTATAAATAACGTTTCTCTAGAGTAATTGAGTTACTAAACATGAACGCAAACCCTAACCAAACAAAAACTTAAAATTAAACAGAACTGGGATTCAACTATAGCAACTAAATCAATCAACACATAACAATTTCAATAAAACCGAAACACAATCAATACTAACAACAAAATCGCAGAACACCAAAAATTCATTAAATGATCATCGTAAAACAGTGAAATTAAAGCATTTTATAAAACATTAAAATACAAACCCAACTTAGCTAGAAAAACTTAATTACATAAAACTGAAGCTCATTTATGAAGCAATCAGTTAATCCAGCTTCAGATTACAATTATAAACACAAAAACAAAAGGATTGAGTTACTAAACACGAACTCAAACGGTCAAACGCTAAACAAACTAATAAAACATAAAATTACACAAAATTGATATTCAACTATGACAACCAAATAAAACAACACATAACAATTAACTTAAACCGAAAACACGATCAACACTATAAACAACAAAATCGCAGAAGACCTTAAATTCATTAAAACAATCTCATAAAACAGTGAGCTAGCACTAGTACAAATCGCTAAAACTAGCGTTAAAATACACTATAATTAAACATTTATCGATAGCAATTGAGTAACTAAACACTAACTCAAACACTAACCAAACAAAAAAATCTTAAAATTACACAAAATCAATAGAACCGAAAATACGATCAATACTATAGACAACGAAATCGCGTACAGGACCTAAAATTCGTTTTAAAATTTAAACAAACATCATAAAACAGTGAACTAGCACTAGTACAACATCATTGAGATTAGGGTTCAAATACACATAATTAAACATTTCTCTAGAGCAATTGAGTAACTAAACACGATATTCAACTATGACAACTAAATCAATAACACATAACAATTTCAATAAAACCGAAAACACGATATACACCGAAACCGCGCATAAGACCTAATATTCATCAAATTGATCATCAGAAAACAGTGAATTAGAAATCAAATCATAAACTGAAACTAAACAATTGAATTACAAAACATAAACTCAAACCCTAACTAACCTAACAAAATATTCAAAATTACCCAAAATTGATACTCAATTATTAAATCAATCTACTAATCCAGCTACCGATTTCAATAACAAACACAAAAAACAAATTAATTCAACTAAATTTCTACATAAAGTTATTTTTAGAAACTAGTAAATAAAACAGAGCAATTGGATCTGAAATGAGCAATTAACAGTGAATTGAGCTTACAGAGTAGGTAACGGCGGTGACGTCGGGTGACGGCGGCGAATTTGGATTCCGATCAAGTCATTGTGTGTGTGTGTGTGTGTGTGTGTGTGAAAATGAGGGTTTTTGGTAGAAAGAGGAAAGTAGAAGTGTGTGTGTGTGTGTGTGTTTCTGACAAGTTTAACCAACTTCAGTTAAGCCACGCGCTTTGGTTAGGTTAGGTTATATCTTCTTCGCAAATCATGGATGGGTGGGTGGCTTTAGTTGATTTTTTTCCGAACTAACGGCCTGTCTGCAAACATCATACTCGGATTTGGACTCGGACTATGGACTATTGACTCGAACTCGGTTTGTGGTCCGAGCGTTTGATAAGTTCATGAAAAGCTCGGACCACGGATCGAGTCCGTGATTTTGCCTTATTCTCAGTCTGCGGTTTTTCTAAATGGACCGAGTCCGAGGCAAAATCACGAACTCGGTCCGTGGTCCAAGCTTTTCATGAACTTATCAAACGCTCGAACCACGGACCGAGTCCGTAGTCCGAGTCCGAGTCCGAGTCCGAGTCTGATGCTCGCAAACAGACTCAAACACACGTTTTTAATACCGAGCATAATAGGTAATCTAATGAATAAATATTTTATTAATTATATCTATTTTATTTTTATTGTTTTTTTATTTTCATACACGTTTTTTTTTTAACAGAGAATTTATATAAAAGCCTTGTAAATGTAGTGGTAATTTTAAAAATACATAAATGTTATCTATACTACTAATAAAAAAGTCTTTTAGAGTATAACTTATTAATCAATTAAACCTAAGTTACGTTTTCAAATTTTAAATTAATTGGTGTAATTTTTATTTATATCTTTTACAACTTACTTTTGATTTCATAAAACTAAAGATAGACAACGTATAATTATTTTTTATTACGGTTATGTACTAGTGATTATTCCAAATTTTTAATGTGTTTGAGCAAATAGTGGCAGACTCAGTAACTTGGGTGTTTGGGGTTCAACCTCTTGACCTCCTGCTAAGCAGTGCAAACCTATCAAGCTCTTGGCGAGCCTAAGGTGGTCAAGTGGTTGGTTGAAGAAGGTGATCTGAATATGATTACTACGACAAGTAGGTATTCTGGTGAGATAATATTGTGTGTGTGGAGAGGATGGAATGTTAGCGTCCCTTTGAACTGCATCAGGGTATGGTATTTATACCCAACAATCCCAAACATGGGAAACAGTTGGCCATAAAGGCTTATCATGGCTCTTGAATGCTATTCATGGGGTTCCAACGTTCGTGACTTTATTGTCATCATTATGGGAGAATAAAGGGTAACGCCTTTGTTCGTAATGATGCCAACGGTCTGAATCCTAAGGCAGGAGCTTAAGACCGTCTGGCACAGTGCTTAGAGGGAACAACAATGAAGTCAAGGACCAAGAACCCGGGAGCCAAGAGATCGGACCCGGGATATCGGGAGCCGAGAGGCCGGGAGCCGGGAGCCGGGAGCCGGGAGCCGAGAGACGGAAGGCCGGGAGCCGGGAACCTAGAGGCCATGAGCCGAGAGGCAGGGAGCCAGAAGGCCAGGAGCCGGAACCGGGAGCCAGGGTGGAAGGGACTAAGAGCCTTTCCTTAATGTAGAAGGGACTTAGCCTTTATACTGTGTTGTGTTAGCTTTTTAGGGCTTATAGGCTATATGTATCGAGCCTATTCCCTACTAACACTATCATAATGCATTGTTTTATTTACATTTTTCTACTAATAATGTTTAAATTAATGTTTATGAATATTATTATTATTAGAATCTTTTATTCAATTTTTAATTATATAATCTGCGTACTCGGGGTAATAATCTAGTTTATTAATATAAAAGTCTTGTATTTAGTATCTTGAATTTGATTTAGTGAAATTTTCAATACCTTAAACTAGTAAAGATGAGGAATGTTATCTTTAACTTGTCAAATTGGAATCTCTATTATTCTAAATGGTGTTTGAAGTTTGAATTTTAACTCTTTTTTGAGGATGTCATATCGATTTGTCCATTGATGTTGAGTAGAATGGTAAAACAACTTAGACTCATTAGTTCTTATCTTTAAACTTTGGTTTAGTCCGGTCCTGCTCTGTTCAACACACAATTTGCCATAATGTTTGTTAGAGCAAACCGGGGGTTGAATCGGCTTGACCAAATTGGACCGATCATATCTCGATCTGATCCTCAGTCCTACAATGATCTCGTTTAGACTTAATACTCATTCCAAAGAGTAAGATACTAAATTCAAATTAGTCGAATATAAGGTACTAAAAATTACATTTAGGCAATTGTAAGTATCATTCTCGACCTTAAATAGTTAAGGATACTAAATATTTCACTGTAACAAATTCAAGATATTAGATTGCATTTTGACTTTTATTTATCTAATATGATTTTGTAAAATGCTGACCAAAATTTGGTTGAAACTACTAAACTAGTTAGATTAAGAAGGAAATTATAAATTATACGGGATCAGTCATGTAAGACTATTTCCTACCTTACCTTATAATCATTTTTATCTTTGCATTAATCAAAATTATATTTATGATAACCAAAAGTCATCGCCACCCGTAAATTTATTTTCATGAAAAACGATTACCGAAAGAAATCAAGTTGCATATACTTTAAATAACTATAGTTGACGTTGCAACGCGCGAGTATCCGACTAGTTCTAATAAACTATATCATTTCACTAGAATAATCAACTACAATTTCAAATAAACGTGTAAACTGATGATGTTTTTCGTATTCAAGATATTCGAATAGGACAAACCTTTTTGACTACACCAACATACATGTGGTATTCCGTGATCGTTTCCGAACCTAACCACCACTAACATGTTTAGCTAGAAAGGTTCAAACATATAAAATATTATAAGAAAGGTTAATACCGATATCGTTTACAATTTCAAATCTTTTCCATAATCCATCCACTAAATAACCCACTCTTAAACACTAAAATCATCACATCTTTGAAAACAAATGACATCTAACATCACTTAATTCAAAAAACACAAAATTTAGGTCAAATTACTCCCCCAAAAAAGTCATGACTTCACACTTTGTAATGCAAAATAGTAACAAAAAACAACAACTGCAAGTCAAGCAGACCATACATTATTAGTCGTCGCTTGAATCTTCACTTCATATATTCCAACATCATCTTTACTTCTTTGACCCGATTAAACAACAGTTTTCTCACATACCCATTAATTAAATCATTTCCTCATTTTCATCCATACATGTTCAAGATCTTGATTATAACTCTGTAAGTTTTTTTTTTTTTTTTTTTTTTTGTGAAGTTTGGAACTTTATGTGAAATTTGATGTGGGTTTGATGGAATTCATATGGGTTTTTGATTATTTGAGATGATTTTGATGTTTTGTTATGTGGGTGTGTTTATGATTTTGTTATTTTTTTGTCATTTTGATGTTAGAGTTTGGAACTTTTTGTTAAATTTGATGCGGGTTTTTGGTTATTTGAGTTAATTATGATGTTTTGTTATGTAGGTGTGCTGTTAATTTTGTTAATTTTTGTGTTTAGTTGCTAAAGTTTGAAAATTTATGTGAAATTTGATGAAATTTATGTGGGTTTTTAGTTATTTGAGTATGTTGTGATGTTTTGCTATGTGGGTGTGTTGCTGATTTTGAACTGCAAAAGTTCTTGAATTTATGTGAAATTTGATCTGGGTTTGATGGATTTCATACGGGTTTTCGATTATTTAAGTATATTATGATATTTTGTTTTTTAATTGTCTTGCCGAGTTTGTGGAGATATAGTGTTAGTTTTTATGTTTTAAGTTGCTAAATTTTATGGATTTAGGTGAAATTTGATGTTGGTTTGATGGATTTCATATGTCCTTTTGCCTTTTTAGTTATTTGAGTAGAGTATGATGTTTTGTTATGTCGGTGTGTTGGTAATTATGTGTGGATATCGTGTTAGTTTTTATGATTTAAGCTGCATAAGTTCTTGAATTTATATGAAATTTGAAGTCAGTTTGATGGATTTCATATGGGTTTTCGGTTATTTGTATTTGTTTATGATATCTCAGTCGCTTAATTATGATATTGAAGTATTATTGTAACTTAGGTTAGTATTGAAACAGGGCATGTTTTCTTTCTTTCTTGAATTTGAGGTTTAGGGGATAAGATTGGCAATATTGAGTTTTAGCTGCAAAAGTTCTTGAATTTATGTAAAATTTAATGTTGGTTTGATGAATTTCGTACCGGTTTTTGGATCTACGGGTTGATAATGATGTTTTGTGTTGCAGGTGTGTTGGTAGTTTAGGCATTACATGTGCATAGTTTGTATCAAATGATTTACTCTTGCAAATTGTCTGTTTATTTTGAGGAATTTTGGATGTTCGTTTTAAACGTGATTATTTAATTGTTACGGCTGCATTAAAAGCGTTTTGGTTACCTGTTTCTGCTTATAATTCTCATATTATTTAGCGGTCAAATAATATGTTTTTGAATGATTTAATAATAGTTGCAACAAAACCGATTACAAAATAATTATATTCATTCTGGCTTTATTTTATATCCGTTACTTTCTTAATGCAAATAACATATTTCGTTTGTGTTGCTATATTTCAGGTTTCTTCATAAATAAGTCAGCAAGTTTTGTACAATGACTCGTATTTGGATATTAATTGCTACGTGTATCTGGATATTTATATCTAGTAGTTACACTAATGCTGTTCAAAGTGACATCGATTGCCTACGATCCATTAAAACATCACTTCAAGATCCCGAAAACCTCTTAGCTTCATGGGAATTTAATAACCTTACAGAAGGTTTCATGTGCAGATTTAGTGGTGTTGATTGTTGGCATATTGATGAAAGTAGAGTTCTAAATATCCGTCTTCCGGATATGGGATTGAGAGGTCAATTCCCACTAGGGCTTAAAAACTGTACTTCAATGACAGGATTAGATCTTTCAAGCAATAATCTTAACGGAGTTTTACCAAATAATATGACGGATATCATTCCTTTTGTAACAAGTCTTGAACTTTCATCAAATAGATTTTCGGGTGAGATTCCAGTGAGTATTGGAAACATGTCGTTTCTTAATATTCTTAAGCTTGAGAACAACCAGTTTACGGGTCAGATTCCGTTAGAATTGGGCATGCTTAATCGGATTAAGGAGTTCAGTGTTGCTAATAATCGTTTAACGGGACAAGTTCCGTATTTTTCAAATGGTACTTTTACTCGTGAAAGTTATGCGGGGAATCTTGGCTTATGTGGGGGCCCGTTGGGTCCTTGTGAAGGTGGTGCAAAGAAAAAAAACTCGGGTGTGATTATTGGTGCCGCGATTGGCGGTGCAACGATTGCTGCCTTGGTAGTTGGTGTTGGAATGATGTTTTTTATGCGTAAAGTTGTTAGAAAGAAGGAAGAGGATCCTGATGAAAATAAATGGGCTCGGAGTATCAAAGGAACAAAAACGATTAAGGTAAGACTATTGAATTTTAGATTTACACGTCCATTTTGGCAACTTTTTACCCGTTTGATCCCCTTTGCATAATGGATGGGTCGGCCGGGTGAGTAACTTATCAATACATGTAATTTTATTTTCCGATCAGGACCCAGGACACGCATCTGTCCAAACAAATTAATTATTTTTATAGATTATTAGTCTGCCAAATATGATCACCAAAAAAACCAACACTTTGGGCAATTTTTTATTCGACCCGTTTCTTTTTGCTATTTCTTTGTTTTACCCATTTGACACGTTAGAGATAATACATAACCCAAATCGATCATTCATCAAAAAATGTGTCGAAAGTGCAACTTTTACCCATAATTTCCGAGTAATCTGTTGCATAAAAATTACTAACTTTTGACCAAATTGCAGCTCTCGATGTTCGAAAACCCGGTATCAAAGATGAGATTAAGCGATCTGATGAAAGCAACCAACAGTTTCAGCAAAGACAACATTATTGGATCTGGAAGAACAGGTTCTTTATACAGAGCAACACTTGAAGACGGAACTTCACTTATGATCAAAAGATTACAAGACACACAACATTCTGAAAAAGAATTCGCATCAGAAATGGCGACACTCGGAACCCTAAAACACAGAAATCTAGTCCCACTTTTAGGATTTTGTGTCGCAAAACACGAACGGTTTTTAGTGTACAAATACATGTCAAACGGAACTCTTCACGACAATTTGCATCCCGTTGATGATAAAATCCCTATGGAGTGGTCGTTACGGTTAAAAGCCGCAATCGGTGCCGCAAAAGGGTTTGCATGGTTGCACCATAACTGTAATCCTCGTATTCTTCACAGAAACATAAGTTCAAAATGTATTTTATTGGATCAAGAGTTTGAGGCCAAGATCTCCGACTTTGGGCTCGCGAGACTTATGAACCCGGTGGATACTCATTTAAGTACTTTCGTAAACGGTGAATTTGGTGATATTGGTTACGTTGCACCCGAATACGCACGAACTCTTGTGGCTACCCCAAAAGGAGACGTTTTTAGCTTCGGAGTGGTTCTTCTTGAATTAGTAACGGGCGAACACCCGACTCGGGTTTCAAAAGCTCCAGAAACCTTTAAGGGTAATTTAGTCAATTGGGTTTCTGATTTATCAGCCGAATCAAAACTTCACGACTCGATTGATGAGACATTGGTTGGAAAAGGTTACGATAACGAGGTTTTTCAGGTTCTTAAAGTCGCATGTAGTTGCGTATTACCAGCTCATCACAAAGAACGACCCACAATGTTTGAAATTTACCAATTTCTACGGGCGATTGGTGAAAATTACCATTTTACCACCGATGACGAGATTTTGATGCCAACTGATACTGGTGATGCGGGTGATATTGAACTTATCGTTGCTCGGGATATAAAAGGAAGGTAATGATCAGGTTTACGCGTAAACGTTTATGTAAGCTATGTGTAATTATATGTTCTTTTTCTGTGGTTGAATAAATGTTATAGCGATTATATATCGGTCGAAGAACTATAGGGTATTTTTTTCGATATTGTGTATGTAATGGAACTTTTAGAGGAATATGATGAATATGTATTTGTAGCAATGAGTGTTTGAATGTTGCACATCTTATTAGAGGCTATCAGGGATTGCGTTTTGATAGAGATTATTTGATTATATTTTTCGCGAAATTTAAATAATCCGAGAGTGGTGTTTAGGGTAAATTTATTCTTATATAACTCTCCTTAATTTTTGTTTTCCCTAACTACTTTTAACTTTAATAACTTTATTACAATTGTTTGTGTACACTTATATAAAATGACTTAACCTTTATAAAAAGCCAAAGAGTATGTTTGACAACGAGTTTTTTTGTAACTTGAGTTTTTTATTTTTAAAATAAAATAAAGAGTTAATTACATAATTGGTCCCTGTGTTTGTTCCAAAACAACGGGTCCAGTCCCTGGGTCGCAATTCCTTCGGACCCAGTCCCTGGACCCTATCTTTGGTTGCACGTTTGGTCCCTCCCTCTAACAACCGTTAAGTTTTACCGTTAAATATGGCATGTGACAGGCACATGATGGGTAAATCAGTCATTTCACATATTTTCTTCCCCCTTTCGCTTTTGTAGCTCAATCACTTTCGCTTTCTCAGTTTCAAGATCAGCATTTAGAGTGCATTTATCCGATTCATTTTCTTGGATCTCATGCTTTAACTTACTGTTTTCGTCTGTAAGACTCTGAAGCTTTTTGTTCAAAGTAACAAGCTCCTCCTCCAAATTGGATATCTTTTTCAGCAAAGCCTCGGGGACCTTGGGTTCTTTGACTTTCAATGAATCGCCGTTGACTGGTGAAATTAGAAGCTTGCTGATAGGCATGAAGGATTCCGATTCAGAGTCTGAAGATAACGAAAATGAAGAGTCTGAATATTCTGATTCAGAGTCTGAAGATAACGATAACGAAAATGAACCTTTTTCTCATTTAACCTAATCAAATCGCTACAATCAATATTAACCTAATTCTCATTTCCGATACCTTTTTCCTCGCCGGAAAGTAGAAACTCGTCGGAAAATCCACCGGTAGTGGTTAGGTTTACAAGTGGTCTCGTTTTCGATGATTTTGAATCCTTAGATCCGAATTTCCATTGATGTTGTTTTGCTCTTCGTTGATTTGAGTATGTGTTTTGATCTCCGATGTCGCCTAATCGGACGGCCGCCGTGTCCGGCGGAGGTATTGACGGAGGGGCGTCTACGCCGCTGTTGATTTGAACTTCAACCAGTGGCTGTAGCTCTGCCATTTTTTTTTACCAGAAAGTATGTGTGTGTATGGAGTCATTGTTTGAATTTGATGAATTTGTATATAAATGGGGTTGAATTTGTGTATAAAGGGGGTTGAATTTGATGAATTTGTGTATAAAGGGGTTGAAAAGATTTGATGAATTTGTGTATGAATTCACTGTTTTAGGGAGAAATTTGATGATTTTTGGTGTGGGTATAATAACTATAAAGGGGGAAGAAAATATGTGAAATGACTGATTTTCCCATCATGTGCCTGTCACATGCCATATTTAACGGTAAAATTTAACGGTTGTTAGAGGGAGGGACCAAATGTGCAACCAAAGATAGGGTCCAGGGACTGGGTCCGAAGGAATTGTGACCCAGGGACTGGACCCGTTGTTTTGGAACAAACACAGGGACCAATTATGTAATTAACTCTAAAATAAATATAAACTCTTGAATAAAAAAAAGCTTCGATAATGATAGAACTTTAGCTTTTATTTGAAAAATACTCAAACTTTCAGCTCTAACTTCAAGCTACAACTATCTACGCAAAACATACTCATACTGTTTAAATATTACAAAAGCAGTCACAATCAAGAGTAGCATACTTTATGATAGTTACAACTATAAGGCGTAAAAACAACAACCAGATTTCAACCCCATAACTATTCCTTGTAAGTAGTATTAGAAGGTAAATCACGTAACAAACAAATGAAGACCCTTAACATCTACTATGTAGTTTCGTTTACATATCGACGACTAAACTATCATCTAAATTACGACAAGTGATGACTCAACTTCAGCTTATATAAAAAGAAATGAAGATTATGGTAGTTGAGGGTGATTTAAAGTAAGGTGATCATAATTAGAGGACTTTTTTAAAATTATCAAATGAGAGGCAAGAATCATGATCAAACCACACAATTCTTGGTTAATTCATTTCATGTTTTAACAATCTTTTTCCCCAATATTTCCCAAATTCCCCAATTCAAGAAAACCCTAAATCAATTCTTAAACAAGAATTTCATAAATTCCCCAAAATCCCATTTCAAGAAACCCAAAAGAAAATCAAGAAAATTGAATTTCCACCAATTTTTTCCACAAATTTCATCAATTTCCCAAAATCCCATTTCAAGAAATCCTAAATTCTTGACAAATTAACAATCTTTTTCACAAATCCCCCAAAATCCCATTTCAAGAAACCTTAAATTCTTGAAAAATTAACAACCTTTTTCACAAATTCCCCAAAATCCCATTTGAAGAAAATGGAATTCAACACAATAAAAATAAAATCAACATTCACATCCCCATTTGAAAGCTCACCAAGATCAGGAGGAGATAATGATGAATACAGAAAGCCCTTAAGTTTATGGCCAGGAATGTATCATTCACCAGTAACAGCAGCATTATGGGAAACAAGGTCCAAAATCTTTGAAAGACTTCTTGATCCACCTAAAGATGCACCCCCACAAAGTGAATTATTTACAAGATTGCCATCCCAAAGTAGGACTACTATTTTGTATAATTTTTCCACTGATTATATCTTGAGAGAACAGTATAGGGATCCTTGGAATGAAGTTAGGATTGGGAAGTTGCTTGAAGATCTTGATGCTTTAGCTGGTACAATTTCAGTCAAGGTATTACAATTTTTTTTGCTCAAGTTTGTGTTTTTCGATATGGGTTTTTTGTTTGTTGTTGTCCATTGTTCGATTCCCAACTGCCAAGGACATTTACCGACTCAAAATGAGTCATTTACCCCAAAAACAATTATTTTAGCTCAAGTTTGTTTTTACATATGGGCTTTTTAAAGGAATTTAAGGGTAGTTGTTTAAATTTCATTTAGGGTAGAATTATAGCGTTTCAGCCAAAATTAGGGAAAATGAATTAGAAAATGCAACCAAGTTTCGATTTTGATATTATTTTTGTATTCTTAAGCTCAAGTTTGTGTTTTTCCATATGGGTTTTTGGTTAGAATTTAAGGGTATTTTTTTTTTTGTAATTTTGCTTCAAGTTTGTGTTTTTCGATATGGGTTTTTTGTTAGAATTTAAAGGTAGTTGGTTAAATTTAATCTAATTTAATGTAGAATTCTAGGGTTATCAGCCAAAAGTAGGGAAATTAATTAGAAACTGCAACCAAAGTTTCGATTTTTATGTCTATGTTTATAATTTTAGCTCAAATTTGTTGGAATTTAAGGGTATTTTTCTTTTTTTGAGTTTTTGTATTTTTGGCTCAGGTTTGTGTTTTCGATACGGGTTTTTGTTAGAGTTTAAGGGTAGTTGGTTAAATTAAGTTTTCCAGACAAAATTAAGGCAAATGAATTAGAAAAAGCAACCAAGTTTCGATTTTGATGATATGTTTTTATATTTTTAGCTCAAGTTTGTGTTTTTCTATATGGATTTGTTTGTTTGAATTTAAGGGTAGTTGTTTATTTGGTTGTTTGGGATTGCATATTGCACATTTTAAAGCACAAACTCAGTTTGAAGTGTTCGGGTAAAACTTCGTTTGGGTTGTTTTTTAAGCACCTAGCTTGGTGATTATTTTAAATGCATGTATATTTGTAAGCACTTTTGAATAAATCAATCTCAGACACTAATATAGAATTATAGGGTTGTCGGGCAATGATTTTAAATCAAGTGTAAGGGTAGTTGTTTAAATTTTATTTAATATGTAGAATTATTGGATTGTCAGTCAAAATTAGGGGGCAATGAGTTCGAAAATCCAACCAAGTTTCGATTTTGATGTTTTGTTCATAGTTTCAGCTCAAGTTTTGGTTTGGTTTTTACCCTAATGAGTTGGATAATGAACGTTGAGAAACAAAAGCTCCTATTAGTTAACATATTTATGCATTTATTATTGTTCATATCTTAAGTTTTCTGTTGCACGAATATCAGTTAACTCATATAGTTGTGTGTGAATGTAGCATTGCTCCGATGAGGATAGCATGACAAGACCCTTATTGCTGGTTACTGCATCGGTTGACAAAATGGTTTTGAAGAAAACAATAAGTGTTGATGGTGATCTGAAAATGGCTGGTGCGGTTATATGGGTTGGACGGTCTTCCATTGAGGTTCAACTTGAAGTCACTCAGTTGTCAACTGGTATGTATATGTCAATAACAAGTTTTACGTACAGGTGGCTATGTCGACCCATTTACTTATCATTGGGTTGATTCGGGTTATGTTTGATCTCTAACGGTTTAAACCTGTTAGATCGGAACAAAAATATTTAATGGATACGGGTCATCCGGGTCGAAAGTCGCCCAAAGTGTATTTTTTAATGCATAAAACCTCCTAAATCAGTTTAATCAGATAGTTAGCTTATGTTCAATTTTTTATTGAAAAAGTGTTTCGGACCTACTCAAGCGGACATTTTGCGCCTCTGGTTTATGAACTTGAAATATGTATTAATGTTTTTTTTACTGTGTAATCGACTAGATCTGACATAGTGATGTTGTTTTTGTCTTTTTGCAGATAGCACTGATATTATTGAAACAGTAGCTCTAACAGCTAACTTTATATTTGTGGCCCGTGATTCCAAAACCGGGAAAGCGGCACCTGTGAATCGACTCTCCCCAGAAACCGAGACAGAAAAATTACTTTATGAAGAAGCAGAGGCAAGAAACAAGCTAAGAAAGTTGCACAAAGTTGAAAAAAAAGGTATTGAAAATGGAGACAAAAATCGTCTTGATTTATTATTGACCGAAGGACGTATTTTTTGTGACATGCCTGCATTGGCAAATCGAGATAGCATTCTTCTTAGAGATACGCGCCTTGAAAACTCTTTGATTTGTCAACCGCAACAAAGGAATATTCATGGGAGGATTTTTGGAGGGTTTTTAATGCATCGGGCTTTTGAGTTGGCATTTTCGACTGCCTATACTTTTGCCGGATTGATGCCGTACTTTCTTGAAGTTGACCATGTTGACTTTTTAAGACCTGTGAGTATTTTATTTCTAACCTTACTTGTTAATGCCTAAAGGGTCGAGCGGGTTGGATTATTGGAATGGGATGGGTCGGGTTAACCCTCCAAACACTTTTTTTTTTTTTTTAACTATTTTAATATTTGAAATAAATAGTATATCTCTTACTTATATTTACAAAAATATTATGCATTAGTAATAGACTTAGGGCAACATTCAACCTGACACATTTGACTATTTGACCGTGTGTGATAAAACACAAACCAAATCGACACAGCTTTGTTGGTTTTTTCGTATATGAAAGGCGTGTATGGCTGTTAGGAACTGATTACTGAGATGAATGTATAAATATTTATCTTTCTCTAGTAGAAGTGGCAAAATGAGCTGGTCTCGACTCTCTCGGATTGGGTAACAGGTCAAAATGGGTACGATTTTAGTGTGGATTAGTTGGGTTGGGTCGGCCCCACAAAAACTTTTTTCTCCACTTTTGAATTTTCTAAATAGTTATTCTGCTATACATGATTACAATAATAATCAATTTGCCAAAACAAAGTGATTTAGGAAGTTTTATTTGCTTTAATATACTTCCAATACCTTTCCGTTTTCGACCCGTATGGCCCATTTGACATGCTTCAATTTTAGTTAAATTTTTCAGCTTAACCCATTTGACCAATTTTTGTAGTTAAACGGGTCAAAATTGCCATCTCTATTCTTTAGCTTAAATGACTTATGATCTGATTAACCAATTGTTCGTGGTTCAATAATTAGTATTAAAATGCACACCCGATATGTGTGATTACCGACCCTAATAAAATATCAACATAAGCACTTTTAATCGAAGAAAAATTTGTTACTAACATTGCTTGTTTTTTTCTTTAGTGGCTTTTTAATATTTGTTTTTCTTCTCAGGTGGACGTTGGTGATTTCCTACGTTTCAAATCATGTGTCCTATATACTGAATTTGAACACGCAGAGCAACCTTTAATTAATGTAGAAGTTGTTGCACATGTTACAAGGCCCGAGCTGAGGTCTAGTGAGGTCCGTTTCAAGCTCAAAACTTTCGCTTTTTTATGAACTTTAAGTTTTTAAATTATTTGTGGCGCAGGTATATGATTGCTTGAACGGATCCTCTTTTTTTTGTTTTAATCTGATGAGGAACGAGTGAAATTGATTGAACGCTCATCTCAAACGAGTTAACCAACCGTCTAACCTGCCCATCTTGTTTATGCTTGCAGGTTTCAAACACTTTTTACTTCACGTTTACTGTCCGTCCAGAGGCAAAAGCACAAAACAATGGATTTAGAATCCGTAAAGTGGTCCCCGCCACCGAAGAGGAAGCACGCAGGATCCTCGAACGCATGGATGCCGAGGAGTTGCTAATAAAGGAACGTAATTGAAGTTCAAACCCATTGATGAAACTTCTTCATACCATTAAAAACATTAAATAATTCTAAAGGAATTTAGTTAAGTTTATTGGTTCTCTATATATTAAGAGAAAATAATGTAGAATCGAGTTATACTTTCTAACCATCATTCGTGTTCAAGTCGTTTCTATACTTGTTAAAAGGCCGAAAGGGTGTTTTATTAGCAAGACTTTTTAGCAATAATACTATCGTTATTGTCCGTGCAAAATGACCAAAACCGATCATATAACACTTTTTAAACACTATTTTTGGACGTTGAAACTAAGACAAGCTAAACGGTTCATTCCCACGTCAATCTCAAGGAGAAACATTAAACGGTCGTGGATAGAAAAGATGTAAATCATAAATTGCTTGTCCCCTACGAGCCCTAAAATCAACCATCAAAGAAAAACACCAAAAATCAGCAGTCGATTACAGAAGAGAGATCCAAAATAAACCCAAAACAATCCAATTTTAACATCTTCCAAACTAAAACATAGGCATTCTTAATTTATGCAAGGGGATTGAGCACCACACCAAGGAAGAAAACAGCTTGGGAATTATCTTCTCTGATCATGAACATGAACGGATGGTCGGCAACAAAAGATGGAGGGTTTTCTGGAGGACCACCACCCCCTGACATCCTTAGGTAACAAAACGCAGCGGCTTTTGTTCCATTTTCATCGATTTCAATACAAGATTTCTGAAGAATTTTCGAGACATAGAGCATATCTTCATCAAGACATCTAGATTTTATGATTTGAGTAAGCTCCATATTCGTTCGTTCAAAAGGCAACGTCAATCCCATTTGTGTCATAACATCATGAGGTTCAAATGTATTAGATATCTTAAACTTAGGTATCCATAACTCATCCATACATTCTGGTTGAAGGTCAAATTTTGCACGAAACAAATCAGGATCCGAATGAAACATTTGTAGGAGATCTTGCAATCCATCTATCTTATGCGGAAGAAAGATGTACATGGAGAATAACTTTTTCCGTTGGTTACCCTTTTCATATGGAAGTTTAAGTACTTTATAATCTTCAAAAGAACCATACTCGGATCTACCACCCCTTGTCATGAAGGGGACGGAAACAGTTTTCTTCTCCCCATTGATGAGATGAAAGTCTTTTTCCTTTGAATCGAGAAATTTGTCATACCATGATCCTTGGAAATACAAGGCATTGGCAAAAATAATTTTAATTTTTGGTTCTTGACATACATCACTCTTCTCAAGAATAGTCGGGATCAAACCTTTAGTTTTCTTGTCAACCCATGAATTTATTTCTTCGACTGCTTCATCAGGCTTCAACCAAAAAAGATTTTGATTAATAAAACAAGATTAAGTAAACTACAAGTTAATTTAAAAACGTACGAAAGCTGATAAACAACTTAATGTACATATTACATCAAAATCAATTCAACTATACTCGAACTTTATTGAGTATATCGTACTTCAAACATTGCTATTGAGTTAAACAATTATTTATCTATTACTATTATATTTATGTGACCTTCCTAAACCCGTAACACGGCACTGCTATCTGAAGATGTGGCGAATGATATGGCAACTAATATAAATGTCATGTAAGAAAAAAAAAAATTGTTACCTGATAAAAGATAATCGCATACATACAATGTAATTTTTAAGGCGACAGATACGTTGGAGCATCAAGATGAGACCATTATTCAAATATCAAGATCTATGGGATTTAATCGACAAGGGCATTGCAGAGAGTTCTGAAAAAAGGAAGTCCTAAAGTGAGCTAAGGATATGTCTACTCTGACCATTGACGGCGTCTATTAAAGCCCGTGAGGCAGAGGACGGGGTGCATTTAGAGGAAGAGGGGAGTACTGCAACAAATTTTGTCCCGCCATTTGAATTCAAACCCTCTGTCAACCATTTATGTATATATGGTTTATATGTTATGACTTGATTTCATCTTGTAGGCATGGGTTAGATCAAAAAACGAAAAAAGGTATCTATTGGGTCATGGTTGGAAGGATGGGATACAAGTTCAAACTAAGTCGGTTCAAATATGGATGTGATACCCGATGAAATGACTTGGATCAAGAACAAGAAAAGGCCACTCTAATCTAATCTTTTGTGACAACATATCAGCTATTACTATGACCCGTGCTACGTTTGAAGAACAAAACAATAGATTCTGTAGTAAAGTTGCATACATTTTCAACACGAAAACACTTCTTATGCTATCAAATTCTAACACGATAATATGCATAAAAACTTATTTAAACAAACATTTACCGCATTTTCAAAGTCGAGTAACACTGGTTCCGTTTCATAAACACTTTGAAGAATCTCTTTATAACCCGCTTGAAAAGCACTCAACTTTTTAGCACCCCACACTCCATTAGCTAAACTAACATCAACCCCACTCGGGGGCATATAAAACCTACTAATTTCCGAATTTGGCAACCCATAGGGAACTAGTTCACCACTCGAACTCGATAAAATCTTACAAAGTTTGGAACTTTTCGACTCATAGAGAAGTTGTTCCACAGTTTCACATCCAAGAAACTCTAACAACTGTTTCAAAGTTTCGCCTTCGGCTCCAGCAGCAAGAGTTCCTAATAGAATTTCGAGCGAAAAAGGCGAACAAACGAAATTCCCATTTTTGAAACCTTGGTTTGCATCATTTAGTAAAAATGTTGTGGCAGCCTGTTTATATCAAATTCTTGATTATTATTTACTATCGCTAAATAGTATAAAAATAAAATGAAAAAGTGAAAATATAAGAAATTAAACTCACAGTGGTGAGTTTGCTGGTAAGTTTTTTCTGCTTCTTACGGCTGATTCGATCGTCAATTTCAGCCATTTTAGAGATATTCAACTTTTAACTTTCACTATGTAATAGGATTTTCAAACTTTTGGATCCACCTAATTGACCCTAACTAGACCCTAATAAGAGATCGCTTTATCGGCGTTCGGGTCTAATCGGGTTCGTAAGTAAGAAAACTAACACATAAAAGATAGACCATTCTATTAGTGTTTTTAACAATAAGATGACTTGTTACTTTGTAGTGTTATGTTTGACAACAAACATCAAACAAAATAAAAATGAATGTAACTTGTAAATTTTGGTCGATTAAATTATGTGAATTGTTGATAGTAGCTAAAAGAAAGTTAATATAGAAATAAAGCAAATTATAGAAAATGTTAAGCAATTAAATTCTTTTTTGTAGTGTTAAAGTTTACCGAGTTTTGAAATATTAAGAGAATTGAAAACATAACACAAATGCATTTAGAAAATAAGAAAGATACATTAACAAATAAATCGTGCAAAAAAAAAAAATTCTAGTTTAAATATATTTGTCTTTAATAAGTTAATTTCAAAGATGGACGACACATAAACTCGAGCTTACTAAAAGATACGTAGGTTATAAAAGATGACTTACTAAACAAAATATAGTGGCTTCAAACTACAACTAAAAAAAAACCATTAGACCAATTCGGGTTATTCGGGTCTAACCCGAACCCGATTAACACAAAAAAAATTCCTTTGGACCCGACCCTAATAAGACTCGGGTCACATCGGATCAACCCGTTTAACCCGAATAGCATACATAGACCCGAATAAACCCGACCCTACTAAGCTTATTCGGGTTCGGATCGGGTAGGGTTAGTCGGATTCAGATTTTTTTTACGCCCCTACATGTAAGTGGGTTGGCGAGTGAGGTTCATGTCAAATGAGCTAAAAATGAATGTGTTAAGTTGTTTATGTTCTATTTTTACAACTTCTAATATTGAAAGAGATAATATAGAAGTTTAAAGAAAAAATGATAAATGACTATCATTAGGATTAAAATAATGTGTTATTTTAATTACATATGGTTGAATATATATTTATAAAAAAAATGCTTTTCAAAAGTTTTGGGTTGTCAGGTCGACTCATTTATCTAAATGACTAACTCGAACCTAACCTAATAATAATTCATTAATATGGGTTAGCAGGCTGGCGAGTTGATATTATACAACCTAACTCGTTAATTTTCGTGTCGATTTCAGACCGGGTTCGTGTCATGTCGAATATTGTCGCCCCTAATTTAAAGTATATATATATATATATATATATATATATATAGTAATTGGATCGGGTAATAACGACCCGAAGTATACGAACGCTAAGAACGATTCCGTGCATATCTTCTTCTTCAAATCCTTCCTAAATTATCAATCAAACTTTCCTTCTCTCTCTTCGTAATTCTAAAATTCAAAACCCAGTTCATCTTTATGTTAAAATTAGATCTAACCCAATTCAAAACCATCTTACTGTTCTTTATCTTAAAATTGAAATCGTCGACTTGTTGCTACTGATCAGCAGAAACCAATTTGAGGTTTGGTTAGATGCATTTTCTAAAATGGTAGATGCATTTTCTAAAATGGTATTTTTTACTTAAAATTGAAATCGTCGACTTGTTGCTACTGATCAGCAGAAAACCAATTTTGAGGTTTGGTTAGATGCATTTTCTAAAATGGTAGGTGCATTTTCTAAAATGGTAGGTGCATTTTCTTGGCAACAAAAGAAGCAGAATCAGCAGCAGAAACTTGTTGCTACTGATCAGTAGAAACCACTTACTACTGATCAGCAAAAACCACTTACTACTGATCAGCACCGCGACTTACTACTGATCAGCATCGCGAGGTTTGATAAAAAAAATTTAATCGGACGGCCAGAATTGGTTCTTAGCGTTTGTAGGTTAAGCCTTGTTTTTACCCGAACCCCACCCTATATATATATATATAGTAGTCCTTATACCCGTGTATACACAAGGGCATTTTAAATTCGTTTATTTGTAAGTAAATTAGAAATTTTTTCTAAACATGGCGTTATTATAAATTTAATTTTCAATAAATTAAATTTAATAAATTTTAAAAAGCATTATAGGCCGATTTTCATAAAACAAAAATAAACAAATATAAACTAAATAAAATGAAATAATAAAATTTATATAAATCATAGCAAATAACGAAAAATAGCAAACAATTTATTATTAAATATGTGAAACGGTTTATTATTAATTTTTGGGAAATAAAAGTTATTGAAAGAACATAGTTTATTCCTAATTTGTTTTGATAAATTAGTGGTTATTATGTCAATTTTATGAAATAATTTTTTGTTAAATGGTGTAGATTTTCTGTTACGGATAATATTTATACAAGGTTCTCATATGAATGATACATCCATATTTTATACTCTATGAATAAAACTTGCAATCTAAACAAACGTTAATGACGATTTATTCAATTAGTTATTTTTGAGAAATGTTAAATGCCTCTACAAAACCTGCATATGATAAGATCTATTTTCTTTATATGTATGCAACCTAACAGTAATATGGAGATCATACCTTTATAAGGACACTAAGTCGGTTTAGTAGTCGATCACATTACTGAAAAACAACCAAATTAACCCGGAATAATCCAGTTTCGACATCCACATAGTAATAAGTACCGAAATTCCAAACTAAAACATAGGCATTCTTAGTTTATGAAAAAGATAGACAGGTTTTATGCAAGGGGATTGAGCACCACACCAAGCAAGGTAACAGTTTGGGAAGTATCTTCTCTGATCATGAACATGAACGGATGGTCGGCCACAAAAGATGGACGATCATCACTCCCTGACGACCTTATGTAACTACAGGCAGCAGCTATTGTTCCATTTTCATTGATTTCAATATAAGATTTCTGAAGAATTTTCGAGACATCAAGACATCTAGATTCTATGACTTGTGTAAGCTCCATATTCGTTCGTTCAAAAGGCAACGTCAATCCCATTTGTGTCATAACATCATGAGCTTCAAATGTATTAGATATCTTGAACTTAGGTATCAATATCTCATCCAGACATTGTAGTTCAAGGTCATATCTAGTACCAAACAATTCAGGATCCGAATGAAACATTTGTAGGAGATCTTGCAATCCGTCTATCTTATGTGGAAGAAAGATGTACATGGAGAACTTCCTCCGTTCGTAAACACTTGCATATGGAAGTTTGAGTATTTTATAATTAATGAAAGAACCATACTCGGAACTACCAAACCTTGACATGAAGGGGACGGAAACGATCTTCTTCTCCCCATTGATGAGATGAAAGTCTTTTTCCTTTGAATCTAGAAATTTGTCATACCATGATCCTTGGAAATACAAGGCATTGGCAAAAATAATTTTGATGTTTTGATCTTGACATATATCACTTTTCTCGACAATAGTCGGGATCAAACCTTTAGTTTTCTTGTCAACCCATGAATTTATTTCTTCGACTGCTTCATCAGGCTTCACCCAAAATAGATTTTGATTAGTAAAACAAGATTAAGTAAACTACAAGTTAATTAAAAAACGTACGAAAGCTAATAAGCAACTTAATATTATTGAGTAAATCGTACTTTTAACATTGCTGTTGTGTTAAACAACTATTTATCTATTAGTATCGTATCTATGTGACCTCCCTAAACCCGTGATACATGTTGCCTAATGAAAGGTTATCAAATACAAACAATAGTAACGAACTGAAAATTTGATACACAACATCAAATTTTAATTCGATACATGGTGTAAAATGTTGAAAACTGAAAAATGGGATTCAAAGTAGGTTGTTGACATAAAGGAGATTTGGGTGTCTGATTAAGTCGTTTATTCGCGTGCTTCTAATAAATAGTGGCCTCGACAGTAATCCTATATTCTACAGTTTATACTTCCCAACCCCAAAATCCTGTTTTTCAAAGGCGCCTCGTACTAATTTTGGAGTATGAAGATGAAGGATGGGATACAAGTGCACGCATAGTCAGTTAAAATATGGATGTGATACCCGATGAAGTCCAAAAAGAATGTATACAAGAGAAGTTTGAAATGAAATGAACAAACGAAAAAATCTTTGAATTCGGATAAGTAAGTAAGCTACAGTCGCTCTATCCTCTACAGAAGCCGAGTATGTTGCTGCAACAACAGCTGCTTGTCAAGCAATGTGGCTGTTAGGTGACTTGGATTAAGAACAAGAAAAGGCCACACTAATCTAATCTTTTGTGACAACATATATATCAGCTATATCTATGACCCGTGCTACAAAACAAAACAATAGATTCCGTAGTAAAGTTGAATACATTTCCAGACTCTTATGCATATAAACGTAAGTAAACAACAATTTACCTCATTTTCAAAGTCGAGTAACACTGGTTTTGTTTTATAAACACTTTCAAGAATGTCTTTATAACCCGTTTGAAAAGCACTCAACTTCTTAGCACCCCACACTCCATTAGCTAAACTAATATCAACCTCCTTCGGGTAAAAATTACCACATATCAAACTTGGCGACTCGTCACCTTTCAAACTCGATAAAATCTTACAAAGTTTCGAACTTTTTGAGTCGTAAAGTAGTTGTTCCACAGTTTCACATCCAAGAAACTCTAACAACTGTTTCAAGGTTTCGCCTTCGGCTCCAGCAGCAACCATTCCTAATAAGATTTCAAGCGAAAAAGGCGAACAAACGAAATTCCCAACTTTGAATCCTTCCTTTGCATCATTTAGTAGAACTGTTGTGGCAGCCTGTTTATATAAAACTTATGATCACTATATATAGCGTTACTACACAAAAAAGTTATTGTATTTTGCGAAAATATTCAATTTTATTACTATAATTTTTTTTTCTCTTTAGTTGCGTTACTATACTATTAAATTCGGATAATGCATCGAACTTTACATAAAAAACTATTGTATGCATCCATCTTTAAATTGGTATATTGTATGTATCTAACTTTCAAAAATCGATATTTTATATATCCAACCAATGAAATCTTAGCAAAACGATGATGTGGCAACTTACGTGACACATTATATGGATGACACGTATTATTGAATACATACAATAGCAGATTTTTGAAAGTTGGATACATTCAATAGAGATTTTTGAAAATTAGATACATACAATAGACCAATTTAAAGATGGATGCATACAATAGTTTTGAATGTAAAGTTCGATGCATTTCCAAACAATTAGCACTTTTTTTATTTTTCATAAGTTTTAGTAATATAGAAGAAACTTTTTATACGTTTAGTAATTGAAGAGGAATATAATATAGTAATAAATTGAACGTCCTACGATAACTTGGTTGTGTATCAACTCTTATATATAACCCTATAAAATAACGAGGGATAAGTGGCTAGAAATGTATCAAATTTTACTCCAAATTGGCTTATTGTATGTATCTAATTTTCAAAAATCTTATATTATATGTATGCAAAAATACGTGACATCCATATCAGATGCCACGTAAGCTGTCACATCATCGGTTTACTAAGATTTTATTGGTTGGATATATGCAATAACAATTTTTGAAAGTTTGATAGATACAATAGACCAATTTAAAATTGGATACATAATAGACTTTAGAGTAAATTTGATACATTTCCAAGCACTTATCAAAAAAAAAAAGGAATAAAAATATAAGAAATGAAGAGAATTTAGTTACAATGGTGAGTTTGCTTGATGTTGTGGTTGTTGGGGTAAATGTAGTCCGCTTTTTACGGGTAAATGTAGTTCGCCCTTTACGGGTGCTTTTATCGTGTTCATCCGCCATTAGAGAGAACCAACTTCGAATTTAATTAGGGATTTAGGGTTTAATGGTTTTACTAGCTAATTGAAACTGAAAAAGTCAATAAGTGGAAGGACAATGGGTCGGGTTCGGGGCGAGTATCGATAAACTCGTATTTGTATCCGTTTATAGACATCATTTCCATATTCTACCCGATATTTATCTCGTATTCAATTAGGTTTGGTTTTTCATGACCGGTATCCGGTTTTAAAATTTATACATCACAAATTGGCGGGTCCGTGGATGAAAATACCGGTCGCCAAAACTAAAACCCAAATATGGAGACACATTTATATCTGAGATATAAAATTTTAAAGCAAACGATATAATCTTAAACACATAAAAGGAATAAAAGTATTTATCATTAAATGTTAGAGTAAATTACATTAAAAGTTTACCGGCAACGTATTCACGTTACGCGACGAGAATTATATAAGTCGTTACAACAAGTAGTAGCGTTATTCAATAATGTGAACATAGATACTAAATATTTTTACATGTATGTGTATGGAAAATTTATATACGATGTTAACGTATATATGTGCATAGTAATTATATAGTTTAATTTAACATTTTAAATGAGTAATGATATTTATAAGTACATATATACATTATTGCGTACTTAAAGGTGTATGATCCCTAATAATATAGTTTTATGAGATAATTGAAAATGAAATAAGTCAATACGTGGAATAAGTGGAAGGACAAAGGGTCGGGTTCGGAACAAGTACCGGTAAACTTGTATTTGCATCAATTTACAAAATTCATATCAATATTCTATCCGATATTTTTCTCGTATTCAATTAGTTTTGGTTTGATTCGGGTATCCTATTTTTAAGTTTATACATCTCAAAATGACGGGTTCAATGATCCCCAAAACTAAAACCCAAAGATATCGAAACACCTATTTATATTTGAGATTTATAATTTTAAAGCAAAGGATATAATTTTAAATACATAAAAGGAATAAAGTTATATATTGGCTAAATGTTAGAGTAAAAAGAAGTTCATGTAATTTGTATCAAATAATAAGTTTTGTTAATTAAGTTTAATAGCATTACATTAAAATATCATTTATATCCATATTTGTGTCAATGCTTTTGCTTTACATGGTTGAAGTTAGAATATTATATTCATAGTTATTAAACTCGTATGAGTTACGAGTTGACTCGTACGAGTCGAGTCGGTTTTTAATAACCGAACTATGACTCGGATTTGTTTGATTTGTATCACGACTCTGTTGACTCATATCATGACTCATTTGAATCGTATCATGACTCGTACGACTCGTACAATGACTCTAGAAGGGTCGTTGCTCAACAGATAAAAGCTACTCTTCTAGCCATAAGTCTCTTCCTACAATAGTTAAGTTAGACTATAGTCTATTAGTACTCTTCGTAATCGAGTTTAACTCGTTTTCTCTTTGATCATAAGTAAGTCACAATTACACTAACATGATCGATAACATTAAAATCACAAACATTAAATTGTCAGGAAACCTTATTTGTTTTCTATAAACAAGAGTTGCCAAATTCACATATGCAACAACAACAAAAATGGTATACGCCACCACAAGGCGTCCCATCAACAAGTCCTATGATTAACATGAGGGAGATAAATTATACGTCCAAACAGGTGTGAGGAAAATCACATATGCATAGGTTATCACCTCTTTACCATTAAGTCACAAGGTGACGACCGTTCACATATACATATTGGATCATGGATATAAACCCATATGAGCGCACTTAAACATTTTTCAAGATGAAAACAAAACCGGAAAATGAAACTCATGTAGTGTATAATCGAAAAGTGTAATTACGGACTTGAGACTATTTGAGGACTAGTACGCACCAAATATGATTGGCCCATTCTGTTCAAAATCGTTATTAGATCCCTTCAACTGTATTTTTGCCATTTTATGTACCTACGGTAATCATTTAGGACATACGTTAAAAGTGTTTGGAAAGGTAAAGTACTCAACATGAGGTAAGGGGTTACTTTCAAAACTTGAAACATAGTAACATTTTATAGTTGAACTTGTTTTAACTACTTGGTTTACTCACAATATCGTGTATACAATTATTAAGAGAACAGGAATTATTTGAACGGTTTGTATCACAAACTTTCATGTAAGTCGGAGATTCAAACCATGTTGTAGTCATAATTTTGATTATTAATTAGTTTGATCGCTTTTTTGAAAAAAAAAAAAAAGAAAAAAAAAACCATTTCATTCTATGGAACCCCGGTTCGGCTCGTGGTCCGTTAAATTCACATTTCTTGATTGTGAAACAAAAAGATTTTCTAACTTGAAATAAAACATGTCATTTATCACCATAACATTCTAGGTAAAGTTTCTCTTAAAACAGTGATATATAAGAATAGGTTTATTAATAAAGAAAAATTTATATAAATTTATATTTATATTTATATTTATATCTATATAAAGTAATATATTAGTCGACCAATATATTGTGTCAAAATAAACATGATTAGACTGCAGGGAGTGGAGCGTGAAAACCATCAATAACGCCGCCACGTAGGCGGATAACGCTCAATAACGCCCCACCTCCACTCCGGTGGGGGCGTTATCGAAGGAAAATTGGCCACGGCGTGAGCAGAAACACGCCGTGGTGAGGGGAGAAAAGGCAAAGCAACGGTCGAATTAGGAGGCAACGGTCAAGAGAAAAGGAAGCAACGGCTACAACAAACCAAAACCAAAACAATCCTCTATAAAAACCAAACCATTTTTATAAAAATAACCACAAACAATCTCTCTTTCTTCTACAATTTTTATAACATTCTCTCCCAATTTTATACAACTTTCTTCTACATCAAATGGATCCCAACAACAACAACAATCAAAACAACCCCAACCAATGGTTCAACAATCAAAACAACGCCAACCAATGGTTCAACCCTAACCTCAACCAATATCAAAACCCAAACCAATATCCACAATATCAAAACCCCAACCAATATCAACACCCAAACCAATTTCAAAACTTTAACCAACTTCCAAACCCTAACCAATATCCACAATTTTACCAACAAACTCCACCACCACAACGACCATCCCAAGACCCGGTATACCAAGGAGGGTCGTTCCAACAATTGCTTAACCTCGGCGATTTTCCACAAGTGCCTCCATTTGACGTTGACCGTAACCGCGGATTGGTCGATTCCGAAGACGATGACGTTGTTCCGGAAACTCAACCGGAAAGTATGCCGACCCGTGGGAAGAGGAAACATAAGAAGAAGGAAACCGAATCGCAAAGAGGCAAAACCGAAAAGAAGAGGTGGACCGAACGGGAGGAGGTGGCACTTGCTTCAGCATGGTCGTCGACATCCGAGGACCCCATTTTGGGAAATGATCAACATTCACCACTTTACTGGGCAAGTGTTCGCGAAAAATTCTTCATCAAGATGCGTCAACATGATCCCGATTACAAACGCACCAACGACATGATTTCGAGCAAGTGGACCGACTTACAAAGAAAGGTCCGAAAATTCAACGGGATGATGCGACAAGCCCAACAAACTAGAACAAGCGGTCAAAGTGATCAACAAGTGGTCGAACATGCTATGGAGATATACCGCACCAAAATGCAAGTGGGTTTCCAACATTACGCGTCTTAGGAAATATTGAGAAGAAGCCCGATTTGTCAACATGTACCAACATTTGGAGGGTCCTCAAAAGCGCGCAAAACATCGGAGTCTAGTAACCCCTCCACTCCCGCCACTCCCGCCACTCCGGTATCGCCTTTTGCTGGAATCGATCTCAACGATGATGATGATGATCTTCAGTTGGAGGATGAGATTCCAAGACCGATTGGTAGAGATCAAGCAAAGGCAAAAGCGCGCAAAGGAAAGGGCAAAGCCGCTGCTTCTTCTTCGGGGGCCGAAGAATCACTCCAGTTTATTGGGAAAAAGTTCGGGGAATTTACTGAAACTGCTCAAGAAAAATTGCAAGCAAAAGCGTTAAAGACGATCATGAAGGACATCAGTCATCTCGGGGAGCCTTATCGAACAATAGCGGAAGAAGAAAAGAAAAGGCTTATCGAAAAATATTTTCCTCAACATATGTAGTATTTTTTTTTATTGTAGTATGTTTTTTTTTTTTAATAAATTGTAGTATGTTTTTTTTTAAATAAATTGTAGTGTGTTTTTTTTTATTTTTAATAAAAATACAACTTTTTAAATAAAATTATATAAAAAAATAATAAAAATACAAAATAAACTCTATCACTCCACATCATCATCACTTACACACAACCACTCCACCCATTTTTATCACTCCACATCATCACACATTTTTTCCTAAAATCACACTCTATTTCCTACAAATCACCTCTATCACTCCAAATCATCATCACTTATCATTTACCACTCCGCATAGTCTTACACTATGATGAATTATATGTCACATGCATGAAGGTAAAATGTCCCCCATCTATGATTTTCAATCTTTCTTGTTCATCATCAATCATCAATCATTATGTGTGGTCCTTGTTATATATTTTGATATATATTATATAATATTTAATACAAAACCGCAATTGATACGGTAATACCGTCTAGTTGCCCTATCCTGTTTGAACAGTCTCGATTAGTCCTGTTTCTCTTTGATAAGAATTAATACGTTTTTTATAAGGCTCCTTCTCCAAATGAAATTGAACGGGATCCAGAAAGACATGTCTTCGTCCATCGGCTCACAAATACCCGGATCGATCGAAAGTTCATATATCAATGAATAAAAAAATACCACTATACACAAACAAAGATCCCATCTCATAACATGTCCATTATATTCATAGGATACCCATTATGACATTTTTATAAAATAATTAAGTAAGTCAACTTTTTCATGCAAAAAGCATCATCTATTTATGTTTTACTTTATTGCTTTATATCACAAACACTATTTTAAGAGTTAATTGCATAACCAATGTTTTTATCACAGACGATATCTGTACAAAAAAATTTAATATTAATTGCGCTTGCGGTTTCAAAAATTGCATAAATAATAACTACAATCTAGTCAAACCAAACAAACGGTTTAAACAACTAACCCTTATTTTAAACAATACTTTACGGGTTCCTTTGTATGTATAGAAGGTTCCTTTGTATGTATCGAACTTCCGATCTGTTATTGTTACATCTCCAACCTCCTATAATCCGTAACGTGTGATATGACACCACGATGACTTGGTATATGACATCCTAACTTAAACAGTTGTCACGACAACAAAAAGATAAACTTGTTTACCCGATAAAATGGTTACTCGATACATACACAAACACAATAGTAACGGAATATTCAATACACACGAATCACGATCCAATTTACAACAAGAATCTAATTCCATGGAACAATTTTTAGCAGATATGAAGCTTTTTACAGAGATATATGCTTATTCTTCCAAAATTTCCTCTGTATATCATACATACATATATCATATATATTTATATTTATATTTATATATATCTATAACCGAAATAATGTGCGAAAATATTCTAACTTTATGTATACAATTACAACACCATAAAAATGACAAGAATGCCTTTACCTACGGAATTCTTCATCGTCTGAAGAACTATACTGTCGTCTTCCGAGAAACCCGTTAAAAACCGGAGGTAGTGTTGGGTTTATTGGAACTGGGAACTTATGAGCTGAACTAATAACAATTCGCTCGTTTATTGAACCAACTTCTTTGCAAACACGATCCAAAACCGTTACGAAATCTCTGACGACTAAAAAGATTCGGAAAGGGTGAGCTTCTTCTTTAGCTGAATTCCCATGGAAATATTCGGTTATTTCTTTGACTAAGGAAAACGCGACACTTTCTTGTGCTTGAATCCGGATTATTTCCTCTTCCGCCATTTTCATGAACGTGTTCATGGACTCTGAAAATCTTGTTTGGTTTCCGACTAACCTAACGACTTGTAGAATGTCGGAAATACCTTTTGATAGTTTCATTACATCGTTATTAAGTACTTCGGAATCCATGGAAGCGGCTTTTTTAACATTTGAGAGTTCTGAACTGATACCAGCGACCACTTGAAGACCAAGTTTGCGACATTTTGCGTCATTTGGGGTGTCGGGATTGGTTTCGTTAGTTGAAAGACGGGAACCTTCACTTTTGATAATTTCTTGAACAACAAAATGCAAAAGAGTTGTTTTCCCATCTGTTCCTTTGACATCAATGAGTTTTAAAAGTGTGTCGAGTTTGAATGCGTGAGCATCACCACGATTTGTTCCCACATTCATTCGGTTTCCGGTTTTTAAAACGGCTTCTAGAAGTTTTAAGAACATTCGGCTGTTTCTAAGCTCTTCGCATGCAACCTATAAATTTAAACAAGTTTTTAGGGCCAATTATTTAATGCATACGAAATATGTTGGTACTTAAATCAAGCTAACCTGACCCGACCCGTTACCCTACCCACCGACACTTTTTGCCCCCATCTAAAAATTCTTCAATCATCAGACTGAAGTAAATAGATATAGTAACGAAATATACCTCAAGAGTTTGGAACGAGCGTTTAAGGTACTCAACCTCGGATTCAAAATTGGATATATAAAGCATTGCTTCAACTCTTTTAAAGGCAAAAGGTACATCGAGAACCGCCTTTAAAAACTTCTCGGCGGGCCCCAACTTGACAGGCGTCTCGTCTTTATACTCTTTTATCTTTCTTTCTTCTTCTTTTGTGGGAGCCATTTTTAATAAACTTTCAAGAAGCTCAGTTCCAAGAGTATCTGCATTGCCTGTATAATCCAATTTTAAAA
This sequence comes from Senecio squalidus, assembly GCA_910822075.1. Taxonomy (NCBI): domain Eukaryota; kingdom Viridiplantae; phylum Streptophyta; class Magnoliopsida; order Asterales; family Asteraceae; genus Senecio; species Senecio squalidus. The sequence goes on from CAJVGC010000508.1 coordinate 3,776,940, forward strand.
CCGTTATAATAACAGATGTATGAAAACCATAACAAAGAAAAGAGTAACTTATATATACGGTCCCTATTGCAAACCTTTTGCGGTTTGGTCTCAACTTCCAATGTTTAACTACGAATTTGATAACTCGTTCACTTAATGAAACATTGAAGGTATGGACCAAATGCTTAATATAGCACAGAAAGTAGGACAAGGTTCATAAAAACCAGGGACCAAACGGACCCATGGTTTGCATAGGGGTCAAAACACGGAAAATCAAAGTGACCATTTATGTAATTTACACTAAAACAATAAACCTTTTTTGAATGGAATTGAAGCAAATTACCTTCTAAAAGGGCATCACATACTTCCTCAATTGTCACATTGAGTGCCCGAAGTAAAATTGCAATGTTTTGAGACTTTTTTGGATCAAGAACTCGGTCTTCATGGTTGGTTGGTGACGGTAGAATCGAGCGTTTTGTGGCAGATGTTTCGTTTGAATTACTCGAGTTTGGTGTCTTTACGAGAAATAATGTCTCAATCATTTCCTCATTTAACCTGTAATTAAGAAAATTAAATCATAAGATAAAGGAATATCAAACAAAAACAATATATTTAAAGAGAATCGGTTTCTTACTTAAACGAGCTGGATTTGAGTTGATCCCACACCATTTCACGATCAGAACTTGCTCTTACTTTATCCCAGTGAAGTGGTTTCAACTTCGGTTTTGGTGTTTCAACATTTTCTTGATTTTCCGGCAATAATTCCATCGGAGAAACTTCAGGCTGTTCACTAATTAAAGATATAGGTCTTGCTGGTGTGACTAAAACTGGTGGCCGAATTGGTGTTGGAGTTTTCGGACTTAAACTTTCCCAATTCATCAGCGGCGGTGGTGGCGGGGGGGGTGGAATTCTTCCTAGAGTAGGTGAGTTTTGGTCACTAGACGAACCTGATAATCTGGGAGAAGACTCTAAACTATCTTTACTCAATCGAATATCCGGAGATGAAACCGCCAAACTCTGTAACACGGGTGGTGGAGGCGGTGGAGGTGGTGGTGGAGCCGAACGAGAAGGCGGCGGAGCATGTTGAATCGCAACAAGCTCCGGCGACTTCGGTTGCGACCTAATCGGACTCAAACTAACCGGCGGCGAAATACTCAACGAAACCGACCTAGCCGGAGACCCCGAACTCGAAGACGAACACGAAGACGACCCATAATTATCCACCACCGGTACCGCCATAAACGCCGATCTAGAACCAGATCCAGTTCCAATCGAATCTCTAGGCGAATAAAACTCCTCAAACTCCTCTTCCTTGGAAGAACTTTCAACTTCAAACTTCCCATTCCCATTCCCATTCCCATTCCCAATATTACTCTCACTACGTCCTCTTTCCCCACTCCGTCCAATGCCACCGACATTAACCAACGGTGGCAATGGACGGAGATCAGGTGAGTCCAGTTTTCGCAAACTGGACTCGCTACCACTAAGATTTTCGCGATTCTCGCGAATAATCACATTAGTCGCATCAATTCCACCATGAGAATTCACTAATGTACCTAGATACAAAAATTCTGCACTACTTTGTGATGGTCTATTAAGCTTAGGAATCATATTATTATGACAATTATTATTATAATTATTGTCATTATTATAATTAACAATTATTCTATTATTATTATTACTACTATTATCAGATCTATGAGTTTTCTCATCACTAAAAGATCTAGATGAGTTATTACTTTCATACCTTTTGTTTTTCTTAACTTTAAGAAAAACAAAAACCGCTACGACAATGGCGGCAGCGATTACTAGCGTAACCGCTGTCGCGATTAGTTTCGCCGAAACCGGCTTCGCTTTCGGCGAACTCGGTAGGTTAAGTGAGGAGATATTCGCCGGAAACGAAGCCGAAGGCGTAGACTGTGTGGTAGTAGGCGGTGGTGGAGATTGAAGATTAGGAAAAAACGGTCTATCGTCGTCAGGTGGCGATGGGCTAGTTATTGGAGTTGGTGTAAACGGTACCGGAGAGTCCGGTGGGAAGAATGGCTGGTGGAGAGTACGACGGTTGTGTAGGGTGGTGGAATCGCCGGAGATTGTGAAAATGAGGAGAATGAGGTAAATGATTATGAGCATTTTTTGAGGTAGTTAGGTTAATCAATCAATGAATCACCATGAATGAATGAAAATGGTAGTAATTGAGTGTGTGTAATTTGAAGGTGTGGATGGTGTGTGTGTGTGTTTAACAGCTAAGATCTAGGTGATTGGTAAAATGGCAGACAGAAATAGTACAAAGTTTTGGTTGTTTTAGGCTGAAAGATAATAAATCATTTCAACTATAAAAAGGTTCTACTTTCTATGTCATGTCAAAAAGACTTTTACTCTCTATGTTACTCAAATTAACAGTCGTGACGTTGCGTTATAAGTAACTCTCAAGCTTTCGAAAAAAAAGACATGATGTTTTAAAAAAACATGACAAGACGACAAAAATTTTAATATATTTTATAATTTTATATATATTTATATATAATTTTTACTATTATTAGGTTATATAAATATCAATAAATTATCAAAAAGTCTGTTTTAACATTTAAGTATATATATTCTAAGATATATTCACAAATTTACAATCAAAGGATTTTTATAGCCATTTTTAACTATTTTTAAACTTTTTTTTTATTTTTTTTTTCATATCGCGTTACAAAAAACTCGCGTTAAGGCGCGTCATGGCACGTTATGGCAACGTTTTTTTGTCGCCACGTCTAAAAAAGACGCCTTACATATTTTCGTAATTTCTCTCCGCGTCATGACGCGTTATTTAAAACCTTGCTACTGACTCTGTTGAAAAGAAAATTGTTTACTTTTTTATTTATATTTCTTTTAAAATTATTGTTTTATTTATAATTTATATGATTAGTTAAAATGTAATAATTTCTGATTTTATTTAAAGATTTTGATATTAACATACTTGAAAACCTATTATATGTTTTGTTTTCTTAGACGCTAATAGTACCCGTTCATAAATTTACGAAATCATTCATATATTAATAACCGTCCTACCTTTATTTAATTGAATTGTCGATAACTAAATAACGTTATAATGTGTTTTTCTTTTTTCTTCTCCGAAAATCTGTTTGTTATGATGGGTTTTTTATGGTCAAACAAACACATCCAAACAACCTTTTTAATATGTACAACGGTTTAGAAATTAAAATCATCAATTCAAAAGTACAGGGTCCTATGTATAAGGTACTCATTTGTTTTAAAAAATAAATAAGGGTATTTTTAGTATTTTTTTTCTATATGTATATGATAAAAATAAATTTGACCCCTTTTTTATCTTTATTGTAATAAAAACAACAAATTTAGAAAATATGTGTGAAAAAAATTAAAAATAGTTGATGGTAATAATCATTTTTAACTAACTACTAGGGGTGACTAAAAAAACCAAACCAACTTGAATCGAAAAATCGAGCGAGTTTGGACCGGAAGTGAGACTAAACCGGTTATAGTTGTCCGGTTCTCGGTTATCAAAAATATACAAATTTAATTAAAAAAAAAATATTGAAATTTAATTGATGTATATTACATACGCTAAACCGGTATTGAGTGGATAGCAATTAACAAAACATCAAAACCCTTAAAAATATTAATATTTCTTTAACTTACCAAATTTACTCTTATTTTAACTCAAAAAATTTATATAAAAGTAATTATGTATGTTTAATGACCAACAAATGTTATAGAACAAGAGTAGAAAATTTTATATTATAAAATATAATTTAAAAATATTAACCTATATAACCTAAGATTTGTGCTACCTTTAGGTCTACACATTTAAAATAAAAATTATAAATTATTATCTATACGAGTATATTTATTAAAAAGTTAGCCTTAAGTATAATTAAGAAATATAACTATATAATTCTATAATATCGATAATTAAATATAATTATAAAATAATTTATAGGCTCAATAAAAACAATATAAATATTTAATTATTAAATATAATTTATAAAATAATTTACGTACACGAAAATAGTCAAAGATTGGGAGTGGGAACATGAAAAAAATACAAATTTCTAGAAATTGAGTGTCAAGCACCGACACATTTGGAAGAAGGAATATTTTGAGAAAATGAAAGAAGGTGAAAATATAAAATTAATATTTATATAAATAAAAATGAAATAAAACAATACTTTTGAATTAAATTAAGTAAAAAGCAACATCACCCACGACCACATTATTACCATAATTATAAGTTGATACTTAAATACAAAAAGACAACAACCACCATTAATTTTTTTTTATGGTTTGATTACTTAAATAATCAATTTTTTGTAATCATGTCACTTAACTGCTGGTTATGTATCTGTGCTACGTGACGGTGGACCAATTTCACGTTTAGTAACGTAGAATAATCAAGTTAGTGGTTGTACTTTTACTTATAAGTGATACAACGTTGTTAGTATTTATGAATTTAAGATTATGTAAAATCTAGAAATGACATTAACCATTATATAAATATATTAATATATTTTTTATTCATAATTCAACTGAAAAACACTTTTTACGAACCAATAAAATTATAAGTCATTAAATTTTGTGTTATGTTTAGTGACAATTTAACTTATATTAAATATAACATTTTAATAATGTTGTTTAAGACCATAATTTTGGATTAAAATTTATATAAGTTACAAAGTTAATGGTGTACATTAACTAAAACATAATAGATGGTTGAGATTTCATTTACTTAAACTCAAAACTTAAAAAGAAAAGGTCGATATGTTTTATATAGTAGTTAAGCTTTGATTGAATGATTTCGTCCGGTCTTTGACCATATGGTATCTATAATATATACTAAAATATGTGCATTAAAAGCCACATGATAAAGTATGAATCATTTGATTAGTTTCAAGATTAATTTTACACCATTAGATCAAAATAAGGATATCATATGCATCATTATTAGCTATTTTAGTTTTAGGCCCTCCATTTTAAATAAAAAAAATTTAACCCTTAGTATTTATTTAAAAAAAACATACTTTAAAACAATTACCTTAGATATTAAATATTTTTATATATTAAACTTTTTTAATAAAAGGAAAAATGATTTTTTTTTTCGTTTTTATCTTTTCTAAGAAAAAATAAAACCTATTACAGTAAAAGAAAAAAGAAGTTAATGATGACATACAAAAGGAAACACTTTCTAAATTTTTGTTTTTGTTTAACATTAAACGAATTATACATTGCATGAGTATGAAAAAAACTCAAATGACCTACTTTTAATAACATGACATAACCCAAGATATAATTTAAAATCTAAAATTTGATAGAGTAAAATCATCAAAAATACTCAAATAACCTACATATAAAACTTGACAGAATGCAACTCTCATATATATATATATATATATATATATATATATATATATATATATATATATATATATATAGTGAATGGTTCATGCGAGAACTCCTTTTTTTGCGAGAACTGCGAGAACTCTCATAAAAAATGTTAAATCACGTTTCACTTTATTCATTCACATGCAAACTCTTTTGGAGATTAATAATCAAGTAAATATAAACGTAAAAAACTAAAAAAAAATCATATAAAATGACGTAAAAAATTGTCGTTCATATATGAACTCATTTTTGAAAAAAAAATGTTCACATGTGAACAATTCTAAATACGCGTGATTTTATACAATTTTTTTAATTTTTCATTTATATTTTTACTATATTTCTAACATTTAATAGTTTTTACATGTCAATCGACATAATTAAATGTTAATTGACATTTTTTTTAAGTGTTCTCGCAGTTCTCGCAGAAATAAGAGTTCTCGCATGAATCAGTCCCTATATATATATATATAAATTAAACAACAAAAATTTGGAATCACAACTTATATTATTATATATTGTTATGTTTACTCAGTTTCTATATATTATACTTTTATTTTTTCGATAAAATTCCCCGCGTATACTCAGGAAATAAGCTAGTGTATAAACATAAGTGTATGTTTTAGTTTAGACAATTTTTAACCGTTGTATTAACTAACAGTCAGTTTTTGTTAACTTAACGTTATGTAAACACACATTAAAGTGATACCAAACTGACTAAACCAATGCAAACAGTAAACTAATCGGTGAAATTTTTTGGACTCCGCATATTTATTTATTTTAAATACACATTCAATAAATAAAAACAATATGTTTATTAAAAAAGGAACATTAATTAAAAAAAAAAGCATTACAATAAAAATAAAACGTTGTACTTTATTAAAAAAATACAATTGCTAAAATAAATTAACGAATACGGAAATTTGGTGGGAGAGTCGCAATGTGTAAGAGAGCGCCACGAAGCACATGATGCATTTGTCGGTCACACAATGTTTTGTCCATACACCTATATGTTGCTAGTTTGTCTTCCAACGTACGAGTCGGTCTATTTTCCTCGTTTCCTAGATAATCTTTTTCCAATCGACACATGTTGCAATCATTGTCTTGGGTTATATGTTGGGTAATATCACACAATAATACAAGATTCATATAATCTTTTGTGTGTTCTATACTCTTTCGGGGCTATTAATGATTCCCTAACGCCCCTGAAGCACAACGAACGCTCGTTCCACATCTTTTGTTGTTGATTCTTGGAATCTCGAAAACCTTATTTATTCGTCCGTCAACGAAAACTTATACGATTTGACCATTGTCGACCATTCCAGATAAATTTCGTCGGCGGGATAATATCCTTTTGTGAAATTACGCCCGTCAATATTGAAATTAACTAGTGGAGCATGATATTGAAGTAAATTGTTGAATAGATCTGAAATATTCAATACGTTGATGTCGTTGCTCAAACCCGCAGGGCGAAAGTAAGCGTGCCAAATTCACATATCATAAGATGCAATCGCTCTGAGCATGATTGTTAGTTTTTCATGATCACCTCGTGTGTATTGACCTTGCCATGCCACCGGATAATTCTTCCAAGCCATGTGCATACAATCGATGCTTCCGAGCATACCCAAAAAACCATGTATCTCGCCATGACATTGTATCAAACGTTGCATATCTTCTTGTGTTGTTTTTTTTTTAAATTTCGGTTGAGAAAGGTTGAAAAATACATTTGTTGAGTTGTCCAAACAATCATATGATGTTTGTTGACCCATATGTAAGTATGTATCAAACGCATCAGGGGCACAATCGTACGCCAATTGGCGTATGACGGAAGTGCATTTAAAAAAGACGTTACAACTGAGTTTACCAGTAGCATTAGGGCATTGATGAAATTATTTAAAATGGCCGGTTATCGGTTCTTGGGCGTAAAATGTTATAGATTGACATATATAGAGAAACAACTCTTTTCTCATCCGATAACGACGACAAAAATAATCTGGCGGATGTAACACTAGTATTTTAAACACACCAATTTTTTTTTTTTTAAAACATTCTACAATATATACATAACTTAACCAAAATGGGAGTTATCGTTTACTTATACTAAAATATCATTTAACATGTTTAGAGCGGAAGCTCGTTACAAAGATTTATCTTCATATCTAGGTCCCCATCCATCCTTCCTATGCTTGCCTTGCAAATACGAGATCCTTTTTACCTACAAACATAACAATCAATAATATACATTAGCATTAAGCTAGTGAGTATACTTAATAACATAGTGACACATCTTCAAGACTATTTAAAGTCTTACTACATACCCTCGCGGTATATAATTATAACTAACTCTACTCTTTCCCGACTAATGAAAGTCGATTCTACTTCTCCTTGACACATAAATGTCTTCTCCATTCTTCTCTATCATCATGATAAGTTAATATATCATTTCTCTACTTAAACTACCTTAAAATACACTAAAAACTGATCTAGGGGTCGAATGCTACGCATTCGGACCCATAGGCGACGCATTCAACATGACAAAACACCACATCAGCCACTGAGCTCCGAATGCCTCGCATTTAACCCACAGGCGACGCATTCGGGGCATTTTCTGGCTGATTTTCGTTTTTCAAACGTTTCCTGCACTTACATGTTAGTTTACGCCACTTTAAATCCTTATTTCCGCTAACAACACTAACTATAACTTGGAACAACTTACCTAGCAATCTTTAATACATTAATACAAATTTTAAACACCAAAACCATATGAAAATGAGTCTAGTATACTCACCTTGATGTCGAATTACTTTCACTATCTTTACGTTGCCTTCCCTTTGCCTTTATCTTTCAAATCTGAATTACAAGGTCAAAATACTAAAACTTCAATACTCATAACCACATAACTAACAACTTTATCATACATTCTCTTCTAACAAACTTAACATTACTTGGTTAAATCGTTTTCTACCCATCATGTCACTTTTGAGGTCTTTGACCCGCTAACATTTACATATACATGAAAGCATTTCAATTACTATCCAATATATATATATATATATATCAACAATACATAAAAATGGTCATTTCTTTCTCTTTAACCAATTTCTACCCATTTGTCACCCCTTGGGTCAATTGACCCGTTTAGCAACTCCAAATGGAGAAATCATAATATCATACTCTATCTCCATCTTATAACTTAAACATACAATTCTAACATTAAATTAACATACAAAATGCTCAAATTAACAATTCTCAAGATTACCCCCAAATTATAAAAACCTAATTTTACCAATTAAACATTTCTACTCTTCAATTAAACATCCAAATAATGTTATAACACATAGCACAAACTCAAATTCATCAAGAAATACCAAAAATATATATAAATTTACCTTCTCCACTCCAAGGTCAAATTAGCTAAATTTCTTTATCTTCAAGTCTTAATTCCTTATACACTTCACCAATTTAACACTAATTTGAAGGAAATTGAAATCTCTCTTAGCTTAAATCACTTACACACACTCAAAACACATACAAAAACATCAGAATTTGACACCTAGCTATCTTACTCATACCAATTTCGGATTTACACTTTTAGTCCCTCAACTTCTCAAATCTTTCTAACTTACAACAATTATTAGAATTATTAACTAATTAAGTCCTTTCTAACTAAAATCAACTATCTTTCTTACAATTCTAGTCCTTCACTTATATAACTTCTCAAATAATATAATTATAACACATTTATATTATAAACAATTAAATACTTACGAAATATTTAAATTTCCGAAAACCGGGATGTTACAGCGGAAACATTGGTTTGTCGGGAAAGTAGTCTTATTGTGGTGGCTTCTCGGTTTCGACGTATGTATCGCCTTGGTGCCCTTGACACCGGATTAGAACTTTTGCCTTCATCGTTTGAATCAGTTCTAATCGCATTAACAAAATATGTAATTTGGACTGGATCGAAACAAGCCATTAACGTAATGTAATCTTGGATATTGGAGTCGGAATCCATTTATATGTAATTTTTGGTTGTTTTGTATTGTATTTGAAGTAAAGGTAAAATGTATGTAGATATATGTTGTAGTTTTTATATATATATAAAAGAAAAGAACAAAAAAAAAAGTTGACTGTTCCCAACGGTTTGATTTTTATAAATTTGATTTTTCTTTTTATAGTAACCCAAAGTTTAAAAAAAAAACTATTTTTTAATTAATGGAGCCCAAATAATACAAACACCTCTCCGTCAATTCTTCATCTCCAAACCGACGAAACAATTTTTTTCTTTGACAACCAACGGTGGACCGACGAGGTCGGTGCCATCGAGGGACCAACCCACAAGCAATCGACAGTGCCATTGGTACCGGTAAGTTTGATCTAAGATTCAAGTTTTGTTGAATAACAAAACATAAATAGTACGAATTGGATAATTTATTTTTCTTTGACTAAATAAAGCTTAATTTTACCTTCTTTGTTTTTTTATTTATTTACAACGGTATTAACAAAATACATATGTAAAACGCTTAGTAGGGGCATTAAATACACTTTATATATATATAAAAGAAAATAAGAAATTTAAAAATAAAACAAAGTCATATCTAATCCATCAAATAATGATAAAAAGGGAAAAAGTTTAGTTACTTAATCTTGACATGTTTTCGGTGTAAAAGCGTAAAATATGACCTAACAACTAACAAAATTATGAATTTAAGTTTTAACTTCTAACTCATAAAAAAAATGTAACGTTATATGATATTAAAAACACAAAGAAACTTCCATGAAAGGATTAAACTATTATACTTTTAGAATATAATTGTATTATTGTTATTTAGAAGATCCTAATGCCCTTTGGTGAGTATAGAACTATAGATGATTACTAAAAAATTTAATAAGACAATATATTATTATTTATTCTACATGCAACATGGTAGACAACCCTAACATGTTAAAAAATTCAATGTTGTTAGGAATGTTTATATATTATACCACAACTTGTATTTATTGTCTTGCATGTAGTATGTCACAATGGACACCAAATTTTGCTTTAAATTATTTAACAAATAAATAAATATCTTTTTTTCGAATCTAATAATTATTATATATATGGAATTATTGAAAATGATAAGTTTTTATTTAATAATGTGGTATATTTTTACAAGTTTTTTCTTTTTTTCAGATTAATTTTTTTGATAAATTTAAAAATCTAAATATATAACATGATTTTGATCAGAAATAACGTCACAATGTAACAACCATATAATACTTAAAACTATTGAAATGAAGATTTAAAAGGAAACGCTAAACATAACTCATATGACTATGGTTAAGAATGAATTTTCGGTTAAAGTAAAAGTCAATAAGCATAGTAGAAGTTAGTTGGTATTTTTCGATGGTTTCTTATCGATTATTTCATAGCATAATGTAAACAATGGGTTCTATCTATCATAACATTTATTTCTTAACCATCGTCTTGACAACTATAATTAACATAATTCAATTCTAAAATATAATACCAACTAATTAATTTTATTGGCGTTTTTTAAATCAACAAGTAAAGTACATTATACTTGTTTTTCTTGGTAAACAATAATAACATGTTTTTATTTTATTTTAATTTGGGGATTTACATTTAGCTTTATTTTGTCATTTTTATTTCATTTTCTTCTTTGGAATGGGAATAACCCTTTCTCATTATTAAAATGTAGTATCAAAATAACAAGTATAATATCTTATTTAAGACAATTAATGGTAAGTTTCTAACCAAAAAAAAATTAAATATTTGATATGAAAATTGATATACATGACTAATAAATTTTCCATCAAAAGATTAAGTAACCATTTTTTTTTTTTGAACGACAGTGTTAGTGATTCGGGGCCTCGGTGACATCTAATTGGGCCATATGCTACCTACGAACCTTACACCAAAGTTAGTTATCACCTAATATTCACCTAAGGAGAAACCCCGAAAATCTCTTACCAATGGGACAAACCCCCATTGGCATTAAGTAATAATTTAATAATATTTTTTCTATTATCATTTTTAGCTATTATTACAAATTAGAAAATTATACTATTTAAGGATTAAACTAATTAAAGTGTCTTTTTTAAAAAGAATACATAAATGAAGGGACTACATGAGTAACTTTTTGTAGTGGTGGTCTCCACCCACAAAGGTTCCAAATCTTCAAAAAAGGCCACAAAAGTTTGGGTGCATTATATTTTTTCTTTGTCTTTTTCTTCAAATTTTATAGAAAAGCAGGATTAATTTAATGTATTTTCTTGCAATAAACAATTCAAGCATAAAAAATTCACACTTCAATCTAAAAATATTTTGTTGTTTCTCAAACACCTAAAACAAAACAATGATCATTTAAACTTATTTTTCTAAATATTGATTGGTATAAATTTATATTTTATTTATAACATATCAAGTAAGTAAAAATAAAATCTAGGTAAATATTAGATTGGATAAAGTATTAAAAATCATTTTTAAATATTGGAAATTATGTAATCATGTTTAAAATACTCTAAGGATACGAAAAAGAAAAGAAAAATATAACATATAAACTGGTCTATTTTAACCTGATATTCGACCTGTAAATTGTTACTTAAGAATAATACTAAAAGAATGATCTTAGTGTCAATCCCATGATCATGTAGCTATATTAAATTTCTCAAAAGCAATCATATATTTTAATAATGTTTTAAAAGCATGGCATGATTTACATAGTCTATACTTTTGATTTATTTTTATGTTAATATAATTATATCTTTTTATCTTGTCTAAGAAATGATATAATGTTTTAATAAATATTTTCATAAACAAATTTTATTTTTAATCTTAACAACATAATCTTTTATCTCTTTTAAAGAGAGTGCAGTAGGTTAATAGACCACGACGATACTTCTAGACAAAGACATGTTGGTTTTAACATTATTACGTTATAATTGGTTTTAAACCAAAAAGATGAACCATATAACAATTCGAATTTTGATTGGTACTTTAGATATTGATAATCAAGTGTTCGATACCGATATATGCAAGTAGTTAGATAAGTACATAGGCGAGATGTAGACCAACGAACATGCCATTAGCGATGAGCGTATAAAAGTGGGACTTCTAAAGGAAAAACGACAATTATAGTAAAGAAATGAATAAACCCGACAACGTAAACAAACAAAAAGATAAGGAAATAGAAATAGAATCTCTTTTGTTGTTTTTTCAACAAAAAATTGATTGATCGAGACCTACCCAACTTGCCCTTTTTTCTATACTATTAATAAGTTTGGTTTCATTTTCTTAAAAACTATGCATTTTGACAGTAAAATAATCTTCGAATGCTGTCATGTATATTATATATAAGAAAGACCAACCGTGATACAAAATACAAAGACGTTTAGATTCTACCAATTTGTACCTTGAATAAATCTTCTACCGCAACAGGTGAATTCACCTTCTTGGACATATTTAGTTATTACCGCACTACTGTTCTGCAAAATAGCAAACTTACAGGAATGGATATAATGGACATTTAACCGTATACAGAACATTTGTACTAAAGGTGGCAAAATGGGCGGGTCAGGTAGGTCTCGTAGCAGGTCAAAATGACAAGTATATATGATTGCTCTTATTCTTAAAAGGACGATATATCTCTGTTATATTGTATTAAGAGTGTCTTTCGATTATATTGTTTAGGTAAATGAACAAACAAGCTACACATTAACTACTATCGTTATATTTTGTACACACCATTCTCAAGATTGTCGATCTAATTGGGTTTTCTGCTTCGCCTTTTCGAGTTCTTCTTAGGGCTTGTTGACGGATTAGATTGAACTGGTAGAAGTGTTCCCCCCTTTATATCGCCTGATGCCCTGAGTAGTGTTTTCTGAGCTTCCATATATATTTTCAAGTCTCTAATCTGCAATTCAAGCAAGTAGTCGTTGTTAAATGGTAACATATTTAACGAGATAAAACGTATGCATAGTAGACCGCCCAAGAATTTGAAACCATTTCATCTGATTTCGTTTATGCCAATGTCAAAAACTTGCACGCACATTGTAAATGACAAAAATGCCCCTAACTTTTTAATAAAATAAAAAATCTCAAATTTAAATTAGTTATACCTGTTCTTCAAGATCAAGTATTTTCTCATCTTTCATTTTCAGCGATGTAATCTCCCTGTAATGACAACGGCATTAATTGTCCATCAAATGTGACTTCTATAACATTTTAACAACTAGAGATATGTGTAAAAGAAAGTACCTCTCCTGGATTTCCTTGTACGTTTTCTTGAGAGATTCTTGGTCTTTTGCAAGATCTTCGTTAATCTAGCAACAAAGAACAAAAGCGAAAATCAAATCGTTAGCCATTTATGGAAAGATAATAGTAAACTTCACTATGAGCTTAAAGAAAGAAACTAACATATGATATTGTTTTTGTGTCTTTGGAAAGATCTTCGAGTTTACGTTGAAGTTCCTGTGTCCTTTCGACTTCTGATTTCACTATCGCTTCAGCTATGGTTATCTCCTTTCGACTTTTTGCCTCAGTAAGTACCGTTTCATAATGCTGTAAAAAACAATCATTTTGAGATTAAAACTAACAAAGAAAGAAAAAACATAACATAGGTTTACATACTTGACGTTGAGTCTCCATCTGAGTTGCAAGAAGAAAGTTGTACTCATCCACAATCTGTTTTTATTTTTTCAAGTACACGAAAAATTAGTATTTAAATGTGAACACGTTATGACAGCAGGTAGAAATACAATTAAAGTTACCGTATCAACTTTGCTGCTAAAAAGTACCCCACCAACTTCAGCATCCTCTTTATCAGCAAACGGAAATTCACTTGATTGATGATTTGTCATAATCGACTTGCTACCAACTTTTGATTGGTTTAACCGGTGAACATATTTATCACCAACGTAATCCCAAATTTGCTGTGTTTCTAGTTCAAGTGAATAGCAATGTTTAGCTTGTTTATAATGCTCAACAGCATGAGCTTTTTCATACCTTAAAACATCATCAGCAATTAATTAGCATTAAGGATATCCAAAGATATTTCAAAATTTAATTTATAAAGTATCAACGCAAGTACGGGAATGTTTGTTACCTTCCACATCCTACAAAACCACATATGAGACATACCCACGGATTCCTAGACGTGCCACAAACTCCACACGTTGGTTTACCATCCTCATCCTGTCGCTGAGATAGTCGACAAACCTGTGAACACATTCGGAATCAATATTATGTTTGAAGTACCAACAAATGAAATGAAGTATAGAAAATTGTAAAATAGACGTAACCTGGCAAGACAAGTAGGACGAGTTAGAAATACACGGACACTGAAAGGAATGGTCACAATGCGTAATCTGTATTGCACTTGTATCATAGTCCAACCTCTCTATGATTTCAACAACAATAAAAAACAAATCACTTACAACAATCATAATAATAAAAACCATTAAAAATTTAAACGCAAGTTACCTAAGCAAACAGGACAAGTTGGTAATTCTGTATACCCTGGTCGAGGGTTACTAGCTTCCTCTAATGAATCCGTGTACTCCACTTGTTGCGCAAAGTAAATATGGCAAACCTCGGTCTGAAGAAGTTAAAAAAAACAAATTTTTGTCATTAATTAGAATGTATATTTGGATTTTTTTCAAATCTATAAAATTCGGGATAGGTTTCTTTCGTACTGTATCAAACATTACTACGAATTCTAATCAATAGTGTGTATCCAACTTTATATAGGTCTTTGAGATATTCTTATTGTATGTATCCGTATAAACGCGCCACGTCACTTGGTTATAAGTTTTTAATTGGCCGGATACATACAATAGCAATAGTAAAGTTAAATACATTTACAAACACTTATCCCTTAAAAGTTAAACAAAATTAACTGATAAAATACCTGAGAAGGACTAAACCGCTTTCCATTATAAACGGTAAAGAATCCATCGGCCGCCGCTTGATTAACAAGCTTAATCAACACACTATACTGACCTTCAATCGCATCATTCCTTCAAAAATCATCCACAACTCATATTAATTAAAAAGAAAATTCGAAAAGACAAATTTAATACACACTACGATTATTAACATTACTCTCCATCTTAATACACCTTGCATCCTCAACTTAATACCACTAAGCTAGAGGCCCCTCCCATAGTACTTAACTAAATAGCCAACATTCTTGTAACCTATAGGTATTCGTAGTATTACTAGTACATTCTAATCTAATAGTTTATTAGTTGGGCTAATTATTTGGAAATGCATCGAACTTTACATCACAAACTATTGTATGCATCCATCTTTAAATTGGTCTATTGTATGTATCTAACTTTCAAAAATCGATATTTTATATATCCAACCAATGAAATCTTAGCAAAACGATGATGTGGCAACTTACGTGGCACATTATATGGATGACACGTATTGTTGAATACATACAATAGCAGATTTTTGAAAGTTGTATACATTCAATAGAGATTTTTGAATACAATAGTTTTGGATGTAAAGTTCGATGTATTTCCAAACAATTAGCACTTTATTAGTTTAACCGTTTTAAAAACAGGGATAAGTATCTGGAAATATATCAAACTTTAATCCATGATCTATAGTAATACTATTATTTGTATGTATCCGACTTTAAATTCTTTCAAACACATGACTTGGCACCTCAAGTGGCAGCTTATATGGATGTCACGTAAGCTCAGATACATAGAATAACGGTTTTTGAAAGTTAGATACATACAATAAAGACGTCTAAAGTTATTAATACCTGATAAAAGAGATATGTTGGAATTCATGAACATGATTACCACAAAAAGCAACAAATTGTTGAGGCGAAAGATAATCCGGTACCGCAACAATAAAGAGTAGCGTAGTACGCGTTGCTACATTCCATAACGTCATAATTGGGGGATTTGTGGAAGATGAACTTGTTAACGGTAGATTACGGAATAAATGAACTACACCGTTGAATTCGATTGAATTACTGTTGTTGAATACGTTGTTTTTCTTTGATTTAGCTCCCGATGGGCCACCGCCACCGCCGGCGACGGCTGTTGACGGCGGTTGGACGGTGTGAATTCGGAGTGCGAACATTTTTTTGCTTATTTAGGAAGTTTTGGTTTTGGTTGATTTTAATTTATGTGATTAGGTAATGGTATGGTTCCTTAATTTGGTAACCATGTTTGTAGCTTATTGGTAATAAACAAATCAATATGTTTAATACGTTTATGAATCTGATAGAAACGATGGTGATAAATATAAAACATTGATCGTCAAATATGATATTAGAAACTTTTAATTTTTTTCAAAGTTAATGTGTTTTGAATCTATTGAAAAACTATATTAATTTAGATTTATAATTTTGTATGAAAACTTAATGAGTTAATTACACGGATGGTCCTTATCCTATTATGTAAATGGCACTTTTCGTCTTATCTTTTGAAAAATTACATGGATAGTCCTTTGTTTTGAATTTCTGCACATCGATAGTCCTTTGGTCCGTTAACGTTAACTCAATTCTGTTAGTTATATCATAATGACCAATTTACCCTTTTTTTTTTCTTTTCGGTCCTTTGCGAATAAGACAAAAGGGGTAAATTGGTCATTATGATATAACTAACAGAATTGAGTTAACGCTAACGGACCAAAGGACAATCCATGTGCAGAAATTCAAAACAAAGGACTATCCATGTAATTTTTCAAAAGATAGGACGAAAAGTGTCATTTGGATAATAGGATAAGGACAATCCGTGTAATTAACTCAAACTTAATTTTATAAAAATTATTAAGTTAAGTGTTTATTATTTTAATTAATTAAAGGGTTATGAATTATATTACTAACATAGTGTTTGGTTTTAGATAGCTTTGGTAATGGGTTTGGTAATGGATATAGATTCGAAAGAAAAAATAGAAAAATGGGGTATAATTGTTGAAGAAAACTATTTTAATTAATTAAAGGGTTATGAATGATATATTATATCACTAATGGACGGGGTGCACCCCGACCACATAAAGCGGGTAAATATCCTTCTATGAAGTCAGAATTGTTCTAGTCCCTTTAGTTTGTGACCGCTGATCGAATCCTATTGTTTGTAACGATTTATCTTGTGGGAACCCCTTCGTTATGGTTTGTAACCATTACCGTTCTGGTCATTTAGTTTGGAACCATTACGGATCAAATTCTATGGTTTGAACTTTGAACCAGCTACATTTTAATTCATGTGGTCTGATGGAATGGATTCGCACTGTTGCAAATGGTTGTCACAAGGCGAAGGAATCCCATATTTCCCGTTAATCATACTTGTTTCATCACCAGCACACGGGAGAAGAACGTTACACAGTCAAAAGTGGTTAACTCTATATTAAAAAGGCAAAAACATTTTAAAATTTCATCTTATATCAGTAGTATATTTACAAGTTCTATAAAGCAACCTACTCGTTAAAGTTAAAAAAAATAGAATTAAATGAACATACCGATTTAAAAATGATTATCCGATGTGTCACTAAACTAAAAGAAAGGATTAGAGTTTTGAAGTACTGTCATACATGTAAGCAAACGCTCGACTTAACTATGATACAAAACATCAAAAACAGTTTGGTTTTCCACTAATTTGTACTTTGTTTAAATCTACCGCAACAACTGAATTCACCTTCTTGGACGTCTTTAGTTATTCCCGGGACTGTTCTGCAAAAAATACCGAGGGTATGTTAATGGATATAGCTGGAATTTTAACTGTTTAACTCTCCACAATTCTACATAAGTAACAGAAGGCTCTATTGCAAGTAGAATGTATGTACTACAGGTGGAAAAATGGGCGGGTCAGGTAACATGCCAATGGGTTCGGACGAGTTGACCCTATTTCGTCAAATACAGTACGTAAGAGACCTCTTCATTGGCCCTATATAGTCAATCTTTGAACTCTTATGTTACAAAATTAACAGCACAACTCAACGAGAAGTCGGGAAAATAACGAGGTCAATAGATCGAGATTTAATTACAAAAATGGTCCCTGTAGTATACACCAAATTATGATTTTCGTCCCAAAAGTTTGTCTAGTGCACGGTCCATCCCTAGAATTGAAACTTTGTAACATTGTTAGTCAATAAACTTGTAACACAAAAGTCCACCTTATGGACTAATGATGTTATATCCGTGGAATAAACAAACTTTTGGGACGAAAACCATAATTTGGTATATATGACAAGGACCATTTATGTAGTACAGCTTACGTCTAATGAAAGCATTTTATGCGACAAAGTTATACCTTACTTTTCTTCTGCATGTGAAGTTCACTGACATCTTCGTTTCCATCATGCTTTCGTTTCTGAAACCAATTTCAAAATGACACTGTTAGTTACTGAAGTATATAAGTTTAAGTGTATGAAATTGTCCATTTTGTCCTCTACAAAGTTAAACTAATAATACGACTCTTTAAAAGCGAAGTACTACAAGATGTGAATGGCATCTAACCTTGTCATGATGACTACTTTTATCCTTTTTTCTTTCCTTGTCCTTATCTTTACTTCGATCTTTATGACGATGTTTGTGTTTCTTGTGCTCTTTATCCTTGTCTCTATCTTTGTCTTTGTCCTTGTGTTTTTTATGTTTCTTTTCTTTGTCCTTAGATTCGCTTCTAGATTTACCAGATATTGTAGGCAATCCCTTCTCGGACTAGGAAACAACACAAGCAATACAAACAAAGATCACACAAAACCGTAGTTGTAGTCTAGAAGTGGAAATTTTTACTGATTGACTTATAAAGGGTCAACTTGGGCCCCCAAAAAAAAAAATGTAGAAAGGAAGCGGGACAGATGGATCGAACGTGTTCCAAGTCTACCAAAGTGTTTTTTAATGCATACAACCTCTTAAATCGTTCTAAGTCAACTAAAGTATAAGATTGGTCAAAAAGTGATTTTGAGCAAATCAAACCCAATTTGACCAGAACTTGATTTGACACATTACCCAACCGACTCTATCCAGGTCAAATGGGTCGAAATCGCCCAAAGTGTATCTTCAATGCATAAGACATCCTAAATTGCCTCATGCAAAACATTTTTTAACACGCTACTTACTAAATAGTTTGAAAAATGTTTAGTTTGGACAAAGTGTTTCTAGTCAACCCGGCACATAAAAAAAATATACATATATTGACCTGAACCCATTTTGAAACATCGCTCAATCCACTCACTCGGGTCAAATAGACCAACAGGTCGAAAATATGCCAAGGTGTATTTTTAGTGCATACAACCTCCTAATCATTTTACGCGTAATAATGAAATCATATTTAAAACAATAAAAATTTATAAATTTTTCTTTAGTCAATCTGACCCGTTCCGTTTCCCACATCTACAAAAATGATCTCTTTTAACCCGTTACCTAAACCGCCCATATGGCTACATCTAGTAGAAAGTAACATTTTGATTAACTCCTTACAGATGGCAAGTCAACGGGTGTGGTCTCCTTCAACTGAAAGGCTTCCCTGAGGACGTTAACATCAAATGGTTGTATGCGTGTGCTTATATCTCTAGAAAAAGACGTGTTCTGAATGATTTGATCCAACTGCATCTCTTCGCCTTTTCTGATATCTGTGTCTCCAACAACATGATGAAGGTAATGTGTATCTGAAATTGACAAAGGAAGTGTCTTCTTGCAGAAGAAGTCGTAGTGTGGTAACAACTTGTAGTAACTTATAAGATCCACAGCGCCAGTGAGTTCCCTTGGTCCTAGATTACAAAGAGCAATAAAGAATAAGAAAAAAGAAACAAAATCCAACTTCGCTGCATCACATGGAGTTTATTTTGTTTTTTTATTTTCCCTAGGTGAATAACCGGAATGAAGGTCAATTTATATTCAGAAAGTAGAGGTGGCCAATTTGACCCATCTACTTATTAAAGGGACGAGTTGGGTCGTGTTTCATCTCAAACGGGTCGAATAAAAAAAATTAGCTAAAAGGGAAATGGGTCAAATGGGGTGGAACTTGAAAGTTGTCTAAGTCTAATTTTAACACGTACCTGCGTAGGACCTTTTAGATCGTTTTATTTAAAGATTCAGATTATCATAGTAGTAATAATGTATTTTTCTTGTAATCATAACTCCCAGATTAACTATATATACAAAATGGATTAAAACCAGATAAAAAAATGTTTAAGGGTCAACCCGACCTATGTCGTTCTGACCCATCATACAAACTGCCTGTCCCGTCCCAGATAGTGTTGAATTCATTAACGAATTTTTTCGGTTTACCTTTTCCAAATTTCTTGCTTTCAGAATCCATCAATCAGTGTCTCATGTACGGATATAATATCATAATCACCTGCGAACTGCTGAGACGAATTATAAACCATCATCAACTTGAATTCATCGTATTATTAAATGCATATATCACGTATAAGACGCGGATTGATAATTACAACATATTCTATTAGACATTTCCCTTCATTTATCTCTAAATCTTTCCTCATTTCCAGGAATGATTTGGAGAGGAAATTCAAAATTTTCTCTTCAATCCATAAAAAGTCGAAAACACAACGTTTTTGGTTTCTCTCCCTTTCCTTCCAAATATACCCCTTTCTCTCACAATGAATAACTCGAAATTATACCGTTATTCTGACCCTTTTCTGGACTTTTATATGATTATAAGCTCACCGAAAGCATCACACTTGAGCCTTAGTATCTTGTTATGCATACTTAAACTATAAACAATAACTGCTTGGATCTGGAATTATATACACCTATACAGTATCGGCATAACACATTTGCTATTCTGATTAATACCTATAAAATCCTGGTGTTCTCCTAACATATAGCAACCATCCACAACCAAAATACATGGAGATCGATATATATTTAAATATGTTCAACTTTTTTTCATTAAGTCCGACCATAAATTGAAACTATATACCACCCAAGTATGTAATACGTAGCTAGTTTCACTTAATACCAATTCTGGCAAAAAAATTGCTGAACAACAAAAATGCCCTTAAATTTTCAAAAAATTGAAAAAATTAAAAACCCTTTGGTGAATGGTGATGCATCGATATGTTGTAAGTTAAAATATATCTCTTTTCAAAAATTTATAGCAAAAATTCACCATCTCGTATGATATTGTGCTGGATTTGGTATAAAATGTTCTAAATGCAAAATGCATTCCAAAATCGCTCAAAGTAAGTGTCATATATGCACTAACCGTTGATGTTAGATATCCAAATTTGGACAACAAAAGTACTTATGTAAATGTAAAAACCAATAATTATATTCCAAAACCCGCTCAAAGTAAACGTACTCATCACATATTCACAAACCAAACACTCTACTAAAAATCCAGTAACACACAGCGTTTACGATTTTATATTCTAAAAGTGCATACAAACATAAGTACATTCAAAATAACCATCAAGCTAAGTACTTACAAATAAGTGCTAATTTCTTTATAAAATAAGCTAAAACGCAGTTTTAACGAAAAAGCTATAATTTTTCAAAAACCCAAATAAAGAAAAAAGCAACCCAAAAAAAAAAATATCAAAAAAAAAAAAAAAAAAAAATTTAACAAACTTTTTAATATATATAACTTTCCATCAAAAAGTCAAAATCACATTCTTTTGAATTTCAAAATCCAAACCAAATTACTTAAATTACTAAAAATCTTATTAAACCAATTAACTAAATTCATAACTAAACCAAATTAAAGTAATTAAATAAAGCTTCGATTTTTATAAAAAAAAGTTTCAAGAAATTGAAGTAAAGATTAGTTATTTAAGCAATTTGATTTGTGGGAATTTGAAATAAAGAGATTGGGATTACCTGGATTTGAAATTGTGGAGATTGAAATAAACCCTAAAGAATTTGGATTTGGGGAGATTGCTGGAGATTAGGGAAGAATGTGAAATTGATTTGAATTATTAATACGAAAATCGTCTCTGATATTACTATAAAACTTGGCTTTTTAACATAACATTTTTTCTTTTCGATTTTTACTATCTAATAAAATAAAATCATATAACAAAAAAAAAAATACATATTTAAATTTCGAAATGTATTACAAGAAAAACGTTTTCTAATTTCTTGTTCAACGCTCATTTCTTACATATATATATTATTATCTATGTTTTATATTTTTATATTACTACTTAGTCAATACAAATTAAATTTACTTTGTTTGTTAACATCGTATCAATACAATTTAAAAGATACAATTTAAAAGTGAAGTTGAACTCACCATCATACGTACAGTTCATTACTTTTCTGCTTATTCGATAGAACTATTTATGTATATAAATTCAAAGGTGGAACTGAAAACACGTATATATATATTTGGAATTACAACTCATGTTATCATACATTGTTAATGACACACAATGTTCTCTTAGTTTCTATATATTATACTTTTATATTTTTCGATGTTGTTCTCCGCATATTCACAAGAAATTAAACTAGTTATTATTGTTTTCTTAACATATTTGGGTAACGAATATTCAACTGTGATTCAAAACATGATAAATCAATCAAAAGTTATGTTTTATTAAATACACAATACAAATCAATTTTAAGAAATTAAAAAATAAATTTTAAGAGTTTGCCGAAAACTTAAACATTCTACATAAGAGTTATATAAGACCACTCCTGACGACACCGTTGGTTGCTTGTCGGTTGGATTTCTTTTTATCTTGTCAGTTTGGCGAAGAAGAAGCGACGGAGGACAAATCAAATGATTTGTGTATGTGTAATGGTGGGTCCCACTAATAAAAAAACTACTTTTTTTTCTTTTAAATATTATTATCATGTTTTAAATATATAAAATAAATAAATATGTGAGATACAGAAAAATTGACTGATAGATTTACTATACACAATGATTTAGTCAATTTGATGTAAGTTTGGTGTTTGCTGACGTGACGATGAGTTGACAACAAAATGACTATGTCAGTTAGTACAACAGTTGACAGTGGTCTAATAGGAAAATTTGGCCGGAATGGATTTATTATCGCCGGAATTAGTGGAAATGGACGACGTCGGAAAGAAAATGTTAAAATTGGTATAGCCGGCGTTTGCAACGCCAACTTATGCCATATGTGCCGCCGCGTAGGACTTCCACTTATACTTTCACCCAGTCACGATGCACTTTTGTTAGTGGAATGCCGACGTGTCATAAGTTGTGGTTTTGGTTGTTTTAGGGTTTTGGTTTAGGTTTTATGTTTTTAAAGTGGTTAAGTGGTTGTGCTTAGGGTTAATTATTTATGTGTGTTGATGGTTTTTATGAAAAATTCCAAGTTGTGTTTTGTTAATATGTATTTTGTTTTAGAGTTTATAAAAGTTAGATTATTGTTTAGAGCTTTCTTTTTGTCTTTTATGATATGTAAGTAATGGCAAAAAAAGAAAAAATGAACAAGTTAACGTCTTTAGGCTTGATTATGTATGTTTTGAGAGCGTTTTCATGGAATTTTCAAAATTGTTGTTTGTTAATATGTATTTGTTTTAGGGTTTTTAAAAGTTATATTAATGTTTATGATATCGTTGATAAAGCATTTTCGCTCTTTTGGTTTGTCTCCTCCTTTCTTTTGGTGGTTGGGTTTTTAATAAAATTGTTGTTCCAAAAAAAATGATATATAAACCCGCTAGTTATTGTATACATAAAACAAATTTTAATTATAAACCCACTCAAGAAATTTATGAATGGTTAAATGTGATAGTTTCTAAGTAGCATATTGAGAATGAGGGTGATGGTTAATGTGATAATGAATGTGATAGTCATAAGGCTTAGAATAGTTTGTGTAAAACATCAGGGTCTTATGAATTGGGGTCGCCATCAGTTCCTCATTGAGCCACCCCGTTGAACCAGTCGGTTTGAACCGGTCTCCAAATTATTGAAAAAAGGTGAAACTTGATACGGATATGACATTCAAACATAGCCTTTTGGTTATATTAAAAAATGGTGGTAACTCAATTTTATATGCATCATTTACGAGTCAAATTGATGAATGAAGAATTGGAGTTGTGTGATGTGTGTAAGAAGTCGAACGGAATGGTAAACGTATACAGAAAATGAACTGCTCCGTTGCTATGTGCTTAAGATTTGAATTCAAATGACTAAATCGAACAATCATGATCTGCGTTCAACATAAATTATTGATAATTTGTTCTTATAACTTGTAACGAACTTTTTTTTTTACACACTCCCCAAACCGTTTGCTTTGTCTTTCCCTATTTGTTCTTTCTTATTTTCATCTTGTGGGTCTCTGTAAGTCTTTTATGTTGAAATTCACCAAGAACCGCTTTGATGTACAATTGTAAATTATGTTCATTTCATAACTTGGCATCCCTTCGTTGCTTAGTAATCTCTATAGAAACATAAACGTTATTTGGTGCAAAACAAGACGATCTGATGAATACATGGTACTCCGTGAAAGAATCAGCTTAAGAATACAGAACCTTAAGAATTATCCTGGACAAACGAATCAAAAGCTAGTCAATACATAATAAGTAAAAGTCCTAAATACCGCAAAAGAATACAGCAAGGATCCACTTAATCCCAAAAACCTAGGACCAAAAACTAGCCAGATAATAACTGGCGTATATGAATTATAACTGTTATAGAACACTTACTTCAGCTAAAACGTATGAAAGGTAAGCCATGAGTATCATAAGAAAAACTTCACGATCCGTTGAATTCCTGAAGATTAACAAAACATCAATTAATTATCAGCAAACAATCCAAGTTTAACATAATAACGTGAGATGTTGAGAACAACATAACCGCATACCTTCCAAAATACAGTGTTCTAATGGTGAATGAACAAGGCAACCCTACCTACAAGTGCAAGAAAATGTCATTTACGAAAGAAAACAAACATGAATTCGAGCATGCAAAAATATAAAGCATTAGGTAGGCTATCTAGATTCTGTCATCCAACTGACAATTTCGACCCATTAGCTTATGAATAGGTGGGAAAATGGACTTGGGTAACAGGTAATTGTTTATACAAAAACACTTTATACAAAAAAAAAAAAAAGAACTTAAAAGTGATTAAAAAGTTGAATATGATGATTAAATTATATCTTTTCAATAATCTAAAGTTATCAATAAAATGATTTAGAATTAGGAGGTTATATGTGTTAAAGATACACCTAAGCGCAACTGCGTATCCAAAAATTATCTCCTACTACCCGTTGTTAGCTAATTCTAATTGTTTAAATTCACGTGATTACTTATAGAACGCACATCCAAACATTGTGCTTAAAAAAACTCTAGAAACAAAATGTTGTGTACCTTGGATAAAACACGGTGAATCAGTCCCAAAGTTATCAAGCTAAATCTCGTCATCTAGAAAAATCCCACTTCATCCAAGTAGAAAAACAATGTTTTGATAAGTGTTCTGGTAAATCCACCTGCAAAATTTTATAACTATCAGACTTATGAATGTGAACGTAATTAATGCACCAAAACCGTTACTATCTCCGTCGCAATAAAAGTGTGAGTGTTTGACTTCTAAAACTCAAAAGTGTTTAATTAACTTCGAAAATATTAATTATTAAGAAGCATAATTTGACAAAAATCTAGGCTCAACAAACTTACACTGCTCCAAGAAGTAGAATATCCATCAGTAGATAACAGCCAATAACTAGCTTTGGATTCGAAATCCGTCTTGTTATATTCAAAATCTAAATCCAGAAGATCGTCATCATAATCAGGAGTGGAATTTCTTCTTCTTTTCTTTCTATGTTTTCCTTTCTTCTTACGCTTCGATCGTGATGAACGCCTTCCATCTGAATCAGAATCACTGTCATCTGCTAACACATTATCATGTAAAAGATTATGTTTGCCAGAGTGACGAAAAGTAATTCCATTGCTGTTAAACAGAGATTCCCAATCTTCACGAGACCTGTTTCCCTCGGATAAGAAGTAATAAAGAGCCCACGACAGTAATCCTAATAATTTTATTGAATTTATAGTTTTTTTCTTGTAGAATTCTTTATTAATGACTAAGCCGTAAGGGTTTTCGGGAAAACTGCAAATCTTTTGTACAATATCTTTGATTCGAGTATTTTCCTCCTTGTGCTCATCTTCTTGTAAAAGTAGCATTAATTGACGCCTTTGATTTATAATCGCATTCAATAAAAGTATCTCATCAATTGAATCTGAACCGTTGAATCTCAGAAGTATTACCTCCATATATTCTGTATCTTCGATCTTCGGGTCGAGAAATTTTTTAAGCGAATCAAGAAAAACACAGAGTTCTTTCTCATCAAGAACAATTAGAAGGTGGGAACATAAAGATGAGAAAGATTCTTCCATTAAAAAATCATTAACGACTTCCCAGATCTCCTCCATATCTTCTTTATACATTAATCTCACAAACATTTTTACGAAGAATTTCATATCCATAAACAAAATTTCACCATTCTTCAATGTGTCGGCAAACTCACGAGATGTCCAGAACTCAGGCACGTTTTCAAGAAAATTCTCAACTGTTTGTTCAACATCGAGATCAAGAAAGTAATGAGGTTTTGTGGCAACCATGGCAGGGGATTGCCCGTGTTTTCCTTTCCATTCGAGTTCTTCCCAACAAATGTCCCGGTTTAAAAAAGCAAATTGGGATAATGCTTTGGCCCCGTTTTTATGTTCCACATCACTAGTGCCAGAAAAGTTTGAGAACCAATGCAAAATACGTCTTGAATTCCCTATATAATTAAAAAATTTGCACACATTAGTCCATCATTAAAATGAGATTCATGTTAGTAAACTTTTTAAGTAGATGTGGAAAAATGAGTGGGCTCGGTAACGGGTTAGAACTTGTTGTTTTTAGGGTGGAGTTAATCAGAAAACATTTCTTAGGCCACTGTTTATAAACAACTCAACGCCTTAGATGTGACTACAAAATTTACGTTATTACAATAATATAAAATTTTAACATAAAAAGGAGGCTGTAACTGTAAGCATCGAGTATACACTATAGGTGACTTTCGACATGAACTCATTCAACCCGTTAGGGATAAACCATAATCCATATTGAACCATTCATAAGGAAATCGGTTAAAAGTATCTTTAAGTATCACCCATACACACATAATAACTGAATAAAAGGGTAAAATGTAAAAAAAAAATCCATATAATCCTATCAACTAGTTATTGATAAAAAAAATAACTTTGTTGGATGTGTTGGATACACTCTACGGCCCAAATTACTTGATTCTGCAACGTAGGTTTCATTTTGTGTAGATGTGGCAATTTCGAACGATTAATTTATGAATTATAAATGGGTGAGTTCAGTTAATGTTTGTATCTCTTACGGGTCAAAGTAAAATTTACATGAAAATACCTGCAAAGTAAGATCGAATATGGCACAAAGTGTATTTTTAATGCATAAAACCTCCTAAATTATTTTACTTAAAAACTAAATTATTATTGAAATAATATAAATTTTGTAATCAAGAATGACACATAAATCGTTTATTTGAAAAAAAATTATAACTTGGACTCTTGGAGAATAATAGTTTTGGGTCAGTCCAACCCACTTAAACCAGTACCAGAAATCACATGTTTTTACTAGTTGTTTTGACCCATTACCCAACCCGCCCATTTTGCAACCTTGAAATTTTTGCATGTCATTCTAAAAAAAAAGTGGCTTTAATGCATACTTAATTATGGCAGTCCTTGCAAGTTTGACCATTCCTGCCTCAAGGATCGCCTCAGATAATACTAATATCAGCACTTTGCCACGAGTAAGTTCTACATTCTGTAATTTTCTCTAACATTCATTTCGACGGAAACCACTTTGACTAATACCCCAAAATATTATTTTTTTATTACGAAAATTAGAGTTGTATTGATAATATCAGTTCAATAAGCTTTCAACTAACGGATGGTATTGTAAATAACTAAATACCACTTGAAGTAAAACTAGATTTAATCGGGCATGTATAGTAGATGGTGTCGATGAGCATAAATATATAAAATAATAATTTGGGAATTACATACAAAAGATAATGGAACTTTAACCAATTTACCTCTAAAAAAATCCTCAAGCAAGTCGCTTTTCTTTGCTAAAACGAACCCTGCTTTTCTTGGTAGTTTTTCAAAAATCATCTGCAAAAGTTGAGCTGCTAGATCCCTCTTCTGTAAACTGCTTCTCAATAAGCTCACAAATAGTTCACATTTTTGCCTACGAGATAAAGAACTTATCCCTGAAACATCTTTGCAAAGCCAAAGACGTGCCTCCGATCGACTTTGAGTTACAAACAATAAGCGGATTACCGACTCTAAATCATTCAAGAGAGATATTCTTTGTTTTATCGAATCATCATCTCCATCATAACTCCAGTCTGGTTCAGAAAGAAACAATTGAACCATTTTCGTCTGTCCGCCAAATTTTCCTATCTAACCACCTCGCTAACCACCTAACACTATAATCAAACTGTATATATTAGTATATTACAATAAAAATGGAAAAAAAAAACACTTGTATAAAAAGTTTAACTAAAAAATTCAATGATGTGAAGAACATCATATTCATCGAATTAAGGCGGTAGTACGATTATCTTAGTATTATAGGATCATTTGGTTACTAGATCTTAATTTCACCGAATACATACCTAATATCATAAACTATACATTCAATTCACACACGGAAACACACAGTGAGATACAATTACGCAGATATTCAAACACAAATTCATCGAATTATGGCGTTAATTTACGCTCATCGAGTAACATATGATCATTTGATTACTAGTTCCTAATTAAACCTAAAATATACCTAATATTATAACCTATACATACAATTCACACACACAAACACGAAAACACACTGTGAGACAGAATTATACAAACATTTAAAGTTTTAAACACAAATTTATCAAATTAAGGAGTTAATTTCTAATCATTAAGTAACAGATTAGTATAACCTATACATACAATACATATATATATATATATATATATATATATATATATATATATATATAGAGAGAGAGAGAGCATGTACCTGAAATCGGAGATCTGTGACGTCGCCGGAGACGATGAACGGTGAACGGTGATTTAGTTTTGAGCCCTAGTTTCTGGTTTTGAAATTTAGTTATGAACTTATGATGGAAGTTTAGGTAAGACCTTTAACTTTGTATTATTAACAGGTATTGTCCTTTTGAAGTTCATATGTGCCAACTCGGGACCGGATCGAGAATCGGATTGTATAGTAGTGGTTTCGATACGATTTTAGAATCATTTCGGTCTCGAACCATGTACTCAAACTTATTGACGAGTGATAAACACTTGTTTATAACCGGATCGTGAATAACCAGGTGTGGCCATGTTCGGATAGGAAATATCGGAATTACTAGAAGTGGACTATAATTTACGAACAATTTACGAACCGAATAAGATAGAATATTATGATTTAATCAAGGGAGAATGTAAATCTAATCGATTTTATTATGAACTCTAAAATACTAAAATATGTATCCAACTTTAAATACATTTATTATAGAGTAAATTAGATAGATTATCCTTGTGGTTTCATTAAAATAACAGGTTTTGTCATTTAAGTTTGAAAATCACACTTGTCGTCCTTTATCTTGTCAATTATTGCATCGACTATCCTTTATTTGGATGACAGTTGAAAACTCCGTTAAAACATCCCATGTGCAAAGCACATGAGGGTAAGACCAAAATTTTATAATTTATTGTTATTATTAATAATTAAAATTGGGACAAAATGGATCAACACTAGGCAGCTTTTTTAAAATGATTTATGGTGAAAATTTGCTATACTAATTAGTACCATAGAAATTTACAAAAGCGGAAGAATGACCCCGACGGTGTACTTCATTAACACGGACCATGTGTGGACCCTCCGCGGAGTGATATAACTTCCGTGTCACGGGTCAAACCACTAAAATGTTTGAACATTAAATTTCGCCCTATTTTGTTCAAACACTCATCAACAAACTGGTTTTGTTATTTCCCTTAAAAAATAATTACAAAAGAGTAATTGGAGAGTGGAAGGCATGTGATTTGACTTAACTGATGTTTTTAACGGCCATCCAAATAAGGGATAGTCGATGCAATATTTGACAAGAGAAAGGACAGTCAGTGTGATTTTCAAACTTAAAGGACAAAACTTGTTATTTTGATAAAACCACAAGGACGATCTACATAATTTACTCTTTATTATATGTATCAAAATTTCATATATTGTTATTGTATGTATATGTGTTTACGTGACAACCATATAAGTTGTCAAGTCATATCTCATGTCGCATGTTTTAAATTTTTGATTGGTCGGGTATAGACAATAGATATTTGAAAGTTAGATATACATATACAATAGACTTCTTTAAAGTTGTAATATATTCATACTCTAAATTTTGGAGTAAAGTTAAATACATTTCAAGCACTTATACTTTAATCAATTAGCGAACAGGTTTTCCTTGATCAAGGCGTTCTTCTTCTGTCTATATTTCGAAAGCATAAATATTTATATGTATCTGTTAATATGTGATATTAACTTTTACGACTTTTGATCGAAGACAGTTTCTGATATACACGGTGTTACTTGTTTTTATAAAAAAGCTTTGGCTTTGAATCTGAATACCCTCATTTAATATGAATCGTAGTTGTTGATTTGTTTTTGTAAAATGTTCGAAAATGAACTATATTAACCTAACATCAACAAACAATCAACAAAATCAAAATCATTGTCAACCATAACACCACCATATTGTTTTAACTCGTGCGGTTCCTATAAGACAACTAATTTTGGTAAACAATTATAAAACAGTACAAATAACAATCGAGATGCATTGATAACAACAAACGGCGATGATCAGAACAACGCTGATTCAAGAACAGCATATAACGACAACATTGAATCAAGAGTAAACACCATTCAAAATCAAATCGAGAGTAAACAATGAACTAACATATATCAGTGCTTTGAAAATAACTAGCATACTTCAAAAGCAATCAAAGAAGTTCAACATTAAAATAACATTTCTCAAAATGCTAACGATAATTCTGGTATCTGATTCTTCTGAACATAACAAAAACAAAACAAACTTATAATAGTCTCTTCGACCTAAACATACCAAAAACCAAAACATTTGTTTCTCACTCGTCATCCTCATCAGAATCATCGTCTTTGTTTCCAGCAGCAGCGTTCAAAGCATTTAACCTCTCGATAAGCTTGTTCTTCCTCTCATCATAAGTAAGCTTCTTGAGGTTGTATCTAAAACACATAACAAAATAAACAAACAGATTACAATAATGTCAAAAGATAAACGGGATACAAATGAGTTGGAATAAAGTGTAAAACAGAAATAGTACCGTTTGTGTTCCTTGGGTGCTGGCTTGGCGGTTTTCTTGAGGTTAGGGTTTGCACGGATGGCGGCATGAACACCTTTGTAAAGCTCTTCGATGTTATCAGGTTGAACACCAGCCTTGATGTACTCGGCGAAGTGAGTTTGGTACTTTTCTGGTTCATCTTCCATCAAAGTCTGTATCAAGAAAAAATAGCAATTAGGATTTTAAAACGAAAGAGCTTTGTTAGCGGAAAAAGATTATTTATAAAAGACCGACATTCATGTAGGCAGCAACGTGTCCACCATAGATGTACTTGCGGTGAGCATCAGCATCAAGGTTCTTGCTGTCCTTGCTGTAACCGGCAAACCTCTTATCACTGTGTGGAATATCAAGTCCACCATCCAAAGCTCCCTATATCATTTTTAGCGTAAGAAACCATCTCTTTCATAAAATGAGAAGCTTGTTATAAAGCGTTAAAGGTATACCTTAAGGGCACCAAAGACACGGTTTCCAGTGGTGGTTCTAAGAAGACCAACATCAAGAAGAGCACGGAATGGCCTCCTGCTTTCTGCAGGTTCAACAGAGAAATCTTCTCCGGTTGCCTCAACATTACCCTGGTACTCCTCGTCCATCTCAAGCTTCTTCAATACTCGTCGAGCCAAAAGAAGACCGGTACAGTAAGCTAAGTTCATAAACAACAGACGTTAAACAAATAAAGTGACACGAAAAAGTAAAGTTTCATTCAACACAGACCTGCAGCATAGTTGGTAAGACCGACTTTGAGACCGTATTGAGGAAGTTCATGAGCGTAAGCTGACGCAAGAACCAAATCCCCAGCGATAGTTGCAGATATGATTTGCGCGGTAATATCCTTATTGGTCTGAAAAAAAATGAATAAATCAATATCGAAAAACAGACTTCATATAAGAATACAGCCAGCAAATAAGAGTTGGAACGTACAAATCGGACAACATATCTAAACTTGGGAGTGTTGTACTTGTTTTTGTCCTGGTTGATCAAACGGACTCTCGCACGGTAATCGGTCTTTCCCTCTATACACCAATTAAGATCAAAAATATAACTAACAATACACGTTTAATTAAATCGATAACTAAGACAACGGATAACGAAAACATAATTATTACCTCTCCTTCTCTTAAACTTAACCTGAAACCTCTTGAAGTAAGACCTCGACTTCTGCGATTTCACAAACACCTTCAAAATAACAAAAACAATGCTCAACAACTATAATCGATTACTATCGTGTAACCGTACAAACTAATAAATAATAATAATTCGGAAATTACAGCCTTCAACTACATTATAATTCAATTTTTATAATCACAACTTTTTTTTAGCTAAAAAAAAAAAAAAAAAATACTTAAACACGGATCTAACGAAAATCACAATACAAAACATTAATAAATGAAATTATATAATCTGAATAAGAAAAACGTATAGATTATTTAAGCTAATTATACAAAACAATTGAAATCGGACAACATTTAAACAATAAATAGGATGGATTCATGAATGTGAGAGTGATACCATTGCTGCTGATTTTGGATGAGCTGCAGACTGAGATTACCAACGGCAGTGTGGATTAATGAATGAAAAGGAGTTCAAATAGCAACCCTAAGGGTTCTAAACGGGCCTTATTTGGGCTTTAATGTTTTTTTAGTTTGTAAAATATCTTATTTCCATCCGGCCCATTATCATTTGTTTGACCTATTAGTTAATTTTTTGTTTTATGTTTCGTAAACGATATTGAATGGTTTATGTAAGAGTTTATTGTTGTTTTATTATATCATAATAAAAAGTAATAACCATAAAATCTGGACTTATGATATATACAGGCGAAAGGCATAAAAACTCACAGTCCCTTATATAAGCTCAAACAAACACACTTAATACCAACTATTAATATCTTAGTTTACTTGTGTCGAATATCTTCATCGTGTGGGTAAATGATGACGGGTTATGAATTTGATACCTTTGTTTTAAGTTTTAGCAACACCGAATCCCACATCGGTCGTGGACAAAAGTGATGTTGGGTATATAAGGTAAACATTGGTTTTTCATGACACGACGTGTTTTGGTGGCTACATGCACTGCAGAGCTTAGAAACTCATGGAGTTAAACGTGTTTGGGCTAGAGTAGTTCCACGATGGGTGACCCCCTGGGAAGCTCAACCTAAAACAAATTTGTGAGCTTTGTTGGCAAAGCGGACAATATCATGGGCATCAAAAGACGGTGTGTTACAAGATCCAACCTTATATCACATTCTAGTAGGCGCCTTACAATATATCGCATTCACTCGCCATGACATAGACTTTGTTGGTCAACAGATATGCACGAGAACCACACACTTACGCATTAAACGTGTCTTTCGGTACATTACAATTATATATTTCCTTAAATTCTCGTCTCATAACTTATTTTGGTACATACTAGGTGGGTGTCCCAAAACCCTTCGCTCCATATTTAGGTATTGTGTATTTCTTGACAACAAATTTGTGTTGTGGTCATCAAAGTGTCATCACATGATTTCTCGTTCTAGTGTTGAATTCGAGTACCATCTTGTTGCCAATCTAGTCACTTAGATTGTTGGCTTCACGATTTTCCCTACAACTTTCACATTTCTTTAAATACAATTACCATTGTTTTTTAAACACAATTACCATTGTTTACTGCGACAATGTAAGCGTAATTTACATGGTTGCAAATCTAATTCATCTTTAACGTACCAAACATATTGAGACCGACATTCATTTTGTTCAACATAAAGTTTCCATAAGTGATGTTCAAGTTCTTTATATTCTGTTTCGCTACCAATATGCTATGTTAATATTATTGTAAAAGGTCTTCCAACATCATTTGCTTAACGAATTCCATGAGGAAGGTAAACGTACATTATATTTCTTTGAGTCGGGCCCATATAATTCATTTAGATAACATTACTCCATGTTATATCTTAGATCTAGCCGATATTGATGGCATTATATAGAGGTGAGCAAAAGTTTCATAATCCTGATATCGAACTGTTACCAGTACCATCTCATACCGTCTCATGAAAATCGGTACGATACTCAGTACTCTTGTTTTAGAATTTTAGGGATCAGTATCAATACCGCACCGAATCGGTATTTGTCCCATTTATACCGAAAATACCAAAATATATTACTTATTTTGCAACTATATATATGTGTGAGAAATAGTATATAAAAGTCTTTAGCTCAATTTTAAACTCAAATTTCATATATTTTAAGTTTCTTTTCTTTAAAAGTAAAATTTTGATATGAGCATATGGTCTATTGTATTACTACTTAGCCTAGAATTACTTTTATTAAACTTTAGGACAATTATTTACAACCAAATTAGTGAAACCTAAAGGGGTGTTTTTGTAATTAAAGTGAAATCTGATAATTAAGAATAATGATTGGTTTATGTACGACATTTTTGCATAATATATTTTCAAAAGATTTGATATCCTATCAAAAACCTAATGTTAATCGCTACTAACAAAATCAATGAAAAATTAATAACGATAATAAACATCCAAACATTGCAAACAATATACAATCATCCATAATTCATCATAATCATCAACAATCATCATCATCGTCATCATTAAAGTTACGAAAGTAAATTTAATATTATATTTTATTTTTTAGTAGTTAATTGATTTATGTATTGTTAATATATGTATATTTTGAGTTTATATAGGAAGAAGATATGATTGTTAAAGAGACCCCTCCCACCGTGCTCGCTGATGAAGATTCGGGTTTGAGTAATGAAACAAATGGCAAAAGAAAAAGGGAAAATAACGATGACGGAAAAGAAAGTAAAGCTCGAAAAGAAGGAAATGAGAGGGTGGAGTGTTGGAAATACTTTGAAAAGGTTTGGATAGAAGATGAAGACAAAGTTAAACGAAAATATGAAAATATACCTAAAGGCCTTTAGTTAAACGAAAAAAGACTTTGAAAAGGTTCTATCCAAACCTTTTCTAATATAAGTGGTTTAGTGGCTCATATCTTGATGTATGGCTCATATCTTGAACTTAATTGTCATATTTTTGTATAAAAGAAAACATTTTCATATAAGATGTATGGCTCATATCTTGAACTTAATTGTCAAAAGTGGTTTAGAAGAGCATAATTACCATATTGAATGTTTGCAAAAGACCATTAGGTATATTAGAATCTCGACACAAAGAGTAACAAAGCTTAAGAAATGTGTGAAAGATTGTAATATTGAAACATAAAGGTTTTTGTGTGGTGCTTGCCCAACTAAGTCGAATTTCACTTTTGAGATGTTGAAATTTGTGGTAGAGTTAAGGGATGCTTTTTTTAAGTATGAACTTGAAGATAATAGTTATTGTCCTGATCTTGATAGAATGCTTGAACATTCGGATTTTGGTATATGCAAACAAGTTGTTGAGTATCTTGGGAAGTTTAAGATTAAAACTGAAATCATATCGGCCTCTTCAAAGCCCATAACTCACCTTTTCTTTAGAGAAATTCTAGATATAGACGCACATCTTCGATTATATGAAACTAACCCCAAGTTTTGTTTAATGGCTAGTTTGATGAGAGAAAAAAATGATAAGTATTGGGGAAATTTTGATGAACTCAATGACTATATGTATTTTTCCGTTATGTTTGATCCTACTATGAAATCTTCTTTTATTGCGCATGGGTTTACAATGATGCTTAAAAATCAAAATGTTAAGAATCCGTTGTCAACTAAAGAACTTGAGAAGAAAGTGAAGGAGATGGTTGAAGCGATTAAGTCAAGAATGGGAAAATTATTTAACAATTACAAAGAAAGATTTGAAAACTTTTACCATAATTCGGGATCTCAAGGAACATATAATGAAGAAGATGTTGAATCGTGTATTATAGAAAATTCGGTTTTGGGGTCTTTCCTACATGTGGATGGAACTAATTCGATTACTAGTGGCAACGAGTTGAGAAGGTATCTAGATGAGTCTAAAATCAAGTATACCATTGGATTTGACATTCTTAAATGGTGGAAATTAAATTGTATGCTGATAAGAATACGCAACGCAATAATAATAAAAGATAGTATGTTGATTGATCTAGACCTATAAATCAACCAACGGTGACAATCAACAAGATCTATTACTTGATTAGTCAATTCAAATTTAGCTAACGCGATCTAAAATTGAATTATGATAACACAATCAAGACCTATTGATTTGTTATCGAATCAATAACTAGATAACTCGATCTAATAATGAAACAATTGATAATTGAAGCATCAATATCAAAGAAAAATGTTAAAACCTTCACAAAATTCGTTCATAATCTAATTACAACTTATATAGGAAACTAAACTAAACCCTAAAAATGCAAAAAAGGAAACTAACAATTCGGTTTTGGGCCGAAATCAATTACTGCGTCGCAGCTAGTAACCATTGCGTCGCAACGAGGTAGTTTCTAGAATCGTCTTGCTGAAAAGTCTATCCACTGCGTCGCAGTCAGCCTCCAGAAGTTTTCCAGCTTTTTGTTGTTCTTCCGAATGCGTAGCAGTGATGTCTCGATGGGTAGCAATGACTTCCAAAGTGTCCTTTTGAGTCCAACATGTCCTCAAAGTCATCAAACAAACCCCTTTAGACATGGTTCTTTCAAAAGCTTTATTATTACTCATTAATTTAAAGTCTTGATCAACTAAAACCGTATCATTCCCTCCTCCTTTAAAAGGAATTGTCCTCAATTTCGAAATTCCATCATCATTGAGACAAGGAAATACATCACCAATTTGGAAGTAACATGAATTCCACCGGGGGCAAAAGGAACATCACTTTGAACAAACACAAGGATGAAGATTTGTTTTTCCTTGGAGCCACCATAAACCAATTGACATAAACTCTTAAAGTCACATACCTTAGTCTTCATCTTCTTAAGATTCTTCAGAAAAACTTTAAATTCAAACTCCTGAGGTTGATATTTGCCAAACAACTCTCCAAACAACTCTCCAAACTTCACGTCACCAAGATCGGACTTTTCAAATTTATATAAGTATGGATCATGATAGTTTGACATAAGAAACAAACTATCATGAACATGGTCATCCTTAACAGAGTTCTTGATCACCTCAATCTTGGTTTCATCTACCAATACTCCATCTTTCGAAACCACATACCTCTCATCTTATTCTTCTTCGAAATCATCATAAACAACCTCCTCTTCCCACGTCCAAATACTCTTCCGGGTCCGATCCACCCATAAATTCTGTAACGCCTCACGGAGATCCAACAACAAATCTTGATCATCAAAATTCATTCTTGAATATCGATTTTTACTTTTTTTTTTCTTTTTTACCGAAAATTGAAGAACACGAGCAAGATCAAGAGCCGATTATGGCTCTTATACCACTAATGATACGAATAAGCAATGGAACAATAATAAAAGATAGTATGTTGATTGATCTAGACCTATAAATAAACCAATATAACAATCAAACATAACCTATTACTTGATTAGTCAATTCAATCTTAGATAACGCGATCTAAAATTGAATTATGATAACACAATCAAGACCTATTGATTTGTTACCGAATCAATAACTAGATATCTCGATCTAATAATGAAACAATTGATAATTGAAAACATCTATATCAATGAAAAAGGTTAAAACCTTAATATAATTCGTTCATAATCTGATTACAATAAAAACAATTACTTATATAGCTTACTAAACTAAACCCTAAAAATGCAAAAAAGAAACTAAAAATTCGGTTTTGGGCCGAAATCAATTACTGCTTCGCAACTAGTAACCATTACGTCGCAACGGGGTAGTTTCTAGAATTGTCTTGCTGAAAAGTCTATCCACTGCGTCGCAGTCCTTATTGACTACTTTGCAATCAACCTCCACAAGTTTTCCAGCTTTTTGTTGTTCTTCCGAATGCGTAGCAGTGATGTCTCGATGCGTAGCAATGACTTTCAAAGTGTTCTTTTGCGTCCAACAAGTCCCCAAAGTCATCAAACAAACCCCTTTAGACATGGTTCCTTCAAAAGCTTTATCAGTAGTCATTAATTCAAAGTCTTGATCAACTAAAACCGTATCATATGCGGTTTCCAATTGTATCTCATATGGCTAAAGGTACATTATTT
Organism: Senecio squalidus; assembly: GCA_910822075.1. Taxonomy (NCBI): domain Eukaryota; kingdom Viridiplantae; phylum Streptophyta; class Magnoliopsida; order Asterales; family Asteraceae; genus Senecio; species Senecio squalidus. The sequence goes on from CAJVGC010000508.1 coordinate 3,815,765, forward strand.
TATTATTAAAATCTTTTTTTAACATGACGCGTTACATGATTTTTGCTATAAACTTTGTATTTTTGTTAGAATATTAGCAATACAAATTTCAACTGTTGCATCCGAGTCGGCATTTAGCACGAACGATCGCTTATTGGATCCATATAGAACAAATTTGTCGACCTCCATAATTGAGGCTTTGATTTTCTTGGGTGAGAAAGTCAAGAAAACCAATTGTGGATCATATTGATGATATTTAAAGACAACGATATTACGAAAGGTAATAAAAAGTATTATTTTTTTTTAACATATAATGAGTATTAACGTGATTTTTTTATGTTATAGAAATTGAAGATGCGATAAACGAACAAAAAACAAACAAACGAAAAAGGGAAAGTAAATGTCCAAGATAAAGTGTTTTTTAAATTATTTTTACATTGGTAATTTCTTTTTTGATATGCTTTTCTAAGGGATTCGATGGTCGTTATAGTTTAAACTTTAAACATTTGTTATGGGACGTTTTGTGTTTTGGAATCAATAAAAAATGTTCGATTACTTGAGTCATTTTTTTTCTTATTTCCCAGCAAGTCTACTGTGACTTTTAGTCCCACCAAATAAATATACATTTTTGTTTTTGCTAGTCAAACAAAGAAAAACTTATACGTAAACTTCAAGCCAACTTAAACATTACCTAACAAAACTAAAGAAATGAAGTTTAGCTGCCCACTCTATTAGTATCGGATAAACCGATATCGATACCGGAACCGAACCGGTAAAAACAGTACAATATTCGAGATTAACTTTTTTTTTTTTCTAAAAATTAACCGGTACTAACCGGTTTGGTAGGGTACCAACACCACAATCACCCCTAGCATTATATATGTACGTATACATTTTGATCTTAGCAATGAAAATTTATTCGAAACTACTATGATAATCTTCGATATCATGAGTTACTATACATTCTCTTTTCCAATGCTAAATTAGGTAAATGTTTAATGAATAATTGTGATTAAGATATAAAACCTTTAATGTTTTCTTTCTTATATTATAAACTATTTAAAACGTGTTTTTGTTGTTAATATTAGTATACACGTGTTCATTTTCAGATGTTTGTTACGTGTTTTACTGAAATAAATAAATAAAAGACAAACGTCATCAAAAATACACTAGAACTAAGTAAACATCGGTTGCAAACATTTAGGGTTTTGTTGTTATTGCCGGATACATCATTTCTTTTTACAAACCTTCATGACGTAATTATGATCCCAAAATACCTTAATCTTGCCGGTAGCATAGTGCTTGCCACCGTGGATAGATGCCAAGTGCATCTTGTATGACGTTTAAATATTCTTAATTACATAAACACACCACTTATTTGAGTACGCAATATTGATGTTTGGATCCGGTCCCAATTACGCTTGCACATTATGTCATATCAACGTCATTTAAGAAAAAAATTAATTCGTAATCAAACTAACATCTTCGGTTAGATTTTCTCTTTTGAATTGCTTGTTTTTGTTAGGGTTTACTTACAAACAACACAAGAGGTTTTATATATGTACTTATACATTTTGATCTTAGCAATGAAAATTCATTCCAAACTACTATGATAATCTTCGATATCATGAGTTACTATACATTTTCTTTTCCAATGCTAAATTAGGTAAATGTAAAGAAATTAAGATATAAAACCTTCAGTGTTTTCTTTCTTATATTATAAACCATTTAAAACGTGTTTTTGTTGTTAATATTAGTATACACGTGTTCCTTTTCAGATGTTTGTTACGTGTTTTACTGAAATAAATAAATAAAAGACAAACGTCATCAAAAATACACTAGAACTAAATAAACATCGGTTGCAAACATTTAGGGTTTTGTTGTTATTGTCGGATACATCATTTCTTTTTACAAACCTTCATGACGTAATTATGATCCCAAAATACCTTAATCTTGCCGGTAGCATAGTGCTTGCCACCGTAGATAGATGCCAAGTGCATCTTGTATGACGTTTAAATATTCTTAATTACATAAACACACCACTTATTTGAGTACGCAATATTGATGTTTGGATCCGGTACCAATTACGCTTGCACATTATGTCATATCAACGTCATTTAAGAAAAAAATTGATTCGTAATCAAACTAACATCTTCGGTTAGATTTTCTCTTTTGAATTGCTTGTTTTTGTTAGGGTTTACTTTCAAACAACACAAGAGATTTTATATATGTACTTATACATTTTGATCTTAGCAATGAAAATTCATTCCAAACTACTATGATAATCTTCGATATCATGAGCTACTATACATTTTCTTTTCCAATGCTAAATTAGGTAAATGTTTGATGAAGAAATTAAGATATAAAACCTTCAGTGTTTTCTTTCTTATATTATAAACCATTTAAAACGTGTTTTTGTTGTTAATATTAGTATACACGTGTTCCTTTTCAGATGTTTGTTACGTGTTTTACTGAAATAAATAAATAAAAGACAAACGTCATCAAAAATACACTAAAGCTAAGTAAACGTTGGTTGCAAACATTTAGGGTTTTGTTGTTATTGTCGGATACATCATTTCTTTTTACAAACCTACGTGACGCAATTATGATCCCAAAATACCTTAATCTTACCGGTAGCATAGTGCTTGCCACCGTGGATAGATGCCAAGTGCATCTTGTATGACGTTTAAATATTCTTAATTACATAAACACACCACTTATTTGAGTACGCAATATTGATGTTTGGATCCGGTACCAATTACGCTTGCACATTATGTCATATCAACGTCATTTAAGAAAAAAATTGATTCGTAATCAAATTAACATCTTCGGTTAGATTTTCTCTTTTGAATTGCTTGTTTTTGTTAGGGTTTACGTTCAAACAAAATAAGAGGTTTTATATGGTTTCAAGATTCACAATTACTCCGTATTAGTTTGTAAACAATATCCTCCTACAAATTAAGAACAACCATGCATGTCTTGTAATCATAATTCAGATATTATACACTACAATCCTTGACAGTTGGTCCAAGTGGTTTTCTTAAATGATATAAATTTTAACCAAAAGCTAGAGGTCTTAGGTTAAAATCCTACATGGAGTGTTTTGCAACAAGGACATATACACCTCCCACAAATGCTCTGTTGACCCGATCACTTTGGTTGGAAATGGTCACGGGTTCAAATCCGGGTTCACTTCTTGGTCGATGACGTTGAGACATGAGAACAATGCATGAAGCCTAGTCCTTGGTGAAAGGTTAAGATCTATTCAAAGAACAACAAAATCGGAATTACTCCGCCGAAATTAACCTTATGATTTGAATATTAGACACTATAAAACACATCAACAACAGAAGTTAAAAGTTTTTAGATTTTGGAATAAAGTTTTATGAAATACTTAATTCTATTTTAATATGTAAATCTCTTAATCTTTTAAAATGTAAAGATCCAAAATCACACAAAAACCTTTCTAATTTTGTGCATCTTTAATCTTTAATCTTTAATATATAATAAAAGATGAGCCTTAAATGTCCCATGACGAAGTAAGGTCCATTATATGTGTTAATATCTTCGATTTCAGCCGTTAGATCAGATTGATGTCATCAAAGACTTTTTTTTATTTCATTTTATATCCTTATACAATGCATAATTACATCATCTCTTTCATTATATCTCCACTAAAATAAAATAATATAATTATAATTTTACTAATAAAATGGCTCAATTTGGACTCGGATTTATCTTATTGTTATTCTAAATCTCCTAACACAAAATATCAAAACATGTGTATAAACGTGAAAGTGTATATGTGTAGGAGATGATACCGTTTATATTTAAACAAAATCAAATAATACAATTACAAAAATGTAAAAGAAACAGTAAGATTAAAATATATAACGAAAAAGCCAAGGCTCGTGATAAACACGATTCCCTTAAAACAAATTTCGCGTATTATCACAAGGTTTGTTTCCCGGTCTATTCGAAACCGTCGGAGCTACTCACTTGCTTGAAATTTGATCGAAAATGCTTGTTGCAGTAAAAGATAGATCGGAGAAAAATGTTTTTTTTTGTGACTGAGCCAAGAGCTTCGGTTTTATAGGCGAATGGGGGAGCGTTTGGGTTTAATTCTGTTTTAATGACATTAACGAGCCCATTAAAAAGAAAATTGTAACAACTTTCCGTTACCATATTTAAACCACCAGAATTAAACAATTCAGCTAACCCGAATTAAACCTCCACCTGAATTAAAACTGGACTGGACCCGAATTAAACCCGAATTACACAGTTCAGTTACCATAATTAAACCATGAGCTACTAGTCTTAAATGAAAAAGCAATTCAAAAAATTAGACCGCTCGAGGCTGGGTTTTCGGAGTTGCATTCGTGTCCGCAGGTCGCGCGGGCTCGCATGAGTTTTTGACCCATACCCTTTTGGACCAAAAATTTGCACCCTCTGCGTGCGAGGACATGAGCTTAGATTACTAAGGGATCAAAGTTCTTGTATATAAACAACACAAAATTTGTTTCCACCACCGATGTCGGACAAGTTTAAGCTCAAAACAGTTTGCACCAAACACCCATCTTTAGGTGTCGATATCTCATTCACCTTAACTCCGTTTCGGACGTATAATATATCGTTGCAAAGCCCTTACTAAGGGCTACACATACATATTAAATATTCTTCGTAAATATTAAATATGCATCAATTTATAGACGTCCAAAGTTGATGAAAAAAATCATATTTTTATCAACATTTTCCAACAATATGTTATTATAACTATAAACAACATGTATATAAACGTAAAAGTATATATCTTATTATACGTGTAACATTGTATTATCATAATAACCTAAAATCTACGTAAACATACGATTCAACTTTTATCTTTGTTCGCGCTATCATGAGACAATAATCTAGTATTTATAGAAAAGATTATTTTTAAGCTTTCTTCATCTTCTAAACATAGTTAACCTCGGCTATATGGAAGTTAAATCACATAAAAGTGGTCAAACGATACAAGACTATATTTGAACCATTGATTTCCGATTTATATTACATATCTTCGATCACTAAACTATAGTTGCAACATTTTTTTCACATATTAGACATACATGAAAAATTATAAATGGAAAACCACCCACCCAAACATAATAAATCTTTTATCTTTGAATTAATTGTATCCAAACTAAAAATCACATTTGTTGAAATACGATATACTATATTAGGTAAAAGCATTTAACTTGTGACATCATAAAAGGTTGTTATTCATTGGAAATATGTAAAGTTGCATCTTTTTCCAAAATTTTAAGACATGCACTTTCACACTTTTATTGTTATGCATCTTTTCGCGTATTTTCTTTTCTTATATACGGTTAGCTAGCTAACTACATACAAGTTGTGCGTCGTAACTACAATAAAGTGTCATGCACTCGGACAAGTTTATTTTATACTCTTTACGTTTAACGTTTTTCCAAAATATCACACGACTTTTTACGTTGTTTTATGAAATCATATTATTTTGTTTTAAGAAACACTTTTTTTTTTAATTAAAATCATATTTGCTATAGATAACAAAAAGGGGCAAGTAAGTCGATTTTTGTACCAAGTCAAAATATATCGACTTTAAGTTAAATTGCCGAGTTAACATCTTTATGTCATATATATTGTTGGGTTATAACTTAGCTAAAATAGTTTAACCAAGAACAATTCACTTAACAAACAAGAATAGTAACTCAAGTGATTAATACGGAAGACATTGAGAGTTACTACGGAAGACAAGTTACTACGGAAGTTCAACATGTTACTACGGCAACTCAAGTTACTACGGTGACATTGAAGTTACTACGGGCAAAGGCAATATCAAAGTCAAGATACGGAAGAAGTCAAGACACGGAAGACTAACTTATCTTGCAAGTATCAATCTAATTAGATAGAGTTATAATTAGATTAGATTTCCTTTTGTTAATTAGATAGAGTTTCCTTATATCTAGATAATGATTTATTTAGATAAGGATAGATGTAGAATTCTAGTTTATCTAGAACGAGCCTCAAGGTCTATAAATATAGATCCTTGCAAAATAGAAGAAACACGTTGTAATTGATTTTATTCGATTAATTCAATTGAGGCTTACCATTCGACAATAACATTGTTTATTCATTATTCATTATTAGTTGTTCGATAACTCGTAATATTGAAGTGTTCATCCGCTGCTGAACTTCTTCAATAGATCTCGATCTTAAACGTTAGCAAACCTATTAGTTTATTCAGACTAATACGATCCTGACAAGTGGTATCAGAGCACAGGAGGTGCTTTAGATCCATTGATCAACGAGTTCATAATCCTCACAAGCAAGAATCATTACAACCATCATGACTGAAGTTGCAATTGGAAAAGTTCCTATTCTAAACAGCAACGAATTCGACTTATGGAAGCTACGAATCAAGCAACACATCCTACTGTCTGACTACACAGTATGGGATGTAATCATCAATGGTAACAAACGTCTTACCGCCAATGGAGCTGATGGAGAACCAGGAATGGCTGCTCGAGCACTGGTGACTGATCTTGAACGAAGGGAAAAACAAACTGAGATCAAGGCCCTCAGTATTCTTTTAATTGCAATCCCCAACGAATATCAATCGCAATTCGAAGAATATGAAGATGCCAAATCGCTATGGGAAGCTTTGGAGAAGAGATTCAGCGGAACAAAGAATACCAAAAAGAACAAGAAAGCTCTTCTCAAACAGGAGTATGAAAACTTCAACTCACTGCCCGGCGAACGAATGACTCAGACTTTTGATCGTTACAAAAAGCTCACTGGAGAGATGATAAGCGCAGGAATCAAGTATGATAAAGATGATCTAAACAGAAAGTTCATCCGAGCTCTAGGGAAGGAATGGATTATATACACAGTTTCCTATAGACAAGGAGACACCCTAGAAGCCCTTGAACTAGATGATCTTTACAACGATCTGAGAGTATTCGAAGCAGAGGTCGAAGCAGAAAAGGTTGTCAATAACAACCCTAGTATTACCAATGGTAATACTGCACTTGCCACAACATCTGGAGGACCAAAACATGAAATCAGCGAAGAGATTTCATTCGAAGCCTTTATTTGTAAGTGTTCAAATCTCACAGGTGAAGAGGTCAAACAGATGCATCAGGATGATTGTGATGAAATCGATCTCAAGTGGCAATCTGCTATGCTGGCACTACGAGCAAGAAGATTCTTGAATAGGACAGGAAGGCGATTCAATCCACGAAACAACGAACGAATTACCTTCGACAAAAGCAAAGTGAAGTGCTATGAATGCAGTGAACTAGGTCACTTCGCTAGAGACTGTCCAAACAAGTCAAGAACCAACAATCCACGAACCACTCAAGAGACAAATCAAAGTGCACTCATGTCACAGGACATCTTTGGATTTGACTGGAGTGACTTGGCTGAAGAGACAAGTCAAAATAGAGCACTAATCTCTGAGGAACAAAATCACGTAGAAACTACTGCTACTGTTCACCATGCATGCATAGCCGTAGTAATGGATGATACGGACATCCTGGGAGATCTAGTTGCTACGGATGACTTATTTTCTACTGAGCTGGCTTATACTGATATTGGAATTCCTGAAATCAGCAACAATATACTGGGATATGACTGGAATGATGATCAAGGAGCACCACACGAGGATGCTCTCATGGCTATTGACTCACCAACTCCAGATTCCTCATCTCTTATGGCCGAGGTAAATTCCAAACTTTGTACTCCTGAATGTAAAGATATAATTGTTAAGTACAAAGAACATAATCAATTAATGAGTGACTCCATTAAAAACTTAGAAGAACAAAGAAGGTCAGCTCATAGAGTAATTGATAATTTAGAAAACCAGATTAAGTCCCACAAAGTCAATGAACAAAGCTATCAAGAAAAGATCAATCTACTTGAATGGCAAAAAGAGGACTTACTTCTTAAACTCAAGGTGGCTAGGGATAAGGTTAAACTACTAGAACAAGAACACAATAAAATTGAGTTAGATGTAGGGAAGTTAGAATTTGCTTCTAAATCTGTAAACGACCTTTGTCAAAAACAAATTCATGGTAAAGTTAAAGCTGGCCTAGGATACAAAGAAGTTGCCCCTCCATTTAACCAAAACTACATCCCACCATCTTTAGATGAGCCTAGAATCCCCATCTCTCAGACACCTCCAAAGGAATCATTCAATGTTGATCCAATCAACTATGATGAAGTTCTAATAGAGGACTTAGTTGAAGAAAGTAAAGTCCATATTGTGAAGAACAAGGATATTCCATTGGAAAATCATCTACTCACAATAGAAGGAATAACTCTACCTTCTTCACAAAGTTTAGTGTCTCTGCCATCCACTAACCCCATTAAGACTGCAAAAACACCCACAGAAAGCAAAAACAAGCAGACACCTAAGGAAAACAACAAGACTTGGAAACACATAGGCAAACGAGGAAATCAAAGAAACATGAACCAAGTCAAAACCCAAAAGGGTCAAGTTGTTAATAACACTAGGAAGGGATGTTTTATTTGTGGTAAAATAAATCACTATGCAAAAATCTGTTATCATAATCCACAAAATCAAGTGCAAGTGACTCAAAAACCACATCATGGGGTGGGATACAAGGGAAGGGCTGTCTCTAATAACAACCTTGTTAAACAAGTCTCTTCAGAAAATCAAGGTGTTACCAAAAGAAACATAATTTCCAACAAGAAGAATAGAGTTAGTACTGCTAGACAAACCTTTGTTTCTACGGCTAAGGTTAATACGGCCAAAAGTAAGAATGTTAATACTGCCCGTATTAATACTGTGAAAACTAACCGTATGAACCCTGCTCGTGTTAATACTGCCAAAAGTAACTTTGTCACTAAGGCTCCTATTAACAATAAGAAACAACGACATGTCAAACCAGTACCTATTCCAATTGTTAAATCAAAAGTGGTTAACACCAAAATTGTTCAAAAAGATAAATCTTTCAAGAAAGTGTGGCAACCAAAAGTCCAAGTAACTCAACCACCTATCCCCACTGATTTTTCAAAACTTGTACAAAGGAAGGTGAGTTACTTCGATGATATGGGCAAACCCAAGTCAACTTTGGCTTGGGTTCCCACCAGAAACTAATCCCTATCGTTTATGTGCAGGTTCAGCCAACAAAAGAGAGTGAGGACAGTTGGCATGTAGATAGTGGCTGCTCCAGGCACATGACGGGCAACATGTCATGCCTTCAGGACTTTGAAAAGTTCAACGGAGGATATGTTGCTTTTGGAGGCAATCCAAAGGGAGGAAAGATTACTGGAAAGGGAACAATCAGCAATGGTACACTACACTTCAAGGACGTGTACTATGTGCAACAGCTTCAATATAACTTGTTGAGTGTTTCTCAAGTTTGTGATGAGAAACACACACCGATCTTCACTGCTACAGAATGCATTATAATGAAGCCTGGGTATGTAATCGATGAAAGCATGATACTACTCAGAACACCAAGGAGGGACAATGTCTATTGTCTAGACATGTCCAAGGTTCAAGTCAATTCACCTGAAGCCTGCTTTCTCTCAAAAGCAACTTTAGATGAATCAACTCTATGGCATAGGAGGATGTGCCACATGAACCTGAAAAACATCAATAAACTAGTTAAATCTAGTTTGGTTAGAGGTCTCCCAAACAAGCAATTCAACCTTGAAGACAATTGCTTAGCTTGCTTGAAGGGAAAGCAACACAAGTCTTCCCACAAGACAAAGGAGGTTAACTCTAACACCACTCCTTTACATCTGTTACACATGGATCTCTTTGGTCCTACTAATGTAAAGAGTATAGCAAAGAAGTCATACTGCTTGGTCATCACCGATGATTACTCAAGATATACATGGGTATACTTTCTTGGTACCAAAGATGAAACAAGCCAGCTCCTCATCTCATTTATCACTAAGATTGAACTTCAACTCAACCAGAAGATCAAGAAAATTCGTTGTGATAATGGTACGGAATTCAAGAATAGTGTGATGAATGACTTCTGTGAGAAGAAAGGAATAGAACGCCAATTCAGTGCTGCCAGGACTCCTCAACAAAACGGAGTTGCTGAAAGACGTAATAGGACACTGATTGAGGCAGCCAGAAGCATGTTGGCTGACTCCAACCTTCCTATCTTCTTCTGGGCAGAAGCAGTTAACACTGCCTGCTATGTCCAGAATAGGGTTTTGCTAGTTAAGGCACACAACAAGACACCATATGAGCTACTACACAAGAAACAACCCTTGATCAGCTTTCTTCGTGCTTTTGGATGCCCATGCACAGTTCTAAACTCCAAAGACTATCTTGGAAAATTTGAAAGCAAAGCTGATGAAGGAACATTTGTTGGTTACTCATCTCAAAGCAAAGCATATCGGGTCTACAATCACAAATCAAAGATCATTGAAGAAAGCTCAAATGTCACCTTCAATGAATACACGCCCAATAAGAAGGGACATGGACCAGATTGGGTATTTGATTTAGATGCCTTGACAAGATCGTTAAACTCTAACTTTGAGTTTCATCCCAAACAAGTTGATACGGACCAGGTTACTACGGAGCCAGTTTCTACGGCTTCCGCTTCATCAACTACGGAACCAGTTGCTACGGCTCCTATTACAGGTACTGCCCGCTTAGATGTGATGGAATACATCAATCTTCCAGTCACTTTGGAAGATCCAGGTCTTGAATCAAGAGCCTCAGAGGACGACTCTACCAAGGAAGATGAAGTTGTACCTCCTCCATCACCAACTGCACCGGAAAATGCAACACGTCCAAATGGCGTTCCACAACTAATTGAAGAGGATGAGAATGGAGTTGAACATATTGTAACTGAAGGATTTGAGCCTTACACTACTGATATTCCTAAATCAGTCACCTCTCCTTCATTTACTACTCCTCCAACCACTCCTTCTCCATTCACTACCAATTATCCCAGCAATGCCATGCCAGATATGAATGATACAAACTTGGGTGCTGAACTACGCCTTGAGAAGATCCCATCTTCTCGTGTTGCTAAGAATCATCCTCCTGATCAAATAATTGGCTCACTTGACTTCTCCATGGAAACTAGAAGTCAAACCAAATCCAAAAAGGATTCTCAGAGTGCTCTCATAAACACATGTCTCTTTGCATGCTTCCTCTCTCAAATGGAGCCTAAGAAAATTCAAGAGGCTCTACTAGATCCACACTGGATAGAAGCATGTCAGGCAGAGCTACTCCAATTCAAGATTCAAGGAGTATGGGTACTGGTTGAGGTCCCATATGGCAAGAAGGTGATTGGTACACGCTGGATATTCAGAAACAAGAAAGATGAACGTGGAATTGTGGTCAAAAATAAGGCAAGACTGGTTGCCCAAGGCTACACTCAAGAAGAAGGCATCGACTATGAAGAGGTATTTGCTCCCGTAGCTAGGATTGAAGCCATACGCTTATTCCTAGCCTTTGCTTCATTCATGGGATTCAAGGTATATCAAATGGACGTCAAGAGTGCGTTTCTATACGGAGTCATTGAAGAAGAGGTGTATGTCAAACAACCTCCTGGATTTGAAGACCCTCAACATCCACACAAGGTGTACAAACTGATCAAAGCTCTCTATGGGCTTCATCAAGCACCACGTGCATGGTATGACACACTATCAGATTATCTTCTTCAAAACAACTTTCAACGCGGCACAATTGACAAGACCTTGTTCTACAAGAAATCCCAGTCCGACATTCTTCTTGTACAAATCTACGTGGATGATATCATCTTTGGATCCACCAAGGACTCATTGTGCAAAGAATTTGAGGATCTCATGCACACTAAGTTTCAGATGAGTTCAATGGGAGAACTCACTTTCTTCTTGGGCCTCCAAGTCAAGCAAAAGCCAGATGGACTCCTCCTAAGCCAAACCAAGTATGTCAAGGACATTCTCACAAAATTTGGACTTATGGATGCAAAGGTGGCGAGCACTCCGATGGAAACTCACAAACAATTGACGCCTGATCTTGAGGGGGAGGATGTGGATATACACAACTATAGATCAATGATTGGATCTCTCATGTATCTCACAGCTTCAAGACCAGACATCATGTTTGGAGTATGTGTGTGTGCAAGATACCAAACAAGGCCCAAGATGTCACACCTCATAGCTGTCAAGAGAATCTTTCGTTACCTTAAGGGCAAGCCTAACTTAGGCTTATGGTATCCCAAAGACTCTCCTTTTGATTTAATTGCTTATACTGACAGTGACTATGGTGGTGAAAATCTAGACAGGAAGTCAACGACTGGAGGGTGCCAATTTATTGGCTCAAGACTGGTGTCATGGCAGTGCAAGAAACAAACAACGGTTTCAACATCTTCCACAGAAGCTGAGTACATTGCCGCTGCTAGTTGTTGTGCTCAAGTACTTTGGATTCAAAATCAGATGATGGACTATGGATATTCCTTCATGAACACGCCAATCTTCATTGACAACCAAAGCACAATAAGCATCATCAACAATCCAGTCAAACACTCCAAAACAAAACATATAGAGATACGCTACCACTTCATAAGAGATTGCAACGAGAAGAAACTAATCCATGTTGAGAAGATACACACTGACAATCAACTCGCTGACCTCCTCACAAAGGCGTTTGATGTTGGAAGATTCACATTCTTAATCACAAGCATTGGAATGATCAATACGGATGCATAACTCATATACTTTTCTCTTAGCACGTCTATATGTTTAAAATAAGTCCCTTCGAATAGGCAGTAGTAACCTTATGATGAAAATCAAGTACCTTACTCTCTAGTATTGTACTATGTTACTACTGCAACATTAATAGTAAAGACAAAGTGTGTCCAAAGTATGATTAGTACGATCAAATTATCAAGGCTAAGGGAAGGTTTAACTACTACTGCCCTAAGTCAATTAGTTTGGACGGAATGGTTAATACGGATCAAGTAATGGTTACTACGGACCTCTGGTTTAATACTGCCAGTAACTAAAGTTACTACGGACAGTCCAGTTAATACGGCCCATGAACCATTACTACGGCCCATTTAACCAACTTACTACGGACCCTTTGTTAATACTGCAGATTATCTTATTAATAAAAGGTTTCTTAAGAGATAAGAATACCCTAATTAATGATGATTTGACAAGTCAAAACACAACTTGTAACCCCACTTTACACGTGTCGAGCACAGAATACATAATAATAACACGTGGCAGAACCTGATTGGACCTAATTTTTGAAAAACAGGCGCGAGGCACAGCTAGTGGTGCCACGTGGCTATTTTTAATTGGACCGTCACTTTTAAATAATTACCCGCGTCCAATCAAGGGTATCAAGTTGTTATAATTTTTCACTATAAAAAGGGGTATTTTAACCGTTTAATCTTACCGTTTGTAAAAACCCCTAAACTCTTCCAAGAAAAAGTTACCGTTAAAACTTCTAACATTCTATTTTCTTTACCGTTGTGATTAACAATTTCCATTCTTGTTCATCCCTGTGCTAATCAATCAACAGAATCAAAGAAACAACAATGGCGGATCAATTGCAATTGTTCAAAACTCACAACATGGTGGCTTGCTTGGAAAAGACTGCCGACAACGCCGATTTCCATCAGATAATCGATTTCTTTGATCAATCGAAGATCAAGACGGCGTTAACCATCAATCCCGATATTGATGAATCCCACATTAGGGATTTCTGGATGTCTGCTACCCTACACGAAACAGAGGCTGCCATCATGGCTACAGTAAGGGGAAAAGCAATCAAGGTTACAGAGTCTACTCTCAGACAACATCTGAACCTTCAAGACTCCACAGGTATACTTAGAGTACCTTATGACATCCTTGTAGAAACTTTTACAAACATGGGATATGAGGGAGATTTAAATATTGCCACATTTTTAAAATCAAAATTTTCCCCTCAATGGAAATACATGCTGCATACTTTGCAACAATGTATGTCCCCCAAAAGAACAGGATGGCATGAAGGGAGCTCTACTTTAGCCAACGCTATGGTGTGTTTGGCTACAGGAAGAACTTACAATTTTTCCTATATGATTTTTGACTCAATGAGAAAGAATATCGAGAACCCACAAAATAAATTTTTAATGTATCCTCGATTTCTTCAACATTTTATAAACTGTGTCCATAATGATCTTCCAAGATCTGAAAACCTTTTAAAATCACATGCACATTCAAAGAAGGTTTTCACTAACATGAGACAGGTTAACAAGGGAGGTCCATCTAGTGTGACACCATTATTCTCAACAATGTTGGTGGTCACTATCCCCACAGCTGCAGGACAAGTAACTCTACCTCTGTCCCAACCCACAGCTGCCACCATCAGTACCACTGCACTTAATCAGGGCACTAGTGCCATATCTGAAGCAGGTACTGCAGGTGGAAACCCAGAGGTTACTACGGTAGTTGCTACTGCCCAAGTACCTCCAGTTGCTACTGTGAGTTCTACTCCAGTTGCTACTGCTCCAGTCACTACTGCTAAAGTGACTAAACCTACTGCTTCATCACCTCACAAACCCCCCAAATCTGCTTCTAAGAGACTCAAGAGGGTTACTCAGCCTCTTGTATCTAAAACCATCCCCCTTACTACTACTGCAAAAGCAATCCCTGAAACATCTTCAGGATTGCCACATACATTAGGGGAAAACCTTGAACACACCCCCTTGTTCACTGAGTTGGTCACTAAGGAGGGGGAAGACCATGTAGGGAGGGCTGATGCTACTGCAGCTTCTACTTCTCATAGTAGAGCTCAGGACAGTATCAACATATCTAAGACCCAAACTACGGCAACACCATCCCTTGCTGAGGACTTGTTCTCAGATTGGGAAGGTGGTCCCTGGCGCCAAGAGACCATGGGGGAGATACCTGCTTCTGCTAGGCAGGAGGGTTTCTCTTTTCCCTATGATCTTCCACCTGTTGGTACTCAACAGGAAAGGGGTGAGGGTAGTGGTGGTCATTACAAGGAATTGATGGTTATGTACCAATCTCTAATGGTGAGGGTGGAAAAACAAGAAGAGATGCTGTCTTCTCTAACTTCTTTGGTGCAACAGGTACTGGCACAACAAGCATTACTATCAGTCCAGTTACTGCCCAAAAGAATCACCACACAAGATGCTGGAACTTCACCAAATCCATCCAGCTCATCCTCTTCAGATGACTCCCCAGCAGATGAAAACAAGGGGGAGAAAGAAATAGATGTGTTATCATCTGGAGAAAGTAGGGGAGAAGACAAGACAAGCACAGATACTGTCATCACTGCCACCTCCAATCAAGATGAACAAATGGAGACGGGTAGTGTATTTGAGGGGGAGACAGATTTTGATGCTAACATGATGATAGATGATGCAGAAGGTGAAGAGATGGAAGTTGATACTCCACTTAAGGGGGAGCAGCAGCAGCAAGAAGTGAAGCAAATGGTTGAAGAAACTAGAAACGAAATGGAAGATGAAACTTCACAACCAAATGTTGCTACGGTACCACTTGCTGCGGACCAAGATGATGAAATGGTTGCTGCAGACTCAGTTGCTGCGGATCAACTTACTACGGATCCTATGGTAACTAGCCCAGTTACTACTGACCCAGTTGCTGCGGACCCAATGATAACTAGTCCAGTTGCTACGGACTTAGTTAATACGGTTGATATGGAGCAAGTTGCTACGGACCCAATGATTATCAGTCCAGCTCCAGAAACAGAGGAAGAAGATCATTCCTTCATTTTCACAACCGTTCCTCCCACGTTTGATCAAGCTTCAACTCCTTTTCAAGCAATCCAATCTGAAGCTACAACTCCTTCCACCACTGTAACAGAAACTCCTTCTACCATTGATCAACAAGAAGCTGCAAATGTTCTTATAAGAACAGAAATGTCAAGAACAAATGTGATGGCTGATGAAGACACTATAGCATCACAGCTGCTCAAGATCAAAGAGGAGAAAGCAGAAGAAGAGAGAAAGAAGATGCTAGCAGAAAGAGTTGCAAAACAGAGAGCATCTGCTGCTTTAGGTGAAAAACCCAAACAAACCTCTCTAAAGTTACCTGAACAATCTGCAGGTATGTCTGTTCCTACAGGTAGAGTTGGCTATGTTACAGTGGATAAGCAGAAGAATAAAGTTCAAAGAGTTGACCTTGATGCTGAAAAAGGAAAAGGCAAATCCATTGCTGTGGTGAAATCAAAGACTGAAGAAGAAAAGAGCAAGGAGGAAGCTTTTAATTTTCAAGGTATGACAGATGAAGAGGTTGAAATGCTCAGAAAAGAACATGAAAAAGCAGAGTTATTGCATAAAATGGCTGCTGAGAAGAAAGAAGAGGAAGAAAGAGAAAGACTGAGGAAAATAGCTGAAGCTGATGAACTTCATGCTAGGCTAAACAAATCTCCCACTCCAGCTGAAAGAGAAAAATTGGCCAGAATTGCTGAGGAGGATGCAATTCATGTACAAAACCTGCTGGATGCTGAGAAAGAAGAGAGAGCTAGAATTGCTGAAGAAGATGCAGTAAGGGCTCAGGAGATGGCCAATGATCAGATTTTGAACAATTTGGTTAAAAAGGGCTTGGTAAAATCAGATGAGCGTCTAGCACAGAAGATGCATGAAGAGGAACTGAAACAAGCTAAAGCCAAAGCCAAGCCTGAGAAGAAGAAAGTGTTCAAACCAACTTCCACACAAGTCAAGTTAGCTCAAGATAGGGATAAATACACCATGTACCTGAAAAGCAAAGGTCACAGTGGCAGATCATTAGGTCCTATGAAGTTAACTAACATTTTAGATCTTGTGAAGGAAGAAAGACAAAAGGAAGCTAGAAGGGAAGCTGCTCTTGCCAAAATCCAAGAGAAGAAGAAGAAAGAAGCTGAACAAGCTCTTGAAGCTGCCCTTAAAACTGGAAGAAAAGTGTTTCTCCAATCAGATCCTACACATGTCAAAGAGAAACCTCAAGAGAAGCCTAAACTGAAAAGAAGGAAGCTATCATCAAAAAGGATTCCAGTTCCTCCATCTAAAAGACAAAAGATGAATGATGATGCTACTGCTTCTCAATCAGAAGATCCTCATGTTCCATTCATGGATGTCAAACCAGAACCTGAAGACATGGAACAAGATCCTCCAGTGACTGATCAAGGGGGAGATGAAGAAAGACTCAAATTCAATCCAATGGGATATTCTGAGTATATTCATCATGAAGAAGGATTGAGGTTCACTCCATTGGCTACTAAACGTCCAATGATTGTTGACTGGAAGTATGTGGGTGGGACTGAATATGAAATCAAACGACAAGATGGATCAAAGACAACACTTCATGCATTCTATGAAGCCATAAGATTGTTTGACAGAGATGATCTGGAGAGAATGTATCACATAGGCAAGACAAAGTATGCTAATCAAAAGAAATCTTTGTCAGGAACTGAACTTGCTATGGACATTCTTTGTGGACTGTTTGAACCAGGGTATGAAAAGAAGAGCTCAGTGTTCAAGAAAGGAGGTCCAAATAATCCAGTCATCAGATGGTTCGTCTATGATCGTAGTGGTGTCTACTCCATTAGAAGAAAGGAGGGAACCATGGAATTCTTCTTAGTTGATGTGCAATATCCGCAAGGGCTGAAGACTTTGGAAGAGATGATAGAGGTGAAGCTTAATGGTCTTCATGACTCAGACCTGGCACATGAACTTATTTGGAGAATTTTGATGCAAATTGTAGAGGAGAAGCATAAAGGCACAGAGAGTGACTGGCCTAAGCAAAGATGATCAAACTATTTGTAAAACAATTAATCATCATTTGTAAAAAGTTAGTACTGTTGAAATATAGAACTTGTACTTTTGATATGCTATAAAAGTTCAAGGTTAGGGGGAGATTGTTGGGTTATAACTTAGCTAAAATAGTTTAACCAAGAACAATTCACTTAACAAACAAGAATAGTAACTCAAGTGATTAATACGGAAGACATTGAGAGTTACTACGGAAGACAAGTTACTACGGAAGTTCAACATGTTACTACGGCTATCAAGTTACTACGGTGACATTGAAGTTACTACGGGCAAAGTCAAAGTCAAGATACGGAAGAAGTCAAGTCAAGACACGGAAGACTAACTTATCTTGCAAGTATCAATCTAATTAGATAGAGTTATAATTAGATTAGATTTCCTTTTGTTAATTAGATAGAGTTTCCTTAAATCTAGATAATGATTTATTTAGATAAGGATAGATGTAGAATTCTAGTTTAACTAGAACGAGCCTCAAGGTCTATAAATATAGATCCTTGCAAAATAGAAGAAACACGTTGTATTGATATTATTTGATTAATGCAATTGAGGCTTACCATTCGACAATAACATTGTTTATTCATTATTCATTATTAGTTGTTCGATAACTCGTAATATTGAAGTGTTCATCCGCTGCTGAACTTCTTCAATAGATCTCGATCTTAAACGTTAGCAAACATATTAGTTTATTCAGACTAATACGATCCTGACATATATAACCCAAACATTATTACCACAAAGAATAAATGAAGTAACCGATCTCCGTGGTATAGTTTTAAACTTGTATCCAAATATAGTTTCTAAACTTATAACACAAAAGTTTAACTTAAGGAACATCAACAAGTTTCGGTCTGTAAATGATTCGTCTAATTAAGAAACAGTTTGAACGAAAACCCTAATTTAGTGTATACCAGACATACCATCTACGTTCCGTAACAAATTACTAATATAAAGTTCTTAACTTGTAATAAGCAGATAAACAATTTTAATAAGCACAATCCTAAATAGGGGTGAGCAAAAACCAGACCGAAAATCCGAAAAAACCAAACCATAAGACCGAATACAAAAACCGAAGGTTTGGGTTTCGATTTTTGAGAAACCGAAAAAAATGGTTCGGTTTGGGTCGGGGGGTAAAACCAGACCGAAAAAAACCGAATCGAACCATTATTTGTATGTCAGTTTTAATATGTTCACTTTTAGTAGATATTTTAAGTTTTATTTTTTTTATTTTTTTTCCTTTAACTAAAATTCTAAATCATCTTAATTAATTACTCCCTAAACACACAAACTCTCGATACTAATAGTGAACACTCAAAGTTTTCTTTTCTAAATTGCCAATCTCATACTTATCAATATGTAATCTTTTGGTGTCATGTATGCCACAATACTCACCAACATATAGGTTTATTTCTTCAATTTTGATTTGTTTTTTGTTGCCATGTATGCTATAGTTTACTAAGCCACATATAGTAATTTATTTCTTCTTAATTTTGTGTTTAAAGTTTCTCGATTCATATCATTATGTTCTAGTTATAAGTTGTGAATTGCTCCGCCAATTATTGCGTAACATAGACTTCCATTTGAGATTTATTTCACAAGTTTTACTTGACATATCTATGAAATTGTCCATGTCCAAAAACCGAAATAAAAAACCAAACCGACCCCAAAAAAACCGAAACCGAGTGGAACCGAACCAATGTAGAAACCGAACCAAATGGTTTGGTCAGGAACCGAATTTTCGGTTTGGGTTCGGGTTGATGTCGGAACCGACCCATGCTCACCCCTAATCCTAAACACGAAATATTTATAGCAATAAAACTTTGTAGACAAAATAAACTTGAGGGGAGGTGTGTAACCCAACTTGAAAACCTCAAGGGTCATTCTTGCCATTTTCTCAATCTCCATAAACATGAAAAATCCTTTATAGTTCATATACATACTCACACATTACGTATACATATATATATAAATAAATCACAACTTTTTTCCGAAATCCAGCTATAAAGAATTGAAGATGATCATTTAGAACAAGTAAACATCAGTCGTCATCAAGCATTGATCATCACATTCTTAGACACTTGGCAACAAAAACCGTTACAAACCCTATTATTAAACCGGACGGATCACATATGAAGAGTGATCACAACACCACCATTTCGATTATCGAAACATGTCTCAAGCTGATGTTTTCTACAGGTATACCATCTATCATTTCAAAGCTCGTTTATCGGTTCATGTTTGATTAAATTTTAAACCCTTGTTATTGATTTATTTTTCATTTATTTTTGTTTGAAAATTGGTGTATGTTTGTTAGGATATAATACTATAATTGATAATTGACAACAAATGATATGTACAGCTAGCAGAACGGATCTTGACGTACTACAACATATGGTTGAAACACTAGATCGATGTTCAACTATGTGTTGTACAAATTATTTCCCGGTCGATGATAATATTATATGTGTGTTTTTTATTTTATTTTTTAATTTTTTCCGGGTAAATTAAGGTGTGTGTGTGTGTTTACTTTTATTTCGCGATTCACTTTGAAATTGATGTTTGTTTCATAAAATTGTAGTGATCTCCATGGTTTGCAACTAGATTAAGGTGTTTATATGTGAATAATAAAATTTGTTTGAGTTTGATGATAATGATTTAATGGATATATAAGGCGGATTTGAAGATGATATTGATGTGAACTTTATGTGTTAGAACAAACTCGTTCTTTCACTTGATTGGCGCGTAGTTTGAATTCAAAGAATGTTACCGTTTTTTAGGGTTTGTTCGCGTGTAGATGAATGCAACTTCTTGTATGGGATTAGTTTTATTTCATTTCATTTCGCTTACTAGCTAGGGTGTATATCGTTTACCTTGATTTACTTCTTATATTTACAATTGCACGAGCCTTTTGAAGAATTTATGAAATGATCATTGAATTATAACGCTATGTAAATGCGCCGTGATATAACTGATATAACCGGTTATTTACTGACGTGTTCATTTGTTCTTTCCAATAGTTGTGGCGCATGTGGATACAAACTGAACCTATCATCCGCAAACAGGATGTCTGAAACAGCTTCTGAATACCGTGAATCCATCAAGAAAGGTTTCATCTCATTCTTGTCCATTGATCCTAGCAGATTCACTCAGATAGACGAGGTGCCATGTATTCCAATTTCTTTGGGTCGTAATGGGTCAAAGACCAAACTCATGTGCCGCCATTGTGGTGTTCTGATAGGATTTGGGTACAAAGAGGGACATGCTCAATGTCTGTTTGATTCACGTGTTGGAGATGACCCGTGTTACAAGAAGATTGTGGTTAAGATTCGTGCATTGCAACCTTCGGACGTTGAAAATGGAAATGAAATTGAAAATGGTAATGGAAATGGTAGTAGCCATTGAAGATTGATTCTCTTAGTTGGTTTGTCGTTGTTATATATGTAAATATATTCCCGTTTTAGAACGATGAGTTATGTTTCTAGTAAGTATGCTGTCGTATAAGTTATTATCCTTTTCTGTTTCGGATTTTAAAACATCAGTACTTTGAATATATATATTTCTATCACTATGGTTATCTCTTTGTTGCTTGATACTTTAACATTGATTTATCCCTATTGAATAGTTTTTTTTAACCGTTTTAGGGAAGTCGTTGTAACTTTGTCGTGTTTTGCGATTTTACAACCACGATTGTTTGGTCACTTAACAACAGAAAAAGATTTTACCTAAAAGGTAAGGGTGTATTGTAGTTTACGACTTTACGATGTGATTCTATGCCATGATTAGCGGTAACCACTTACAAAATTCCATGAACGTATGTTCAACAAATTCATTTCGATATCCCATCGGGTTTTTTACAGCTTTAAAAGCATTTAATGATTGAAATCTGTATTAAAAAAGGTTACAAAATTAAGAAAGAAAACAAAATCTATCTAGATACTCAATGGGAGCTCACATTTGTGTTACAAAGGGTTAATTGTTCCCCCATACGCCATCCCAAGAACCGGCTGGTACACCTTTGGGTTGCTCGATGTAATTTTGTGGACCGTGTCCGTTAGGTCCAGGGGGGTGGATCTTGTTGGGCCTGGTTCTAACACCAAGAAGTCGGAATACAAATCTAGCTAACTCTCCGTATAACATTCCTGAGCGATCGAACAACTGCGAATAGAACAGGTCAAACAGTTTAAATTCAATCCATTTATGTGGAAACAAGTTAAATTTTATTGAGAATGATCATACAGATAAAATTTAAATGTTTGCTAAAAATGGGAACAACTCAGTAGTTTACAAGCTTAGAAAGTTCTCGTAATAACGTTTAATATATACTTTATGTATAAAAATCAAAAAGACCGACAAAAACTGTAGACGGATCAATACAACCTGTTTTGACACAATAAGTAACCCACATGATCTGACCATGTTGCCTTATAAAAATAAGTGTTAGACAAATATGGCAAATAGGCGGGGTAGGTTACGGGTCAAAACGGGTAATTTTCATAGTGGTGCATATTGGGTCGGGTTTGCCTGAAACAATTATATCTCCTTTTTTTAATAAATTTTATTCATAAATGGCGTGTTAAATGTAATCACAAAATAATATATTATTAAGGTAATAATCTTTTTTTTTTAAAGTACTCTTTGAACGACCTTTAAACTATTCTTAGACAAACGTTTTTATTCATCCATTAGAGATAAAACACAATCCAAATCGACCTATTTATAAATAAATGGGTTGAAATTGCTGCCACTTCTAGCACTACGTAATGAGAAAGAACGCAAAACATAATAACATTAAATACCTGAAGAAGGGCGGACATAAACATGTGAAACGCTTGAGTGTTTTGGTCTATCAACATAGCTATCCGGCCAAAGAACGTTACTACTCCATGCATCTGAAATAATGCACAAAATTATTTACAGAGTTTAGCCAATAATTTACTTACGAGAAAACACCAAATATATATATCAAGCAAAAATATTACATATATGCACAATAGAGGTGACTATTTCGTCCCATTTATGAGCAAATGGGTCAACCGTAAAAAATATTTTTTTTTAATTAAAATGGAAACGAGTCAAAGTTACTCAAAGTGGTCTCAAAACGCATAGCTTTCTAAATAAATAGATTTTTTTTTTTTACTAATTTACTTTTGTAATCATAATAAAAACATTATTTACATATAGGACTCAAAAAAGGATAAGACGTACTTGCAAGTCGGCCCAGCCCGATTCAACTTGTTGCAACCTGTTTTAAAATTTGCACATTTTCACTTGACCCGTTACCCAACCCACGTTTTCACCATTCATAGTGGGTGAAATACAGTAACAAGTTAATAGATAAATTCCAACTTACCACACGCATTAAAGAAATCCAAAATCCAGGAGGAGATGAAGGTGCACCAAATGGATTATTTGGATCCTGATCACCAAATGGACCACCAGGACCACCGCCCATTCCCATACCATAACCACCCATCGGGACTCCAAAACTATTATTATACATTCCTCCCCCACCGTACATGCCACCACCACTTCCATAAAGGCCGCCACCATAACCACCACCTCCATACATATTGTTTCCGTATAAGCCAGTGTTATAAGATGCTGTTCCCCCTAATCCACCGTAAGAACCATAAGTACCGGTTCCATATCCGGAATTATAATTTAAACCACCACCATAAGCTGCACCTGCCGCACAAAATAAACATATAAATATAGTACACCATTTCAATATAAACTTGAAACAAATCTGTCGGAAAATTGGTTAAGTAAACTTTTTGACAAAATTGTTTTGGGTCAACACAACCCGACCCGACGTTATCAACAAGTAGGGGTTCACAATTCCATACATGTTTAGAACTTTCAGGCCGGGCTTTAGCGTGTTTGTGCACCTCTACCAACACAACAAGAGCAGTATGTGACCCGTTACCCTACCCACCCATTTTGCCACCTAAGAAAAAATCCATAGATAAGACGAAACAACAAATACCTCCGTACGTGTTTCCATACGGATTTTGTTGCGCCCATGGTCTAGAAGGTATGGGCCTCCCAAGTGCATTTGTATTAACTGCTGATGCATTATTCGTCACAATTTCACCTGGTATTGCGGTTCCAGAAGCCTCCACTACATCACTTGTGCTACCAGGAGTTGCGGGTTTAAAAGGGGTTGGTCCAGATGTTGATCTAGCTTGTTCCCATGGTTTAGGAGGTGGGCTACTTCCTACATCATGACATACATTTTTTTAACTTCGATATCAAGAAAAAATATATATCAATACTAAGTAATGTAAATTAGATCTTTTACACATGTACTTAGTCATAGTGTGAAATAAGTACATTTCTCGTAGTTTACTGTATCGATATCAATACTACTTAAAAATGTCGGTAGGTAAAATAGAGAATGTCAGAGAATACCAATACACTTTCAAATTTGGTTTGTTTACATATTTAAAAGTTCGTTTTGAAATGTGTGCATTTAAAATAAGTACCAAGTTAAGGTGTTTAAAAATAAGTGCATTTTTTTTATAAAACAAGCCAAAATACAGTTTTACCCAAACACAATACGCAATATGCACTCAAAATATTCAATCCCAAACACCAAGTAATATTATTTTGGTAATATTGTCCCCACAAAATCTAATCCCGTAAGCCTAAACCATAAAACAAAGAGCAAATTATCAAAATAATCACCTATCACTTGCACTTTACAAAAATAATCACCTAATTCGTGACGGATTTCTCACGACATTTTTTTCGTCGCGAAACTATTCATTTCTCACGTCAATATTCATTTTCGCGACGACGTGTCTGATTTTTTTTTTATGTACTTCTCGCGACGATAAAGTGTCGCGAGAAATTCGTCGCGAATCAGGTGATAAGTTTTGTAAAGTGTAAATGATAGGTGATGATTCTCGTGATTAATTCTAAAACAAAACATATTAAACCATACTCGAAAATGGCCACCCTTACTTTGTCACCACGTGAAAAAATTTCTGACTCCGCCTATGATCCAAAAAACAACTATGTATCTATATTCTATATATCTACCTAATAACAAACTTGAAATTTATAACACTTTATGATCCTACAAAATCTTAAAACAAATAAAATTACAAAAATATGAAATATTTTGATTAATTAATTATAAAAATAAATAGATCAAATAAAGATTAAGGAGGTAGGTAACACCTGATGGTTGCGAATTGTTATTCGCCATTGGAAGAAGACCCAGAAACAAAAAAATGTCAAAATTGGAATGAATTTTTTTTTTTTTTTTTTTTTTTTTAAATTTTTTGTGGGGAATTTTTATATTCAAATATTTATATTTTGATGTAAGAACAAATGGGTTAAGAAACAAATATTAATTCGGTTATCTCAATAAATAAAAAAAATTTGTTTTATGTGAAAAAATAATTATAAATAATAATGGTAATTGTAGTTCTAATCCTAAACAAACTTGAAGTTGATATTTACCTAACTTTAAATAATGACTTAATTTAATTAATTATGATTATAATTTGTTTATATGTGAGCATATTTTAATTCACATGTAATTATATTTATCCATATTTAATTTATGTGATTATAATATGGAAAATTATAATAAAAGCTCTTAAGCAATGTTCTCTAACCTAGATCATTGAAGTTCATAAAACTAGTAGTAAGCAAACATATCATAGTATCGGTTATATTGGATATTGTATTTGGCAATAAATTTAAAATATAAAATTGTGTTAACTGATACGCTAACCGGTTTAACGTGGGACTATAAGACTGAATAAAAGTATCATGGTATCGGTACCGTGCTGGTTGAATACGGTTCAATATTTGGTACTAAGATTATTTTCAAAGACAGTCTGACACTAAGCGATACGACTTCGGTACGGGTCTAGTACAATGCTTACCTCTACATAAAAAACTTGTGTTTCTCGGAATTTTGCTATAAGATCTCGTCGGAAATCAATGCATTCAACTTTGCCCTTTTTATGTAACAAGAACTCGCCGATTCTTTCTTTAATTTACCGAACGGGTATCAAATCCCGATTTTTCATCATACTTGTTTGGTTTAATCGGGTTGCTTACCAACAATTAACACAACCTATAACATACCATTGAAACTTTTGGTCCATTTATGAAAATGTTTTTCTGAATAAACCTTATTTCAAACAGATTGAACTTTGACCTTTTGATAAAAGCAATGCTATATTATTTTCGGATTATTTGGAAATATAATTTTGTATGTGTGCTTTTATCAGTTTATGTACATTTATAATTTTTTGTTCTTAATTTTATCGAACAAATTTATATAATTATAATTATCATATTCTACCTTTACATAATACCCATCTTGATTAGGGTTGTAAATGAACCGAAAGTTCAACGAACAGTTCGTGAACCGTTCGACGGAAGCTCGTTTATGTTTGTTTATTTATTAAGCGAACAAACAAAAACACAACTTTTTGTCCGTTTAACTAAACGAACGAAAATGAACAAATGTCTCGTTTTTTCATTTACGTTCGTGAACGTTCGTTTATGTTCATGTATGTTCATTTAATTATGTTCGTGAACGTTTGTTTATGTTCGTTTATATACAATTATCATGTATAACTATATAATATAAATATAAATTAAGATATTAAAATGTTTTTTTCTTTGGTTAATATTCAATTACTTAACTAAATATTGATAATTAAATAATTTAAGTGTAACATCATATATATTCAAATTTTTAGAATATTTGGATAGCTATTCTCATATATTTATGTAATTATTATATGTTTGTTCGTTTATGTTCGTTTAGTGTTCGTTTATTGTTCGTTTGTGTCTGTTTTGCACTTAAACGAACAAACACGAACAAGATTATTTTTAAACGAACGAACACGAACACGAAAATCCGTTCATTTAATTGTTCGTGTTCCTTCGTTTTTCCGCTTAAAGTTAAACGAACGAACACGAACAAGCCCCCGTTCGTGTTCGTTCGGTTCGTTTACAATGAACTTATTTTTTTGGATAGATTCATAGATCATACTATGTTTAACTATATATATTTTTTTTGTGAAAGATCGAATATATATCAAACCAAAATCATACATACACCAAAAATGAAAATATATCAAACGGGAGGCACCGTAGACAAGCACGACCAAACTACACCTAACGATTAAGCTAGTACCAAACTAAACCGCGACAAACAAAAGATTAAGCTAGTGCCAAAGCTCTCCCAACACTTAACCAAAAGGAAAAGAAATTTGTTGTATTTAGGGAAAGATATCCTCATTGTGAATACGAGTGAATGTTTATCCATGAAAAAAAAATACCAACTTATTTCTCCACTTCCAACATGCCCACAAGAGAATGTAACAAATGCCATGAATAGCCTTAGAAACACAAAAAATGTCCACTTACTAGGCCCATTTGAGTTATTAGTGCATTATAACTAAACCAAAACGTTGGGCCCAATTTGGTAGTTTTTATTTTTCACAATAATTGACATTTCTATTTTATCAAGTTGTTATTGACACTAGAATATGTAGGTGAATATTCTAAAGTTAATACATTATAGTATTTCATTTTTATTTATTTTTATAACTTAAAAATCCATCAATAGCAATAATCTTGACCTAGTGATGTTAATGTATAACAACCCATACATAATTTATCCAAAATTAGTTGTAATTATTAAACAAATCGATAATATAAGTCTCACATACGATAACTGGATTTTCTTTTTAAACTTCTATGTTCTAACACATAATGTTACATGTAGATAAACACTACACATAAAATCATGTATGGAAGAATGATGATCATATAATCTCTATGTAATGAGCCTTCAATAAATGTTTTTCTAAACGATAAATATATTATGAATCTTAACACGTATCATATAAGTTTACACGTATTTTCTTATGATTTTAACAAGTAACATGTAAACATAGATGCCAAAAAACCGTATAAATAGGCAATATAGACACGTGGGAGAGTATTGATGATCGAGAACATTAATAGAACCTCTTTTATAATGAGTAATACTTTTAATATTTGACACGTAATGTATAAGTTTACACGTAGATAACAATATGACATATTTTTTTTCTTTGAAAAAGGTAATTTAAATTTATTGTTCAAGATTTTAACATATAAAAAGCAACATATGTCATCAGTTTGAGGAGTCGATTGATTATATTAGCGTGTAAAACTTTTTAAATAAAGAAAGTACATTAATACGATAACCCTTTCTTCAAAATCTAAGTAATTATATTGTTATTGTTTGGACACTTATCGATATTTCAGTAACTGTTCTTTTATTTATTTTTTAACTAGAGCAACAAAAATATATCCAAACCCAGATTTATATGAGATTGAAGAGACGTCTTGCCATTCATGTGTATACTTAATTGGACTTACTAGAATATTCTAAAGGATTTATTTTTATGTTTATTGTTTTATATTATAAGTACTTTAGAGCGAGGAATCCGTATTCTATAGATTTTTTTTTGAAGAAATGAAAAGAAAAAAAAAAAGCAGAAAGAAAATAAAAATAAAAACGTGTTTTCAAATTTTTAAGTGAAAAGAAAAAAAAAAGAAGTGGACAAAATTTCTTTTCCATTTTTCTCTCCAAACATTTCTTCCAAAATTGTGGAGATTTGGAAAGAAAATATATTTTGAACATTTTTAAAAAAATTAATCCCCAAACTATTTTTAACAAAATATATATCTCTTACATACATGTCTATCTTTTTTCATCTTTACTCGAAGCTACAACCAAATCGAATCGAATTGCGAAATTACTCATATATTGTCCTTTGGTCGATTTTTACACAAGTGGATTTTTTTTTCTTTATAAATAATTTATCATATTGTTTTCTCTTAATTAATTCGTGTAATCACCGTTTGTTCTTGTAAATGCTTTTTTTGTACTAAATTGTTTTGGTTTTGTTCATAATGTTTATCATACTATATCTTTGGATATAAATTAAACTTTGATATGAATTTTTTTTTTCCTCTCCAAATACTTTCAACTCGAGACCAAAATTCTTGAACAAATAACCTCTTTTTTTTCTGTTAAAATTATTTTCTTTTTACCTTTCTTCTTTTCTCGTTAAACTCACAAACAAAGTGACAATGTCCTAATTGTCTTTTGGTATAACTGTTTTGGTCAAGTTTGTGCATCTTCATGGCTTCATGCACCAATTTTTAGACAATTTATTTAGTTATCTTGGTGCTTCTTGATGTAGTATAATATATCCATTTCCCCACAATTGTTTGCTAATCTATATTATTACTAAAATATTTAGTTGAAAAATCCAAGTTATTATATTATAGTCAGGCATTTTTATTTATTTATCATTAGCTTTTATTTAAAAATAAAAAATATTATAGTTATGCTATCTTCATCTATATTTTCAATGGGACTTGAATCTAAAATTTTAAGTCACACATACAACAACGTTAAAAACTCTTTTGGTTATTAATTGTTAGCTTATAAATCCATATTGATAATATTAACCGTGTGTTGTTACTGTATTACAAAGCAAGTTACAATTTAAGTTTTAATCGTTACTAAAACCCATCTAATATGTCTCACACGCGAAACATCTATAATTGTTAGCTTCTAATACACGATTTTACATGCCATAAGACACTGTAAACATGATAATGCTTATAAACAATGATGATCCATAATCACATGTAATGAGCCTCTTATAAATGTGTTTTGATACGACAAGTAAATTTTGAATTTTAACACGTATCATATAAATTACACGTGTATGAATTCTTATTTATGATTTCAACACGGAGTATGTAATTTTCAATGTAGATGACAGAACACCGACTACAACGATTGAGAATATTAATAACAACTGCTTCTATAATAAGTAATACTTTATACGTTTGACACGTAGGGTTTGAGTTTACACGTTGATGATAATATGATATTTGAGGTTACACGTTTATAGTAAGATTCACGCAATATACATTGTCGATTTGCGGGATCAGACAATTATGTTAGTATCTAGTTTATTTTAGTAGAAAAGATTAACTAAAGTCGTAATCATCTTAGCATAACTTTATACTTTTATACGAAACAAAATGTTATATTTGAGAAACTTATTGTATATTATTAACTAGCTTATTGACCCGCCTAATATGCGGATAATTATATTAAAAAAAATATAATGGTAACAAAGAACATATAACTTATATAAAAAGATTAATAGAAATCTATTGGTCATGTAAACAAAATGATAATGTTAGCAATTGTGAAGTTAAATAAACATTTACTGTGTAATTTGGAAAAAACCTTATTAAAAATAAAATAATTATAATATATAAAAAAAACTAAAATTATTGCGTAAATAGGACGAAAAAAAAGACAAATGTTTTTATATAATATGTTTTCCGTTTTTATGAAAACACTCATAAAACAATAAAATATTTTTTTTTTCTTTTTATAATATACTAGATTATTGTCCCGCGATAGCGCGGAAAAAAATAAAAATTGAATTGTAAACTTTATGTTTATGTAGATTTTAGGTTATTATAAAAAGACAATGTTATACGTATAATAACATATATATACCTTTACGTTTATACACATGTTAGTTATAATAACATAAACACTTTTACGTTTATACACATGTTTTAATATTTTTTATTAGGAGATTTTAAATAAAAATTATGTAAATCATAGTTCAAATTGAGTGAAATTTTTTAAAGTAAATTGGAATTTTGTTTTTATTTAAGTAGAGATTGGAATTAAAGAGATAATGTAATTATGTTTTGTAAAAGAGTGTAAAATGAAAATAGTGTTTGATGACATCATCAATTTGATCTATCGGTTGAAATCAAATAAGTTAACCCATCTAAGGGTCGTTACTTCGCCATGTGGCATTTAAGTCAACACCCGATTCATAAATAGGGTCGGGTTTCGGATAGAATAGTTCCAGTTTGTCGGGTTTCGGGTTTGACCCGATTGACCTGAAAATTACCGTCGAACTATATTTTAATCCAAAGGCATATGATATATATAAGCTAGAAGTCTGAAAGAGTTTCATACATGAAGCGATGTGGGACAAAGTAGGAAAAACTAAAGGCATATGATATATATAGGCTAGAAGTATGAAAAAGTTTCATACCTGAAGCGATGTGGGACAACTAAAATGAAAATAGTGTTTGATGACATCATCAATTTGATCTAACGGTTGAAATCAAATAAGTTAACTCATCTAAGGGTCCTTACTTCGCCATGTGGCATTTAAGGCCTCTCTTTTATTATATATTAAAGATAGAAAAATTAAAAATATTGGGTAAATAGGACAAAAAGAAAAGAGAAAAAAACATAATATTTTTTATATAATATATGTTTTCCGTTTATATGCAAAACACCCGTAAAACAATAAAATAATTTTAGTTTCTTTTTATACTAAAAATGTGTATGTGTTTGAAGAAAAAATATGTTTTGTATTTTTTTAGAATTAATTTAAAATACAAGTGTTAGATTATTTAAAGTAGAAAAGTTAATTAGTTTTATTTGATTAATACTATTAAAAATAAGGATTAAATTATTTAAAGTAAAGGGGTTAAAATGAAATTATTAATGCTGACATCATCAAAATGATCTAATGGTTCAAATTAAAGTTGGATTTCCATCTAATGGTTAAGACTTTGCCAAGTGGCATTTTAGGCCTCTCTTTTATTATATATTAAGATCATGAAAAGTTACTATTTATTATGAATTTTGATAATGCGCTCGTGCAAATGTATTTTTTTTCCTTTCCATTTTTAAATTAAATGAACACAATTAAAAAAAAAAAAAGTTTTGATAACAATAATTATTATGACTGTATTTCAAAACATTAAACATACATTATTAAATTATAAATTTCGAGTAACTATTTAAGCATCTAGAAAATTAGTCAAAATTTTTAAGGAAACAAATCACCTTACAAAATTTTGATGCATGTCATAACATATAAACCATAATTTTAGTATTAAAAAGGAAAAATGGAGTTTTTGTTATCTGAAATTCTTTTCAAGAATCAATTCAAACGCTTTATGTCTTTCGGGTTCCACTAGAAAACTTATCAGAAAAAATAGATTATTTTCTCCATTAAAAATCCCAAAATAATTCAGCTTCGATTACGCTAAACACACCTAAATATTTTAACCAGAGGCGAAGCTACATTGAACCGAACGGGTTCAACCGACGCTGAATTGAAAATGTTTTAGAATTTTAATGTATTTTTAGTATAACTTCAGAGTGAACCCGTTCATTTTATATACAAACCTAATCAAATTATAATATAAGCTCAGTGAAAAAGTTTTCTATCTACCCCATTGATTTCTACTATCCTTACTTATTTTATCCAAAATTTAATAATCATAACATTTTAAACAAATAATATTCCAAAAAACATAAATAATCAAATCAAGATCCCAAACAAAAAAACCCAAAACCCCACCACCGCCCCCAATTCACCCATTATAATTCTCTCATAATTTCAAAAAAAAAAAAATAAAAAAAAATCAACAAATTTCAATATTTTTCTTCCCCTTGTTCATCCCATTTCCAATCCTATATATAAACAAACCAAATTCCCCATTTTTATTTCAATCCCAGTCAAACCCAATTCTCTAAATCCAAAATTCTTCACTATTTAATCTTACCCACAAAATAAAGTTTCAATCTTTACAATCTTTTTATTTATTTTTGAAAAATGGCAAATGGGAATTGCGCCACCGTTAGCTCCGCCGTGCCGGAAAATAATGCCGTCAGTGACTGTGAACGTGCTTTGAAACATAACGTTGGGGTGTCTGCCACGTGGACTCGTGATGAACAGTCTTTATTGGAAGAATTACTTGCAAAGTATGATTTTTTTCTATTTTATATTATTTTTATATATTATTATTTTTTGTTAAAAATATTGAATTATAATTATGGGGAAATTTTTGATATTTAATTGTGGTGGTTATGAGGCTATATATTTAATATTTTTTATAAGCCCGTTTTTTCAGTCTTATTTTACGGTCCAGTGGTGTTTGTTTCGTCTTATTAAACGGGCTTACCACCTTATCTAAGTTTTTATAAGTTTATAAGTCAACTTTTTTCGGTTTACGAGCTTATAAAGTTGAGCTTATGACTTATAAGCGTTTCATAAGCTCATAAGCCGGTTATATAAGCCGAAACAAAAATATGCACTAAAAATATGCAAATCAAAAAACCCCGTAAGAAAATTTTTCATTGTGAAAAATGTCAAATAATTTATATTTTCTTAGTTAAATAGCTGACTGAAATCATAATCCAAAATATTGAATATGGTAGTCGCATTATCAGTTGTGTTCGTAAAAATATTTGACAATGTTTATGCTTTTGCAGATTTGCCTCGGATAGTGTGGTGTTGCGTTTTGCGAAGATTGCAGGGAAATTGAATGACAAAACAGTCCGTGATGTGGCACTACGTTGTAGATGGATGAGCGTATGCTGTTAATCCTTTTTGGTTGCATTATGTTTTCGTAATTTTATTGCATTACACAATCAAAATGAGGAAAAAAATACTTCTTGGTTTATAAACTTAAGGAGGCGTGTTTGACAAATCATCGTTATCTGAAAAAATAATAATTTACTTACTGAATAGTTATTAAAAATTTGTTGTGTTTCCAGAAAAAAGAAAATGGCAAGCAAAGGAAAGACGATGGTAATTCTTCACGGAGGCATAAAGCCAAAAAGGTACCTGTTACCGCTTTATAACATTTCACTTACCTTTCTCGTTAACAGCATTTATCTTATTATGTTTTTCCTGTAAATTATATTTTTTTGGAAAGATTTAAAATCGTATAATGGGTTGTTTTGTTTAGATGGCGATTTAGTCCCGAATATAAATAAAATTCGCTTTATTTCAAAATTTGGATAATCATTGCAACAACTACTAATAAGTATTGTTTTCTTTGTTTCCTTCATCCAGGAAAAAACTGTTGATCATGGTACAACTCGCGGCAATGGTCTTCCGTATGCTCAAACGTCAACCTCAATGGACAGCGATGATGGCATCTCGTACAAAGGTTGGTTTATAATTCATAATCAGTTAACTTTTTTTTCTATACCACTAATTTTTCAGTTAAGTTTTTATGACGGTATGTATTTTTGTATGCTAAACAAGTTTGTCGGTTGCTTTAGATATTGGTGGCGCATCAGGGCAGCTTCTTGAGCAGAATGACCAGGCCTTTGATCAAGTTGCTGCGAATTTTTCTGCCTTCAAGGTATAATACACATTTATCGGAGTTTGTAATTTCGACCAAGTTTTCTTACGATGGGCCTTTTTGGGTTTAGGTATAATCTCAAACTGCTCGAATAAGTTTTTTAGCTAAAGGGGATAGGGATACATGTCAAAAGGGTTGTTAGTTGTTAAAAGTGTTTCAGATCAACCCGAAGCAATTTCACGGCCCCAGACGAAAAAATATCCGTTTGACCCGTTACCCAACCCACCCGGCTTGTCCATTTTGTAATTACGTATCAAGTTTTGTTTTACATCTTATATGATCAAATTTCTTGCATGGCAGTTGGACGAGAACATCAATCTTTTATCTCAAACAAGAAATAACATCATCACTCTCTTGAACGAGTAAGTCACAAGCTCTTTATTTTCCGCTATAACTCTTCTTATAACTAATCAATAAAAACCCCGACTATTTGGTACTTGCAGCAGCTTAAATGACATGCCGGAAAAAATGTTGCATATGCCACCTCTACCCGTGAAGCTAAATGACGAGCTAGCCAATTCTATACTTCACCAGTCATCTTTCCCGCCCATGAAATTCTGAATCCTTTTGTAAATATTACAAAAACCTTTCTTTCCCCTTTATGTCCCCAGATTTCGGTTATCTTTCAAGTTATAAGTTTCGTAAAGTTGTTTCTTTTCTTTGGGTTAGAATAAAATTGTAAATATGCGTTTAGTGACGTTGGAAGCATTGTTGGTATTTTGTAAATATGATAGAGTTGATTTGATTATGGTGGAATAAATGCAATTTTTTACCTTAGGTTTATGCTATACGGAAACAGATATATGCGTATCTCTCTAATTACTGAACCGAACATGAACGACTTATGTTTTATTTTTTCTACTGATATTGTTTCAGCACAGATTTTTCAAAGTGTAGAATATAAAGCATAATCATTTGAAAAACACCCGGTTTGCCAAATGTAGAGCGTCTAATTGCCATTTCGACCAAAATGGTGTTGTCTTGTTAAATATTTGGCGAGCCATGTGACATTTAGATTTTAAAGGGACGTGATAGCGATATTTTTGTTGCTATTTCGCCTAAAACGTGTGTTCACTCAGTTTTATAGGGTAACATTTTACTAAAATACATAATAGTGACATTTTGGTTGTTATTTCGTGTTACTACAAACTAAACGAACCGAGTAATATTTTTTCAAAATTTTGAATAGCGACGTGTTTGTAATCATCTCTAATTTCAATTCTTACACGAGAAACATATCAACCACATAATAACAAGAAGGATAAGTTTGGTGTAATTGTCCAATAATTCAAAGTGGTTCCACTAGCTATTCATCTATTTTCGAATTTAAGTGAAAGAAATGGATAACCGACCGGCCTCGAATGCAAATTGGTTATATGACAGTCCAGTACATTCTGATGTCGAAGCTAAGCTGAGGCGTTTCTTGGTTGAATTAGGAATTGCTGATAAGATACTTGGAATCCAGGTACGGATTCCTATCAGTCATTAGAAATGTTATCCGTCGTGTTTTATTTTATTTTACCGATGATAGTGACTGATAAACTTAAAGAAAAGAGTAAATTGCACGGATGGTCATATGTTTGTATCTAAAGTTCATGTATAATGTAATACCCTGGTGGTTTGAGGACCAAATAAAATGACCATAATATGTGTCGCTAAAATCCAAAATTTAGCGACTGATGACATGCAATATTTTTCTTTTAGTAATTCATCTTTAAATATTTTATTTGGCGATAATTAGCAACAGATCGCTGATACACATTTAATTTCCAAGACAACTCGTCTTTTCGAGTTATTATTCTTTACCGACATTTATTCTTTTATTCGCAATGATTTGGACCCTTACATTTCGCTTTATATTTACTCACGTTTTGCATATTTGAGTCGGGTTTATATGTTTTATATACTTTGTCTCTCGAGACGGAAGCTTTAGAATCACCTAAATGCCTAATAGTTAGTACACTCGCGTTATTTAAGTAGTGTGTTTACGCCATGAAAGTCGGTTAAGAAAATCATATTTCGAAGTTTCATTACAAAGTTAGTCCTCTAACTTATTCTATTTCAAAGTTAGTCCTTTAACGGAGAACTAACGGAATCTGTTACAAATCTGGTCCTTTAACGAAAAGATAATGGAATTGACCACAAGGGGCCACGGTGCTAAGCACCTACACCTTGGTGCGCAGCACCCCCTCTTTTTGGCTAAATTCCAATTCGACTTTTTGAGTCAAAATCTTGAGATGCCAAACCTTTTACCATGTGAAATGTCCTGCAAATTGCTTCTTTTGGGTATGATAGGTGAGTTTGTGGATCTAGAGAAGGTTTACACTTCCTATGCTTCCAAAATTACAAACTAACATCAAACCACTTTACCACTTTTTCATTCATTCTCACTTCACCTAAAAGTCTTGTTTTCTCTCAACATTTCCAGAGAAATAAGAGCTTAATACCCTCAAATTGAAGTGAGAATCCAAGTGAGAAAGATGGGGAAATCATCTTTTGTTAACACCCTTTGATTCTACACCATTTCGGTAAGTAACTTCCTTGTTGTTTCTTTCACTTTCTTCTCTTTTCATCTATTTTGAGAGAAGTTTCCTAACACTCAATCTTAATTCTTTCATCTTACAAGTTTTACTTCCGGTGACATCCATGAAGATGAAGAGTTTCGGTGATTTCCTTTGAAGAAACGTTAGTTTGGTTTTGGGTATGTAAACTCTCCGAACTTTCCCTATTTCTTTCTTCATTTGGACACCTCTAACATCATTTTATTCATGTGTGAAATGGAAGCTCTCTTACTCTCATTCTTTGCCTCGGAGAAATTTGGATACCATCTCGGAGGAAGGAATTCATTCTTAATTTCGGTAAGAAACTTCTCCGAAAGCTCTTATTTTCCTTCTTCTTGAGACTCCTACTAACCGGTGGATTTTTGTTTGTATGTTGGAGTGTGTCTACCTCCTCACCATTACCGGCATAAGGTCTTTCTCCGAAATGCTTGCAAGTTCTAAACACCTACACGTCTTGCGGGTGAAATCGGTAAAAATCATTACTTTCTTTAAACTACTTCTTTTCATTATCTTTAATTTCGGTTTAAAGCCTTGAAAATGGTTAGGTTAACATATTAGACCAACACCTTTCGTTCTCGGAAATTTGGACTTAAAACGTGTAAAATATGTTAAGATGAGATTTTTACCGAAATTAACGTATTTACTATATTACTATGTAAAAACCACACACAT
This sequence comes from Senecio squalidus, assembly GCA_910822075.1. Lineage (NCBI taxonomy): Eukaryota > Viridiplantae > Streptophyta > Magnoliopsida > Asterales > Asteraceae > Senecio > Senecio squalidus. The sequence continues at coordinate 3,853,017 of CAJVGC010000508.1, forward strand.
ACATATATATAACACTTGGTAAATGTTATTTGAACCTAAATTAACTTTCGGACAGTTTACCTTTTTACCATAAAACGTCAAACGAATCAGATTTCGGCTAAAACGCAAATTTCATAAATTTGGAAAATGGCTCGGTGCTAAGCACCACCCCCTTGGTGCGCAGCACCGAGGGTCTGATCCCAAAAATTTCGATTTCGTTTAATTATTCAGCAAAGGTTCTTAGCGTATTTCGCACTCGTAATCAATTTTAAACTTATATATACGTAATTTAGTATATATAAAGGTATTATATTGTTGGGTTACAACTTAGTCAATATAGTTTAACCATAAACAATGAATCCTAATAAACAAACGAAAGTAACTTAAACAATCAGTTTGGTGATTATGAAGTTACTACGGAAGAATACAAAGACAAGTTGGTGCGGCTGTTCAACAAAGTTGCTACGGTAGATAAAGTTACTACGGTTACTACGGACAAAGTCAGGAGCAAGTCACAGTCAAAGTCAAGATACGGAATAAGTCAAAGGCACGGAAGACACGGAAGACTTATCATATCTTGTATATGTAATCTAAGAGTTATAATTAGATTATATTTCCTTTTGTAATTAGATAAAGTTTCCTTATTTAGTGTTTAGATAAGGATAGACGTAGAATTCTAGTTTATCTAGAACTAGCCTCAAGGTCTATAAATACATAGATCCTTGAAAGATAGAAATCACGTTGTATTGGTATGTTTGATTAATACAATTGAGGCTTAGAATTCGACAATAATTTGTTTATTCATTATTCATTATTAGTTGTTCGATAACTCGTAATATTGAAGTGTTCATCCGCTGCTGAACTTCTTCAATAGATCTCGATCTTAATCGTTAGCAAACTTATTAGTTTATCCAGACTAATACGATCCTGACAAGTGGTATCAGAGCACAGGAGGTGCTTTAGATCCATAGATCAACGAGTTACAAATCCTCACAAGCAAAAATCATTACAACCACGATGACAGAAATTGCATTAGGAAAAGTTCCCATCCTAAAGAGCAACGAATTCGACTTATGGAAGCTACGAATCAAGCAACACATCCTACTGGCAGATTACACAGTATGGGATGTGATCATCAATGGTAACAAACGACCTGCTGCCCAAGGAGCTGATGGAGAACCAGGAGTGAATGCTCGTGCACTTATAAGCGATCTTGAACGAAGGGAAAAACAAACTGAGATCAAGGCTCTTAGTATTCTTATGATTGCAATTCCAAACGAATATCAATCGCAATTCGAAGAATATGAAGATGCCAAATCGCTATGGGAAGCACTGGAAAAGAGATTCAGCGGAACCAAGAATACCAAAAAGAACAAGAAGGCTCTTCTCAAACAAGAGTACGAAAATTTTAATGGTTTACCTGGTGAACGAATGACTCAAACTTTTGATCGATACAAGAAACTCACTGGAGAGATGCTCAGCGCAGGAATCAAATATGAGAATGATGATATAAACAGAAAGTTTATCCGAGCACTAGGAAAGGAATGGATTGTGTATACAGTTATCTACAGGCAAGGAGACGCTCTTGAAGCACTAGAACTAGACGATCTCTACAACGATCTCAGAGTCTTTGAATCTGAAGTTGAAGCTGAGAAGATCTCCATCAACAATCCCAGTATTACCAATGTTAATACTGCCCTTGCAACAACCTCTGGAGGATCCAAACATGAAATCAGCGAAGAGATTTCATTCGAATCCTTTATATGTAAGTGTGCTAATCTCACAGTTGAAGAGGTCAAACAGATGCATCAAGATGACTCTGAAGAAATCGATCTTAAGTGGCAATCTGCTATGTTGGCACTACGCGCTAAAAGATTCTTAAATAGAACAGGAAGAAGATTCAATCCAAGAAACAACGAACGAATCACCTTCGATAAGAACAAAGTGAAGTGTTATGAATGCAGTGAACTAGGTCACTTCGCTAGAGATTGTCCAAACAAGTCTAATACCAATAATCCACGAACCACTCAAGAGACAAATCAGAGTGCACTTATGTCTCAGGACATCTTTGGATTTGATTGGAGCGACTTGGCTGAAGAAACAAGTCAGAATAGAGCACTAATCTCTGAGGAACAAATTCACGTAGAAAATAATGCGGCTACTATTCACCATGCATGCATAGCCGTAGTAACAGATGATGCGGACATCTTTGAAGACCTAGTTGCTACGGATGATGCATTTTCTACTGAGCTGGATTATGTTGATGTTGGTATTCCTGCACTCAACAACAACATACTGGGATATGACTGGACAGATGATGATCAAGGAACACCAAACGAGGATGCACTAATGGCTATTGACTCATCAACTCCAACTTCCGCATCACTAAAGGCCGAGGTAACCAACAAACTTTGTACTCCTGAATGTAAAATTATAATCACTAAGTACAAAGATCATAATCAACTAATGAGTGACTCCATTAGAGACTTAGAAGAACAAAGAAGGTCAGCTCTTAGAGTAATTGATAATTTAGAAAACCAGATTAAGTCCCACAAAGTAAATGAACAAAGCTATCAAGAAAAGATAAATCTACTTGAATGGCAACAAGAGGACTTACTTCTAAAACTCAAAGCTGCTAGGGATAAAGTTAAACTGTTAGAACAAGAACACACTAAAATTGAGTTAGATGTAGGGAAGCTAGAATTTGCCTCTAAATCTGTAACCGACCTTTGCCAAAAACAAATTCATAGTAAGATTAAGGCTGGCCTAGGATACAAAGAAGTTGCTCCTCCATTTAACCAAAACTATATCCCACCATCTTTAGATGACCCTAGAATCCCAATATCCCAGACACCTCCAAAAGAATCATTCAATGTTGATCCAATCAACTATGATGAAGTTCTAATAGAGGACTTAGTGGAAGAAAGTAAAGTTCATATTATAAAAAACAAGGATATTCCATTGGAAAATCATCTACTCACAATAGAGGGAATAACTTTACCTTCTACACAAAGTTTAGTGTCTCTGCCCCCTAATAACCCCACTAAGATTGCAAAAGCACCTTCAGAAAGCAAAACTAAGCAAACCCCTAAGGAAAACAACAAACACCCAGGAAAACGAGGAAATCAAAGAAACATGAACCAAGTAAAATTCCAAAAGGGTCAGGTTGTACAACAAACTAGAAAGGGATGTTTTATTTGTGGTAAGCTAAATCACTATGCAAAGATTTGTTATCACAATCCACAAAACCAAGTACAAGTGACTCAAAAACCAAATCATGGGGTGGGCTACAAGGGAAGGGTTGTCTCTAAAAACAACTTTGTCAAACAATCATCTTCAGAAAATCACATTGGTACAACCAGGAACAAAAACTTCAACAATAAAGTTAGTACTGCTAGAGAAAAAATAGTTTCTACGGCTAAGGTTAATACGGCCAAGAATAAAAGTGTTAATACTGCTCGTGTTAATACTGTGAACTCTAACCGTATGAAACCAAATCGTGTTAATACTGCTCAAGGTAACTTTGTCACTAAGGCTCCTATTAACAATAAGAAACAACGACATGTCAAACCAGTACCTACTCAAATTGCTAAATCAAAAGTTATTAACACCAATATTTTTCATAAAGACAAATCTTTCAAGAAAATGTGGCAACCAAAGGTTCAAGTAACTCAACCACCTATCCCCACTGATTTTTCAAAACTTGTACAAAGGAAGGTGAGTTACTTCGATGATATGGGCAAACCCAAGTCAACTTTGGCTTGGGTTCCCATCAGAAACTAAACTCCTATGTTAATGTGCAGGTTCAGCCAACAAAAGAAGATGAGAACAGTTGGCATGTAGAAAGTGGCTGCTCCAGGCACATGACAGGCAACATGTCATGCCTTCAGGACTTTGAAAAGTTCAATGGAGGATATGTTGCTTTTGGAGGAAATCCAAAGGGAGGAAGGATTACTGGAAAGGGAACAATCAGCAATGGTACCCTACACTTCAAGGATGTGTACTATGTGCAACAGCTTCAATACAATCTGTTGAGTGTTTCTCAAGTTTGTGATGAAAAACACACACCAATATTCACTGCTACAGAGTGTATTATCATGAAGCCTGGGTACGTAATCGATGAAAGTATGATACTACTCAGAACACCACGGAGGGATAATGTCTACTGCTTAGACATGTCCAAGGTTCAAGTAAATTCGACTGAAGCTTGCTTTCTCTCAAAAGCGACTTTGGATGAATCAACTCTATGGCATAGGAGGATGTGCCACATGAACCTGAAAAACATCAACAAACTAGTTAAATCTAGTTTGGTTAGAGGACTCCCAAATAAGCAATTCAAACTTGAAGACAATTGCTTAGCCTGCTTGAAGGGTAAGCAACACAAGTCTTCCCACAAAATTAAGGAAGTCAACTCTAACACCACTGCTTTACATCTTTTACACATGGATCTCTTTGGTCCTACTAATGTAAAGAGTATTGCAAAGAAGTCATATTGCTTGGTCATCACTGATGATTACACAAGATATACTTGGGTTTATTTTCTTGGTACCAAAGATGAAACAAGCCAACTCCTCATTTCCTTTATCACTAAGATTGAACTTCAACTCAACCAGAAGATCAAGAAAATCCGTTGTGATAATGGTACAGAATTCAAGAATAGTGTGATGAATGACTTCTGTGAGAAAAAGGGTATAGAACGCCAATTTAGTGCTGCCAGGACTCCTCAACAAAACGGAGTTGCTGAAAGACGCAATAGGACACTGATTGAAGCAGCCAGAAGCATGCTAGCTGACTCCAATCTTCCTATTTTTTTCTGGGCAGAAGCAGTTAACACTGCCTGCTACGTCCAGAATAGGGTGTTGCTAGTTAAGGCACACAACAAGACACCATATGAGTTACTACACAAAAAGCAACCCTTGATCAGCTTTCTTCGTGCTTTTGGATGCCCATGCACAGTTCTTAACTCAAAAGACTATCTTGGAAAATTCGAAAGCAAAGCTGATGAAGGAACATTTGTTGGATACTCATCTCAAAGCAAAGCATATCGGGTCTACAATCACAAATCAAAGATAATTGAAGAAAGCTCCAATGTCACATTCAATGAATATACACCCAACAAAAGAGGACATGGACCAGATTGGGTATTTGATTTGGACGCCTTAACAAGATCATTAAACTCTAACTTTGAGTTTCATCCAAAACAGGTTGCTACGGACCAGGTTGCTACGGAAGAGGTTACTACGGCAACCAATTCCTCTACTACGGCACCTGTTGCTACGGATCCCATTACAGGTACTGCCCGTTTGGATGTAATGGAATATATAAATCTTCCAATTACATTGGAGGATCCAGTTGATAAATCAACAGCCCAAGAGAATGACTCCACCAAGGAAGATGAAGCAGTACCTCCTCCATCTCCAAAGGCTACGGATTATGCAACACGTCCTAATGGTGTTCCATTCCTAATTGAAGAGGATGAGGATGGAGTTGAACATATTGTAACTGAAGAATTTGAGCACTACTCAACTGATATCCCTAAATCAGTCACCTCTCCTTCATTTACTACTCCTCCAACCACTCCATTCCATACCTCCTATCCAAACACTACCATGCCAGACATGAATCCATGATAGGATCCCTCATGTATCTCACAGCATCAAGACCAGACATCATGTTTGGAGTTTGTATGTGTGCTAGATACCAAACAAGACCAAAGATGTCTCACCTCATAGCTGTGAAGAGAATCTTTAGATATCTAAAGGGCAAACCTAATCTAGGTTTATGGTATCCTAAAGACTCTCCATTTGACCTAATAGCTTACACTGATAGCGACTATGGAGGTGAGAATCTAGACAGAAAATCTACATCTGGAGGATGCCAATTCATTGGCTCAAGACTGGTGTCATGGCAGTGTAAAAAGCAAACAACGGTATCAACCTCTTCTACTGAAGCTGAGTACATTGCTGCTGCCAGCTGTTGTGCCCAAGTTCTTTGGATTCAAAATCAGATGATGGACTATGGATACTCATTCATGAATACACCAATCTTCATCGACAACCAAAGCACAATAAGCATTATCAACAACCCGGTCAAACACTCCAAGACAAAACACATAGAGATACGCTATCACTTTATAAGGGATTGCAATGAGAAGAAACTGATTCATGTGGAGAAGATACATACTGATTATCAACTCGCTGACCTCCTCACAAAGGCATTTGATGTTGGGAGATTCACGTTCTTAATCACAAGCATTGGAATGCTCAATACGGAAGAATAACTCTCCTTCCTCTTTCTTTCTCACTATGTCTATTATGTTTAAATATAAGTCCCTTCGAGAAAGCAGTAGTAACCTTATGATGAAAATCAAGTTCCTTACTCTCTAGTATTGAACTATGTTACTACTGCAATATAAATAGTAAAGACTATAGTATCCAAAGTATGATTAGTACGACCACATTCTAAGGCTAAGGGAAGGTTTAACTACTACTGCCCTAGGCAACTAAAATTGTGGACGGAATGGTTAATACGGACAAGTAGAAAGTTGCTACGGCCCTCTGGCTTAATACTGCCAGTAACTCAAGTTACTACGGCTAGTCCAGTTACTACGGCCCATAAACAACTACTACGGACAATTAACCTACTTGCTACGGATCTTGAGTTAATACTGCAAATTATTATATTAATAAAGGTTTCTTAATCAATAAGAATGCCCTAATTAATGATGATTTGACAAGTCAAAACACAACTTGTATCCCCACTTTACACGTGTTAAAACCTGATTGGAACTAATTTTTAAAATTCCGGCGCGAGGTTCAAATACAGGCTACACGTGGCAATCTTTAATTGGACAGTCATTTTTAAATGATTACCCGCGTCTAATCAGGGAAACAAGTTGGACTAATTTTTCAGTACAAAAAGGGGGTAAAATTTAACGGTTCAAATCTTACCGTTGTAAAAACCCCTAAAATTTTTCCAATTAAGCATTACCGTTGCAATTAAAATCAATCGATTTTCTCTCTCGCCTTGACTAACCACTCACATTCTTGATTATCTCTGTTTCTCATCATTCACAGATTCATCAATGGCGAATCAATTGCAGTTTTACAAGACGCACAACATGGTCGCTTATCTGGAAAAGAATACTGACAACGCCGATTTCCATGAAATCATTGATTTCTTTAATCAATCTACCATCAAGACGGCGTTAACCATTAATCCGGAGATTAATGAGTCCCACATTCTGGACTTCTGGACATCTGCCACATGGGACGAAGATGAAATTGCTATCAATGCGGTGGTAAGAGGCAAAGCATTCCAAGTAACAGAGTCCACGCTAAGAACCCATCTTAACCTACAAGATGCGGCAGGTATTGAACATCTTCCTGAAGACACCCTTGTAAATGCCTTTCAAAACATGGGATATGAGGGGAACTTAAACACTTCCACATTTTTAAAAGCTAAACTTTCCCCTCAATGGAAATTCATGTTGCATACTTTGCAACAATGTTTGTCCCCCAAAAGAACAGGGTGGCATGAAGGAAGTTCATCATTAGCCAATGCAATGGTGTGCTTGGCTACGGGGGGAACTTATAATTTTTCTGGAATGATTTTTGATGCAATGAGAAGAAATATTGATAGTCAAAACAAATTTCTTATGTATCCAAGATTTCTTCAACATTGCCTAAACTGTGTTCATAAAGATCTCCCCAGATCAGAAAAATGTTTTGTCTCACATGCTCATACACGAAAAGTTTTTACTAACATGAGAAAAACAAACAAGGAAGGCCCTTCTCTTGTGACACCATTATTCTCAAAAATGATGGTGATCACAATCCCCACAGCTACAGGACAAGAAACTCTTCCTCTGTCCCAACCCACAGCTGTAACCCCCAGTACCACTGCAATCTCTGTTGGCACTAGTACCATATCTGTAGTTGGTACTGCAGGGGTAAACCCAGAGGTTGCTACGGTAGTTCCTACTGCCACAGTACCTCTAGTTGCTACTGTGAGTTCTACTCCAGTTGCTACTGCTCCAGTCACTACTGCTAAAGTGACTAAACCAAGAGTTTCTGCGCCTCACAAACCACCCACAGTTGCTTCTAAAAGACCAAAGAGGGTTACTCAGCCTCTTGTGTCTAAGACCATCCCCCTTACTACTACTACAAAAGCAATCCCTGAAACATCTTCAGGATTGTTACAAACTTCAGGGGAACACCTTGAGCATACCCCCTTGCTCACTGAGTTGGTCACTAAGGAGAGGGAAGACCATGTGGGGAGGGCTAACACTACTGCAGCATCTACTTCTTATAGTAGAGCTCAGGACAGTGTTAACATAACTAAGACCCAAACTACGGCAACACCATCCTTTGCTGAGAACTTGTTCTCAAATTGGGAAGGTGGTCCCTGGTGCCAAGAAACCATGGGGGAGATACCTGTCTCTGCTAGGCAGAGGAGTTTCTCTATTCCCGAGGATCTTCCACCTGTTGGTACCCAACAGGAAAGGGGTGAGGGTAGTGGTAGTCAGTTACTGGAATTGAAGGACATGTACCAATCTTTAATGACAAAGGTAGATAAACAAGGAGAGATGCTATCTAATTTGACTTCATTGGTGCACCAAGTACTAGCACAACAAGCACTCCTTTCTGCCCAGATGGTGACCAAAAGAGTCACCACACTAAATTCTGGGAGTTCACCAAAGCCAT